>LR738715.1:619814382-619844170 GCA_902687465.1 Secale cereale | reverse complement strand
GGGGGGGGCGGCGACCAGGGAGGAGTCCCCCTCCCCCAAGGCAAGTGGTGGCCCCCCCTCCCCTTAGGGTTTATCCCTAGGCGCAGGGGAGGTGGGCCTCCCTTGGTGGTGCGCCAGCCCTGAGGGCTGGACACATCCCTTTGCGGCCTAGGGGCCCCACCGGGATGGGTGGCCCCACCCGGTGGACCCCCGGGGCCCCTCCGGTGGTCCTGGGACGCTCCCGGTGACCCCCGTGGATCACCCGTTGGCCGAAACTGGACTTCCCATATATCAATCTTTACCTCCGGACCATTCCGGAACTCCTCGTGACGTCCGGGATCTCATCCGGGACTCCGAACAACTTTCGGGTTTCCACGTGCATTAATCTCTACGACCCTAGTGTTACCGAACCTTAAGTGTGTAGACCCTACGGGTTCGGGAGACACGTAGACATGACCGAGACCACTCTCTGGTCAATAACCAACAGCGGGATCTGGATACCCATGTTGGTTCCCACGTGTTCCTCGATGATCTTCATCGGATGAACAACTGTGTCAAGGATTCACTCAATCCCGTATGTTATTCCCTTTGTCCATCGGTACGGTACTTGCCCGAGATTCGATCGTCGGTATTCCCAATACCTTGTTCAATCTCGTTATGGCAAGTCTCTTTACTCGATCCGTAATCCATCATCCCGTGACTAACTACTTAGTCACATTGAGCTCATTACGATGATGTCTTACCAAGTGGGCCCAGAGGTACCTCTCCGTCATACGGAGTGACAACATCCCAGTCTCGGTTCGTACCAACTCAACAAACACTTTTGGAGATACCCGATGTGTACCTTTATAGCCACCCAGTTACGTTGTGATGGTTGGCACACCCAAAGCACTCCTACGGTATCCGGGAGTTGTACAACCTCATGGTCTAAGGAATAAATACTTGACACCGAAAAGCTTATGCATTACGAACTATACGATCTCGTGTTATGCTCAAGTTTGGGTCTTGTCCATCACATCATTCTCCTAATGATGTGATCCCGTTATCACCGACATCTCATGTCCATGGTCAGGAAACCGTGACCATCTGTTGATCAACGAGCTGGCTACTAGAGGCCTACCAGGGACTCATTGTGGTCTGTGTATTCACACATGTATCGCTGTTTCCGTACAATACAATTCAAGCATGAATAACAGACAATTATCATGAACAAGGAGATATAATAATAATGCTTTTATTATTGCCTCTAGGGCATATCTCCAACACTATCACAGTACCTTGAGTGATGATGTTGAGATGTTGAACTACCCTTTGTTAGCAGGATGTCTCATTCCGAGCATTTTTCTGCCGTTATGCTGCCAGAATTATCCTAGTAGTTCGAGAGATACTAATTTCTTGTTCTACCTTATGCGTTCTATAGTTGTTGATGTTTCCGTCTTCGGTTTCGCTTCTCAGGATGTCTTCAGTTAAGCGAAGCTCAGCTGCTCGTAGACAGAACCACGGAGATGGTAGGGATGAGGAGGATCCTCCCGACCAGCCTTCGTTGGCAGAGTTAATGATAGAGATGGAGAGAAACAAGCGTGAGTCTAACCGCTTGTTGGCACGTATTGAGGAGAACACCGCACATCAGTGCAAGGAATCAACAACCATCCATGACTTCATTCGTCTGAAACCACCCACCTTTCATCATTCCATTGAGCCACTCGATGCAGATGACTGGCTCCGTAGTATAACTCACAAGCTGCGTTCTGCGAATGTAGCTAAAGAGGACAAGGTCATCTATGCCACTTATCACTTGGAAGGTCCTGCTAGTCTTTGGTTGCAGAACTATGAGGCCATGATTCCAGCTGACCAGATTCCTACCTGGAGAGATTTCACCGAGGCTTTTCATGAACATCATATCCCTCAAGCCCTTATCGATCGTAAGAGAGAAGAGTTCTGTAGTCTTACATAGGCTAAGATGGCTGTTGATGCTTATAGTCGAGAGTTTGAGAACCTCGCCCGCTATGCTACAGAAGAAGTGTCCACGGACGCCAAGAAGCAGGCTAGGTTCCGGAAGGGTCTCAACCCCAAACTGCGTCGTGATCTCCACTTGCATCATTGCAACACATTCCAGGCTCTTGTGAACAAGGCCATCAATGCAGAGACAGCTCAACTCACTTACGATGAGTCTCGTAAGCACAACCTTGAATTGGGAACTTCCTCTGGTTCTAGTTCCCAGAAGCGCCGGATTTGGGTTCCGAACTCTGTTCTTCCACCCATCTATCCTTCGAGGCCATCTCGTGTGGTACCTCTTCCAGTTCAGCAGTATGCTCCACCCAGGTCTATTGATGGACCGTTTGTCAATACGGGTCCACGTCCTAATCCCAGGATTTGTTACAAGTGCGGAGAGCCGGGCCACATTGCTCGTATTTGCACTCAGACCCGTGTTGCCCCATCCCAGTTCGTAAAGTCTGTTAGACGTGATAAATCATCACGCAAGATGATCAGTGTTAAGTCAGCTCCCATCGAACATGGACGTGTGCATCAGGTCTCAGCCAAGAACGCTCATGATGATCCAGATGTCGTTCTTGGTACACTCCTTGTTAATTGTCACCCGGCATCGGTTCTATTCGATACTGGAGCATCTCATTCTTTCATTTCCGAAAGTTATGCCCGTTTGCACGACATGTCATTTTGTGATATGCCTTCCCCACTACTTATTCAAACTCCTGGTTCCAAATGGCAAACTTCTAGTGTAAGCCATGGTAATGAAATTCTTGTCGACAGACTTGTGTTCCTTGCATCACTTGTAGCTCTCAAGTCTTCAGATATTAATATCATTTTGGGTATGGACTGGATGACAGCTCATCATGCAAAGATTGATTGCTTCACTAGGTCTGTTCAGCTTACACATCCATCTGGTAAGACAGTCACTGTCACCACTAGAGTTGCAAAGCGTCAACTCTATTCTCTTAATGCCAGCCCTCTCCCAGATCTTGAAGATGTTCCGGTAGTCTGTGACTTTCCGGATGTCTTTCCAGAGGAACTGCCAGGTGTTCCACCCGATCGAGATGTAGAGTTTGTTATAGAGCTTATCCCAGGAACCGCCCCAATCTCTAGGAGACCCTACAAAATGGCACCCTTAGAACTAGCCGAGCTTAAGAAACAACTTGATGAGTCCTTGCAAAAGGGTTTCATCCGTCCTAGTTCTTCTCCCTGGGCTTGCCCCGTCCTCTTCGTCAAGAAGAAGGATGGTACGGATCGGATGGTTGTAGATTATCGTCCCGTTAATTTGGTCACGGTAAAGAACAAGTATCCGCTTCCCAGGATCAACGACCTGTATGATCAGCTCGCTGGATCCTTAGTCTTCTCCAAGATGGATTTGAGGTTAGGATACCATCAAATCAAGATTAGAAATGGGGACATCCCCAAGACGGCTTTCGTCACTCGTTATGGTCAGTACGAGTACACCGTCATGGCTTTCGGTCTAACTAATGCTCCAGCCACCTTCTCCCGCTTGATGAACTCGATCTTCATGGAGTACTTAGATAAGTTCGTCGTGGTTTACCTCGATGATATTCTTATTTACTCGAAAAACGAGGAAGAGCATGCCGACCATCTTAGACTTGTTCTAGAAAAACTCAGAGAGCACCGCCTTTATGCCAAGTTCTCCAAGTGCGAATTTTGGTTGCCAGAAGTGACCTATCTCGGCCATGTAATTTCTGGCAGGGGCATTGCTGTCAACCCCGAGAGAGTTCAGGCCGTTCTTGATTGGACTCCTCCTGAAACAGTTAAACAAGTTAGGAGTTTCCTTGGTCTAGCCAGTTATTGTCGCCGCTTTGTTGAGAACTTCTCTAAAGTGGCCAAACCTCTCACGGAACTTCTTAAGAAAGATAAAAAGTTTGAGTGGTCCCCACAGTGTGAGCACAGTTTTCAGGAACTGAAAAGACGCCTGACTTCTGCTCCCATACTTGTGCCACCGGATTTCACTAAGAACTTTGTTATCTACTGTGATGCCTCACAACAGGGACTAGGTTGCATCCTTATGCAGGATCGTCGTGTGATTGCCTATGCATCTCGACAGTTGCATCCACATGAGGAGAATTATCCTACACATGATCTAGAGCTTGCAGCCGTAGTCTATGCACTTAAGACCTGGCGACATTACCTCCTTGGAAATCGTTGCGAGATCTACACCGATCACCAGAGTCTCAAGTATATCTTCACCCAACCAGATTTGAACCTTAGGCAAAGACGTTGGTTGGAGTTGATCTCCGATTATGACTTAGGGATTACCTACACCCCGGGCAAGGGCAATGTCATGGCTGTTGCGCTAAGTCGTAAATCCTATTGCAACAATCTCATGTTGCAGCAGGGCCAACCACTTCTCCATGAGGAATTATGTAAGCTTAACCTTCACATCGCTCCTCACGGATTCCTTTCAACTTTGGTGGCGAAACCTACTCTTATGGATCATATCATAGAAGCCCAGAAGCATGATACCGGAATTACCCGGATAAAGAGAAACATTGCCAAGGGTACTGCTGGTAGTTTCTCTATGGATGATCGAGGTGTTGTTTTCTTTGATAATCGCTTGGTAGTTCCCAAGAAGCAACATCTTCGGCAACTGATTCTTAAAGAGGCTCATGAATCTCCTCTCACGATTCATCCCGGTAGTACTAAGATGTATCAGGATCTACGCCAGAGGTTCTGGTGGACTAGGATGAAGAGAGAAATTGCTGAGTTCATTGCTAAATGTGACGTTTGTCGTCGCGTTAAGGCAGAACATCAAAGACCTGCTGGCACCCTTCAGCCTCTAGCTATTCCTGAGTGGAAATGGGATAAAGTTGGTATGGACTTCATCACCGGCTTTCCCAGGACCAAGAGAGGGAATAATGCTATCTTCGTAGTCATTGATCGTCTCTCCAAAGTGGCTCACTTCCTACCTGTTCGAGAGAGTATCACTGCTAGTCAGCTTGCTGACTTGTATATTTCTTGAATAGTGTCACTTCATGGTGTCCCACTAGAGATCAATTCAGACCGTGGTAGTCTTTTCACTTCTCATTTTTGGGAGAGTTTCCAGACTGCCATGGGCACCCATCTATCCTTCAGTACCGCTTTCCACCCTCAGTCAAGTGGTCAGGTGGAACAGGTTAATCAAATTCTCGAAGACATGCTTAGAGCTTGCGTTATCTCATTCGGTATGGATTGGGAGAAATGTCTTCCTTTCGCCGAGTTTGCTTATAACAATAGCTATCAATCCAGTCTTAAGCAAGCTCCTTTTGAGATTCTTTATGGACGAAGATGTCGAACACCTTTGAACTGGTCAGAAACCGGTGAAAGACAATTCTTTGGACCGGATATGATCCAGGAAGCAGAAGAGCAAGTTCGCATCATTCGTGAGAATTTGAAAACAGCCCAGTCTCGTCAGAAGAGCCAATATGATCGTCATCATAAGGAAGTGGCTTATGAAGTTGGTGACAAAGCTTATCTTCGGGTTACTCCTTTGAAAGGTACCCAACGTTTCGGTATCAAGGGCAAGTTGGCTCCTCGTTACATTGGTCCTTTTCGCATTCTCGCTAAACGAGGAGAGGTTGCCTACCAATTGGAACTACCCCCACATCTTTCTCGAGTTCATGATGTCTTCCACGTCTCTCAACTCAGGCGTTGCTTCTCGGATCCCATCCGCGGAGTGGACCACGAAACGCTTGATCTCCAAGATAACCTTACATATCGAGAGTATCCCGTTCGCATTCTGGATCAAGCAGAGCGTGTCACTCGACGTCATAACATCAAGTTTCTCAAGGTTCAGTGGTCTCATCATTCCGAGAGAGAAGCTACTTGGGAGCGAGAAGATCGTCTCCGACTCGAGTACCCCACCTTCTTTCCGCCTACTCCTGAATCTCGGGACGAGATTCTTTCGAGTGGAGGCGAGTTGTCACAACCCTAGTTCTGGTATGCACTAGGTTAGCCTTGTGGTTTGCATCATGTTTAATTTTCAAATGATATTGAAATGAGGACTTGTGAAACCCTCAGAAACCCTTTTGAAAATGACCCAAATAAAAGTTGCTCCAAAAAGGTCCAAGAAAATGTTCATGTGGCCCTCTAAAAATATTGGTCAGAGATAAAAATCAAGCCAATATTATTAGGAGCTCATAAGTATTTATTTTGGGTAATTGGAATTAATGCAATAGTTATTTGCATTTGATATATATATATTATATATTTTATATATGTCCAAAATTCTGGTTGTTTATTTTTAGGGGCTTGGGTTAATTTCTAGGTCCCTGCAAATAAATATGTCAGAAGAAAATAATTGACTTAATTTAGATATTAAATCAAAACAAATGTCAGAAAAATAGAAAACAGAAAGAAATAAAAGGGTTAGCTTACCTGGGCCACTTGCTGGCCTGGCACTGGGCCGGCCCAGTTGCCAGTCGTCGTCCTCCTGGCGACGACAGGAGGCCGAGCGTGTGGCCGGCGCGCGCTCGCGGCGGGAGCGCCACGCGAGCTGCCTGCTTCACCTCCCCTCGCCGCCTGGTCGTCTCTGGAGCAGCCACGCACCTCCCCCGACCCTCTGCACTCTTCTGGACCCCTCCCCTCTCCTCTATCTCTCTTTCCCGCACGGTCCCGAGCGCCGCCGTCGCCGTCGATCGCCGCTGCCGTGGCCACAGGCCACCCCTCGTCCCTCCGAGTAGCCCGAGAGCTCCTCCACGACTCCCTCGTCCTCTCCGTCAAGCCACCAGACGCCGGATGCCCTGTGGAGCCGCCGTCGTCATCGTCTTCCTCCTCGGACGCCGACGATCGCCGCCGTCGATTCGCCGTAGCAGAAGCGTCACCGAGCCACTAGGCTACTTCGTCGCCTCACCGTGAGCTCCTCTATCTTTCCCCCTATCCTCGCCGTCGTCTGCGGCTTCTAGCCCCTACCACCGCAGTTGCCCGACCTCACCGCCGCCGGCGATGCCGCCGCCGTGGCCACAGCCACCCAAACTCCAAGCGAAGCACGCCACCGCGTCCGCCGCTTCACCAGGAGCCCGTAGCGCCCCTCTGTTGGTCTCCCCGTGCCCTGTAGCCCCAGACCCGATGAGGGCCGAACTCCGGCGCCGCCGCGAGCTCATTTCCGGCGAGCTCCGGCCGTCCCAGCTGCTGCTGCTTGCGGGAATGGACGCGGACGAGCTCTAGCAGCTCGCCCGTGGTCTCAGCTGCTCAAAAGACCCCCGGAGCAGGATTCCCGAAGCCCTCCGCCGCGTTTGCTGCCGCCGGCGGCTAAACGCCGGCGTGCTAGCCGTAGTTTGACCAGGATTTGACCCCCTGGGTCAATGACAGGTGGGCCCCACCCCTTTAGTTAGTTGACTAGATTAAGTTAATTAATTACTTTTGGTTAATTAGATTAGCCACTGACATGTGGGCCCAGCCCTGTTGATTTATCTGTTAGGATTAGTTTAGAGTTAATTAACCCAGTTAATTAACTGAGTCACTGACCAGTGGACCCCACTGTCAGGTTTGACTCTGGAACAGCCCCTTTGACCTGCTGATGTCATGCGTGTGTCATGCTGACGCAGTAATCCAGTTCTGGTTTTTAAATAAATCTTAAATGATTTATTTATTTCAGAAATTGGCTTACACCTCAAAAAATCACAGAAATTCAACCGTAGCTCAGAATGAAATAATTTATATATGAAAAATTATCAGAAAAATTCAATCTATCCATCTGTACCATTTTCATGCATGACAAATGAAGCTAAACCTACTGTTTATATGAAAACACATATATGGCTATAGAAAATACTTATTTTAAAGTTGCTGGTTCAAATGGACTTCTTTCAAATTGAATGATAGTTGCATTAGCTCAACAACATCATTTTTTCATGACATATTCATGCATCATATTGTTGCATATGCTTGTGTTTGATTGTCGGCACCGTTCTTCTCGATAGGTCCAGCTCCGGAGACCGATCCAGAGTACCTGTCAGAGGAGCAGTGCTCTGCACGTTGTTTCACCAGGCAAGCAAAACCCCTTGTTCTTTCCGATACAACCCCTTTCTTGCTCCTGCTCCCTGTTATTGCATTAGGACAACAACGATCTCAACTGCTACTTTATGCTGCGGTAGTTGAACCCATTCCTCTGCATGACCTGTCTTTCCACAGTAAATAGTTGAAACCCACTAGCATGTGTAGGAGTTGATTGAAGCCATGTTGTGATCTTACCATGCCTTGCTTGCTATTGCTTAGAGTGTGTCAGGTCTGATTCATCAGGAATGAATTGGAGTGAAATGATATGTTCTGATGCTGAGGGTTAAACGTGTGAACACGATTTGGTAAAGGTAGCGGTGAGAGGCCATGTAGGAGTACATGGTGGGTTGTCTCACTGGAACCGTCCCTAAGAACTGAGTTCTGTGTATGTTGTCCAATGACTAGTTACTACCACACATTGGGTTCCGGTAACTTGACCCCTCTCGACTTATTAATCAACATGATCTCTGTCCAGGAGTTGCAACTAGTTTCTGGTGTTTGTAGGTAGTGTTAGTAGTCTACCAAGTGGCACTCGGCCAGTGGGCTTGGGACAGACTAGGCACCGTGGCACGGTGTACCAAGCGTAGATCCACTCGGCGAGGTGGGCTTGGGAACCCTGCGCACATCATTTGGGGCCGTGAGCGACACCCCGACCGGATCTCCCCACGGATGGAACCCAAATAGGCGATAAACCTGGACGAGAGACTTGTGTGGTTAGTCAGGTCGTGGCCGACACCCTCGCCAGGCTTCCGCTTGAAGGTTGCCGAGATACACGAGATGTACATGGCGGTAAGTGGCGAGAGCGTGTGTGAAGCAGTACACCCCTGCAGGGTTAACATGATCTATTCGAATAGCCGGGTCCGCGGATATGGACTTCTTGGATGCTTACGTGGTACATAGACAACTTGAAGTGGATACTCTAAAATACTCAAGACAAGTGTGAGTGCTATGGATGGCTTTCTCGTAGGGAGACGGGAATGAATCCATAGTGGTGTATTGTGTGGTGCTTAGTGGACTCGTGTGCGCCACCTCAAAGTTATCAGCAATCGTAGAATAGGATAGCCACTGAGTCAAAGCTGGCTTGCTGCAACTAAACCCCACTATGCCTTCTTGATACAAGTGCATGTATGATAGGATCTGATGTAAGTCTTGCTGAGTACCTTTGTACTCATGTTTGCTTAATTTATGTTTTGCAGATAGGATTGATGTCTCACTAGTAGTTCCGCTTGGACTTCGACAAGTAGCTTGTACCTCAGCTACGATCTTGGACGAGTGTTGTAGATAGTGAGGCTCTTCAGCCTTTTTCATTTGTAGATGTCTGTACTCAGACATGTAGTGCTTCCGCTTGTTGCTTGTATGCTCTGAATGTTGGGTCGTGAGACCCATGTTTGTAATACTTGGCTCCTCGGAGCCTAATGAATGAATACTTCGTTTATTAGAGTCTTGTTGTGATGCCATGTTGTATTTGCACATATTGAGCATATTGTGTGTATGTTATTGAAATGCTTGGTATGTGTGGGATCCGACACCTAGTTGTTTACCCTTGGTAGCCTATCTTACAGCGAAATGTCTCCTAGTGCTTCCACTGAGCCTTGGTAGCTTGCTACTGCTCCGGATCACTTAGGCTGACCGACATATGTCCTTCTTCGTTCCTGTGTCTGCCCCTTAGGGGAAATGTCACGCGTTGTTCCTTTAAGTCCTTGTAGCTTGCTACGACTTGGGTTCATACGTTGATGACCGACACGTTCGTTGCTGGGTCATGAATGCCTGTCTCTGTAATTTAGTGCCACTTTTGGTTTATAACTGGTCATGTCGGCCCGGGTTCTCTGTCATATGGATGCTAGCGACACTATCATATACGTGAGCCAAAATGCGCAAACGGTCCCGGGCCAGGTAAGGTGGCACCCGTGGGGATACCGTGCGTGAGGCCGCAAAGTGATATGGTGTGTTACATGCTAGATCGGTGTGACTTAGGATCGGGGTCCCGACATCAATGCTGCTTTGTTGAACCTTGTCATGAAAGATCAATTCTCCGGCCTTCCTAGTGAAGATGCCGCTACCCATCTAAACAACTTTGTTGATTTGTGTGATATGCAAAAGAAATGGATACGGATAATGATATTGTTAAATTGAAGTTATTTCCGTTTTCACTTGGAGATCGTGCTAAAACTTGGTTTTCCTCTTTGCCTAGAAATAGTCTTGATTTGTGGAATAAGTGCAAAGATGCTTTTATCTCTAAGTATTTCCCTCCTGCTAAGATCATCTCTCTTAGAAACGATATTATGAATTTTAAGCAACTAGATCATGAGCATGTTGCACAAGCTTGTGAGAGAATGAAATTGATGATACGTAATTGCCCTACACATGGTTTGAATCTATGGATGATTATTCAGAACTTTTATGCTGGCTTGAATTTTGCTTCGAGAAATCTTTTAGATTCGGCCGCCGGAGGCACTTTCATGGAAACCACCTTAGGAGAAGCTACCAAACTCCTAGATAATATTATGGTTAATTATTCTCAATGGCACACCGAAAGATCTACTAGTAAAAAAGTGCATGCTATCGAAGAAATTAGAGTTTTGAGTGGAAAGATGGATGAACTTATGATTTTTTTTGCTGCTGAGAGTGTTTCTTCTTATCCTAATGTTATGCCTTTGTCCACTTTGATTGAAAATAACAATGAATCTTTGGATGAGAATTTTGTTGGTAGGAATAATTTTGGTAACAATGCTTATAAAGGTAATTTTAATCTAGGCCTTTTCCTAGTAATTCCTCTAATAATTATGGCAATTCCTACAACAACTCTTATGGAAAGATGCCTTCTGAATTTGAAACTAGTGTTAAGGAGTTTATGATCTCGCAAAAGAATTTCAATGCTTTGCTTGAAGAGAAATTGCTTAAGGTTGATGAATTGGCTAAAAGTGTGGATATAATTACTCTTGATGTTGATTCTTTGAAACTTAGATCTATCCCACCTAAGCATGATATCAATGGTTCTCTCAAAGCCATGAGAATTTCCATTGATGAATGCAAGGAAAGAACCGCTAGAATGCGTGCTAAAAGAGAAGATTATATTAAATCGTGTTCTTCTAGTTATCATGAAAATAAAGATGAAGATCTGAAAGTTATTTATGTGTCTCCTATTAGATCCTTGTTTTCTAGTATTAATCTTGATGAAAATAGGATTGGAGATGATTCTGCTTTAAGGTGTCCCAATGATTCGGAGTTTTTAGATCTTGATGCTAAAATTGCTAAAAGTGGGAGTGAAGAGATTAAAACTTTGCATAGTGATGAACCCACTACTTTAGATTTCAAGGGATTCAATTATGATAATTGCTCTTTGATTGATTGTATTTCCTTGTTGCAATCCGTGCTAAATTTCGCGCATGCTTATAGTCAAAATAAAGCTTTCACTAAACACATAGTTGATGCTTTAATGCAATCTTATGAAGAAAAACTTGAGTTGGAAGTTTCTATACCTAGAAAGCTTTATGATGAGTGGGAACCTACTATAAAAATAAAAATAAAAGATCATGAATGCTATGCTTTGTGTGATTTGGGTGCTAGTGTCTCCACTATCCCAAAAACTTTGTGTGATTTGCTAGGGTTCCATGAGCTTGATGATTGCTCTTTAAATTTGCATCTTGTGGATTCCACTATTAAGAAACCTATGGGAAGAATTAATGATGTTCTTATTGTTGCCAATAGGAATTATGTGCCCGTAGATTTCATTGTTCTTGATATAGATTGCAATCCTTCATGTCCTATTATTCTTGATAAACCTTTCCTTAGAACGATTGGTGCAATTATTGATATGAAGGAAGGAAATATTAGATTCCAATTTACGTTAAGGAAAGGCATGGAACACTTTCCTAGAAATAAAACCAAATTACCATATGAATCTATCATGAGAGCCACTTATGGATTGCCTTCCAAAGATGGCCATACCTAGATTTATCTTGTATCGTGCCTAGCTAGGGGCGTAAAACGATAGCGCTTGTTGGGAGGCAACCCAACTTTGTGTTTTTTGTTTTTGTTGCTGTTAGGGAATAAATATTGCATATAGGCTTTAATTATATGTGGTTTCGTGTTTTTTTAGTGTTTGTGCCAAGTAGAATCTTTGGGAAGACTTGTGTGAAGTTTATGTGATCTTGCTGTGAAAAACAGAATCGTTATCGCTCGCTAAAGTAGTCGTGAGATTTTACTGGAGCGTGATTTTTAGTTGATTCCTTTTGCAGATGATTGGTAGACAAATTTATCAAATTTACCAATTTAGTTTGAATTTTTTGGAGTTCCAGAAGTAGGCGAAACCTGCAGATTACTACAGACTGTTCTGTCTTTGACAGATTCTGTTTTTCGTGTGTTGTTTCTTATTCCGATGCATCTATGAGTAATATTGGAGGATATGAACCATATAGAATTTGGAGTACAGTAGGTTTAACACCAATATAAACAAAGAATGAATTCATTTCTGTACCTTTGAGTAGTGGTTTGCTTTCTTATACTAACGGAGCGAGAATTTTTGTCTAAGTTTCGTGTTGTGAAGTTTTCAAGTTTTGAGTATTGCTTTGATGGACTATGGAACAAGGAGTAGCAAAGGCCTAAGCTTGGGGATGCCCATGGCACCCCAAGGAATTCAAGACAATCAAAAGCCTAAGCTCGGGGATGCCCCGAGAAGGCATCCCCTCTTTCGTCTTCATCCATCGGTAACTATACTCGGAGCTATATTTTTATTCGCAACATGTTATGTGTTTTGCTTGGAGCGTCTTGTATAATTTGAGTCTTTGCTTGTTAGTTTGCCACAATAATCCTTGCTGGAAACACCTATTTGAGAGAGTTAAATATGGCCTAGAAATTATTAGAACACTCTATGTGCTTCATTTATATCTTTTGAGTTGAATAGTTTTTGCTCTAGTGCTTCACTTATATCATTTAGAGCACGGTGGTGATAATATTTTGTAGAAATTGTTGGACTCTCATGATTCACTTATATCTATTTGAGAGTCTACTAAAAAATGGTAATGAGTTTAGGCTAAAGAAACTAGTCTTCACATGATAGACATCCAATGTCAATGTAGTAAAAAAAATCACACCAAGTGCATTGAGTAGAATGAGATGTTGGATGCTTGATAATTGTTTTGAGACATGAGGATAGTGATATTAGAGTCATGCTAGTGGAGTAATTATGAAATTGATAAATACTTGTGTTAAGGTTAGTGATTATCATAGCATGCACGTATGGTGAACCGTTGTGTGACTAAGTTAAAGCATGAGGTATTTGTAGAGTGTTGACCTTTGTGTGGAGGTCGGGGGCGCGTGATGGTTAACTCCTACCAACCTCCCCCCTAGGGGCATGCGTTGATTGCTTTGTTTTGATGACTCGTATATTTTTGCAATAAGTATATGAGTTCTTATGACTAATATTGAGTCCATGGATTATACACACTCTCACCCTTCCACCATTGCTAGCCTCTCTTGTACCGTGCAACTTTCGCCGGTGCTATAAACCCACTTTATATCCTTCCTCAAAACAGCCACCATATTGTTCCTCAAAAAAACCACCATACCTAACTATCATGGCATTTCCATAGCCATTCCGACATATATTGCCATGCAACTTTCCACCGTTCCGTTCATATGACACACATCATATTGTCATATTGCCATTTGCATGACCATGTAGTTGACATCGTATCTGTGGCAAGGCCACCATGCATAATTTTTTATACATGCCACTCTTTTTTCGTTGCACATACCGGTATACCGCCGGAGGCATTCATATAGAGTCATACTTTGTTGTTGTAGTATCGAGTTGTAATTTTGAGTTGTAATGAAAGTGTGATGATCATCATTATTAGAGAATTGTCCCATGGGAGGAAAGGATGAACCTATAAAGCCCCTCCGCAATAAAAAGCCAAAGAAAAAAAAGGCCCCAAAAATAAGAAAAAAAAGAAAAGAAAAAGGGACAATTGCTACTATCTTTTCCACACTTGTGCTTCAAAGTAGCACCATGTTCTTCATTGTAGAGAGTCTCATGCTTAGTCATTTTCATATACTAGTGGGAATTTTCGTTATAGAACTTGGCTTGTATATTCCAACGATGGGCTTCCTCAAATGCCCTAGGTCTTCATGAGCAAGCAAGTTGGATGCACACCCACTAGTTTCTTTTGTTGAGCTTTCATTCATATTTAGCTCTAGTGCATCCGTTGCATGGCAATCCCTACTCACTCACATTGATATCTATAGATGGGCATCTCCATAGCCCATTGATACGCCTAGTCGATGTGATACTATCTCCCTCCTTTTTGTCTTCTCCACAACCACCTCTATTGCACCCATAGTGCTATGTCCATGGCTCACGCTCATGTATTGCGTGAAAGTTGAAGGGTTTGAAAAGATAGAGTATGAAAACAAGTGCTTGGCTGAAATCGGGGTTGTGCATGATATGAATATTTTTGTGTGATAACGAGGGAGCATAGCCAACACTATATGATTTTGTAGGGATAACTTTCTTTAGCCATAGTATTTTGCGAAGACATGATTGCTTTGCTAGTATTGCTTGAAGTATTGTTATTTCTTATGTCAATATAGACTGTTATCTTGAATCTTTTAGATCTGAACTCATGCCACAATTAAGAGAATTGCATTGAAAAACTATATTGGTTAGCATTCCACATCAAAAATTCTTTCTTTATCATTTACCTACTCGAGGACGAGCAGGAATTAAGCTTGGGGATGCTTGATACGTCTCCAACGCATCTATATTTTTTTATTGTTCCATGCTATTATTTACGAAGTCTTGGATGTTTAATGGGCTTTATTATTCACTTTTATATCATTTTTGGGACTAACCTACTAACCCAAAGGCCCAGTCCAGATTGCTTTTTTTTGCTTGTTTCAGGGTTTTGCGGAAAAAGAATATCAAACGGAGTCCAAACGGAATGAAACCTTCGCGAGAGATATTTTTGGACAAAATCTCGCCAGAGGAACTTGAGAACCACGTCAGGGGAGCCTCGAGTGGCCCTCGAGGGTGGGGGGGGTGCGCCCCCCTTCCCAGGGCGCGCCCCCTGCCTCGAGGCCCACTCGAGCATCCCCCGCTGCCCTCCTTCTTCCTATATAAATCCACGTACCCCAGAAACTCCGAGACAACAGAGAAAACCCTAATTCCACCGCCGTAGCTTGTGTTCCTATGGAGATCCTATCTTGGAGCCTGTTCCGGAGCTCCGCCGGAGGGGGATCCATCACAGAGGCCTTCATCATCATCATCATCATCATCGCCCTCACCATGAGTTGTGAGTAGTTTACCATAGACCTTCGGGTCCATAGCTAGTATCTAGATGGCTTCTTCTCTCTCTCTGGATCTCAATACAAAGTTCTCCTCGGTCTTCGAGGAGATCTATTCGATGTAATCTCTTTTTGCGGTGTGTTTGTCGAGATCCGACGAATTGTGAGTTTATGATCAAGGTTATCTATGAAAGATATTTGGTTCTTCTCTGAACTTTTTATGTGTGCTCATAATATCCTTGCGAGTCTCTTCGAATTATTGGTTTGGTTTGGCCTACTAGATCTATAGTTCTTGCAATGGGAGAAGTGATTGGCTTTGGGTTCAATCTTGCGGTGTCCTTTCCCAGTGACGGTAGGGGCAGCAAGGCACGTATTGTATTGTTGCCATCGAGGATAAAAAGATGGGGTTTACATCATATTGCTTGAGTTTATCCCTCTACATCATGTCATCTTGCTTAAGGCATTACTCTGTTCTTATGAACTCAATACACTAGATGCATGCTGGATAGCGGTCGATGTGTGGAGTAATAGTAGTAGATGCAGGCAGGAGTCGATCTACTTGTCTCGGACGTGATGCCTATATACAATGATCATGCCTAGATAGTCTCATAATTATTCGCTTTTCTATCAATTGCTCGACAGTAATTTGTTTACCCGCCGTAGAATATCGCTATCATGAGAGAAGCCACTAGAGAAAACTATGGCCCCCGGGTCTATTCTCAACATATCAATCTACATCTACTTTACTTTTACCGCTTTTATTTGTTGTTCTTATAAACTAAAAATACCAAAAATATAAACTATCATCTCTATCAGATCTCACTTTCGTAAGTGACTGTAAAGGGATTGACAACCCCTTATCGTGTTGGCTGCGAAGTTCTTATTTGTTTGTGCAGGTGCGAGGGACTGGCACGTGGTATCCTACTGGATTGATACCCTGGTTCTCAAAAATTGACGAAAATAGTTACGCTACTGTGTTGCATCTTCCTTTCCTCTTCGAGGGAATACAACGCAAGCTCAAGAGGTAGCAACTACAGTTAAAGTTAAGATGTACCTCTGGTGGCAAGTTAAGTTTGCAGAAAGGCTGCAGACCCACTTTTCTGCACTCAGCCAGGGTCTCATTCAGAACAGTTTTAGTCATGTTTATGATTACATCCTCCTCCAGATCCTCAGAGCTGTGACGTAATGGGTCATCTTTTTCTCTAGTGTAATCGCACATTAAGCCGGTCCTACGACTCAAAGGAATGATCTGCCAGGCGAGCCAACACCGGGCTAAGTCAATTCATGTTAGCCCATTACCCAGTAGGGCTTTGACCTTTGAGAGAGTTGGGGCAAGTTTCTTGCATTCTGCAGAAGTGAGTTTTTTGGGAAGGGGATGTTTTGTGTCTAAACGTTCCGCACAGAAGCCCGGCAGTGGGTTCTCATCAGCCGGAGAAGTGTCCTTGCAGTAGAACCAGGTTTGATTCCAATCCTTGTGGTGACTCGGCAGATAGGCATAAGGGAAGATAGAATCTCTCCTCCTTTGGATTGATATGGCCCCAAGTTCCAAACTAGTACCATTGGTGAATTCGTTCTAGCGGTTTAAGTAAAAGAATTCTATGAAGAGTTCAAGGCTAGGTTCTTCTTGAAGATACACTTCACAGAAGACCTGGAAATTGCGGATATTTTACATGGAATTGGGTCCAATGTCTTGAGGATGGAGTTGAAAATAGTGCAAAACGTCTCTGAAGAATTTAGAGCCGGCTCGTGTAAAACCCTGGTTCATGTGATCAGTGAAAACAATAACTTCATCATCCTTTCGTGCAGGTCTCTCTTCGCCCGGGTTGGCGGCACGGTAAGGCATAGATGGATTATTCGGTAGGTATCCAGTTGAAGGGACCCAGTTGCACGTGGCCTCAGTAACAACTGAAGGGACCCAGTTGCACGTGGTGACTGTCTTTGGTGGCATTATGAACAAGCAGGACTAAAGAAGGAAAAGATTATTGCCGGTTCAGAATCAATTCGTTAAGCTGGAAGCAAATGTTATACTACAGGTTTAGCATGGCGGCTTAAATGGGGCCTAATGGCATCAGAATAATTATAAGTCGGAAAATTAATCCGCCATGACATGCGCGGATATTCAGAAAAGCAGATTTCACTAACTCTGGGAAAAACATTTTTTACAAGTTGCAGCGGTAACTTTGGATCTACAACTGTTCAAAAATTAAGGTTAAAATGACGAACAGGTAAACCTAAGTTCAAAATGATGCAGTCCGTGGGGATGAATCTACTTTACCAGAGATGTGATACTACAATATTTTATAAGGGGGATGTTATCAGCATCAATGCATAAAGAGATATCAAGTTCAGAAGGAAAGCTATAATTGCGGGAGGAAAGGAAGATGAACGCCGATGAACTTCATGGGAACCCTAAGAGATCTAAGACGAAGGAACAAGAAGGACGTAACTGGACGGAGGAGCAGCGGCGGTGCACGGAAGAAGCCTGGCAGCGACAGGCGGATGCTGTAGCTGTTGATGAAGACGAAGCAAGAAGACGGCGGCGCCGGCGGGGCTCAGATACAGGAGTGTCTCGAGGAAGAAGATGAAGTGGAATAAGCGAGGGGAGAATGGAAAGGGCTCTTGGCCCTATTTATAAGCAGAATCGATAAGGGTCACGCGCGAAGATCGAGGAGGCGAATAAACAGGAAAGTGACATTACAGGCGCCTTGATTGTCGGGATCCTATTAATGCAGAAAGATTTGTTAGAATCTGGACAGTTCAAAGGTAAGCAACATGTGACGTCATGGCGGGTTACCATCATTTCAAAAGCTGATGTCATGGCGGGTTATAGTCTCTCGCAAGAAGATGAAGAAAGATTGACATGAACAAGTTCAAATCAACCTCGGGCCTAATGTTGGGGATATAAGTATTTCATATGACCCGCCCAGGAGGGGCTGGGTTACCCAGTGGCGGTTCATGGGCCAAGCCCAGAAGCATATTAAAGATGGCAGTTTAGATAAGGGCCCAAGGCCTGAGGCGGCTTAAAGCCTGTGAGTATCAACCGCCATATACGTGACTTGTATTGTAAGGCATGTAACAAGAGTCACCGAGCCGGACACGATTGTATGAGCCGGCCGAGAGTCTGTAGGCCACAGGGTGTCAACCCGTGTATATAAGGGGACGACCCGGCAGCGGCTTAGGGCAAGAAACAACAGATCGAGAGCTAGGCAAGCGCATCCGCTCCCTAGCAATCGACACCTAGCAATTCCACCTCAAACGGGATTAGGTTTTACCCTCACAGCAAGGGGCCAAACCAGTATAAACTCCCAGTGTCTTTTGTCCCGTTTAACCCCTTGAAGCTAATCACGTCGCTAAGGCTCCGCAATCAAGTCCTTCTCTTAGGACATCTGCCGCCCATGTTTCATCAAGGACGATTGAACAGTGAAATAATATTTGGGGAGCGAGTTGGTGTGCTCAAGACGCCGGCTGTGGAGTGTAGCCGACGCACCTTCTCGCATAAGCCATAGGCTTACTATACACTGACGGTGCTCCATGATATTTTGTGTTGCATCTCACATGGTTGGTGATAATGAACTGTGTGTGATCTACTTGAGTTTTCTCCTTGATTTGAATTACATAATGGGGTCACAGCGGAAATGGACGGTGTTTGAATTGCTAGACCTTTTATCTGGAGTGAACATGCAACTATATGTGTGTCGTAAAAGAATTGGAGTTATTCAGGGTTCGTTTGAACATTTTATACATTAAATTAGTTTTCTGGCCATTTCAGGTGCACAATTCAAAATTAAACTACATGCACATGCTCAGGTGCACCAACATGGGTTGTAAAATCATATATGTGTCCATGGGTTTATGCTTATCTCCCAAGCAAGAAATGGGGATGAAATTCTAACACCACGGCACCGTGTCTCTCCGGCAAACGTCGACGTACTTGCTTTTGTGATTCCAATAATCCAAAATTCATGTGAAATTCATGAAACTTGGCATGCTATCATGGAATGGCATCAACATGCCGTGGTAAAAATTATGTCCCATTTGGGGCAGGTTAGGGTATAAGCTTCTCATAAACCAGAGCTTCTCACAACAAGTGTGATGGTTTCGGTAGGGAACATTTCACCTTTCTGGACGAAACGATATTCGTTGCCTCTTCTCGATTTCAAAATTTTTCCTAGTGTCAACATAGAATAACAAGAGTGTTGTGTCAATTTTTGAGATTTTTTGGGGTTCGTTTGGACATTTTTATACATTTACTGAGTTTTCTATGCATTCATCTGCATAATTCAAATTTGAACTACAGGCGCATGCTCTAATGCATATAAATTAGTTAAAAATTCAAATATGTGTCCTTGGTTGCCTGCTTAGGTCCCATGCAAAAAATGGGAATGAATGTCAGACACCCTGCCACCGTCACTCGCCCGCAAACATTGAGATACCTAGTTTTTAAATTCTAGTAATTCCAAAACTCGTCTGAAATTCATGAAACTTGGCATGCTATCATGGAGCGGCATCAACATGCCGTGGTAAATATTTTGTCCCATTTGGGGCAGGTTTGGGTATATGCTTCTCACAAACCAGAGCTTCTCACAACAAGCATGGTGGTTTCGGTAGGGAACGTCCCACCTTTGGGGACGGAACGATATCCATTGCCTCTTATTGCTTCCAAATTTTTTCTCGTTTCAACATAGAACATCAGGAGTGTAGTGTCAGTTTTTGTGCTTTTTCAGGGTTCATTTGGACATTTTTATGCATTAACTGAGTTTTCAATGCATTTATGTGCATAATTCAAATTTGAACTACATGCACATGCTCCAGTGCATATAAATAGGTTGAAAATCAAAACTGTGTCCTTGGGTGCATGCTTAGGTCCCATGCAAGACATGGGAATGAATTTCAAACACCAGGGCACCGTTGATTGCCGGCAAAACATTGAGATATGATGCCTGGTTTTTAAATTCTAGTAAATACAAAACTCATTTGAAATTCATGAAACTTGGCATGCTATCATGGAGCGGCATCAACATGCCGTGGTAAATTTTTTGTCCCATTTGGGGCTGGTTTGGGTATATACCTCCACAAACCAGAGCTTTTCACAACAAGCATGATGGTTTCGGTAGGGAACGTCCCACCTTTGGGAACGAAACGATATCCATTACCTCTTATTGCTTTCAAATTTTTTTCTCGTGCCAACAAAGAACAACAGGAGTGTTGTGCCAATTTTTGTGATGTTTGTGGTTCGTTTGGTCATTTTTATGCATCAACTGAGTTTTCAATGCATTTATGTGCAAAATTAATATTTGAACTACATGCACATGCTCTAGTGCATATAAATTGGTTGAAAAAACAAAACTGTGTCCTTGGGTGCATGCTTAGGCCCCATGCAAGAAATGGGAATGAATTTCAAACACCAGGGCACTGTTGATTGCTGGCAAAACATTGAGATGCCTGTTTTTTTAAAATTCTAGTAAATCCAAAACTCATTTGAAATTCATGAAACTTGGCATGCTATCATGGTGCGGCATCAACATGGCATGGTAAAATTTTTGTCCCATTTGGAGCAGGTTTGGGTATATGCTTCTCACAAACCAAAGCTTCTCACAACAAGCATGATGGTTTCGGTAGGGAATGTCCTACGTTTGGGGACGAAACAATATCCATTGCCTCTTATTGCTTTCAATTTTTTTCTCGTGTCAACATAGAACAACAGGAGTGTTGTGTCAATCTTTGTGATTTTTCGGGGTTCGTTTGGACATTTTTATGCATTAACTGAGTTTTCAATGCATTTATGTGCAAAATTCAAATTTGAACTATATGCACATGCTCCAGTGCATACAAATTGGTTGAAAATCAAAACTATGTCCTTGGGTGCATGCTTAGGTCCCATGCAAGAAATGGGAATGAATTTCAAACACCAGGGCACCGTTGATTGCTGGCAAATCATTGAGATGCCTAGGTTTTAAATTCTAGTAAATCCAAAACTCGTCTGAAATTCATGAAACTTGGCATGCTATCATGGAGCAGCATCAACATGCCGTGGTAAAGTTTTTTGTCCCATTTGGGGCAGGTTTGGGTATATGCTTCTCACAAACCAGAGCTTTTCACAACAAGCATGATGGTCTCGGTAGGCAACGTCCCACCTTTGGGGACGAAACAATATCCATTGCCTCTCATTGCTTTCAATTTTTTTTTCTTGTGTCAACATAGAACAACAGGAGTGTTGTGTCAATCTTTGTGATTTTTCAGGGTTCGTTTGGACCTTTTTATGCATTAACTGAGTTTTCAATGCATTTATGTGTAAAATTCAAAAATCTGAACTACATGCACATGCTCGAGTGCATATAAATTGGTTGAAAATTAAATCTGCCACTTTTATATCACAAACGTTTGTGTAATTCAAACCGTGTGCGTTCTGTTAACCATTCAAGTGACGCCACATGTCTTGGTTTTATGGATGTAGGATGTCCCGTGTGGACAGCTGCTTGACCTTGACTGAATGGGAGGCGTGCGAGCGTCGTCCGGTGCGCAGGCTGACCGAGAGGCGTGCAAGCTGTCCTCGAATGCGCAGGCTCACTGGGAAGCGTGCGAGCTGTATGCTGCGCATGCTCATTGGGAAGCGAGCCCTTTGACTTCCATGGTCGCCCGCCTTGCTGGCATCCTCTCCATTAATGGCGCCCAAGCCGCAGTTTAATTTTGTTTTTAAATATAAAACACTCATCGCAAACGTTTTAGTTAGAACACCCGTATGCAAACCGACAGCTTCCCCAGGAAGCCAAGAGAAAATGTGCCGAGCAGGATTTCTACAGCTCTTGATCGCAAACGTTTTAGATAGAACACCCGTGTGCAAAGCGAGAGCAACACAGGATTTGTGCATCCCTTCAATGCAAACGGTTGTTTGGATGACCCGTGTGCAACCACGTACAAACAATTTGGTAAGATTTGTCAATCCTTGTAAAACTGCGATTTGTCAAAAGATGAAGCTAAAAATCACTAGCAGTATCTAATTTTTGCAACTAAAATTCAGTAATTAAGCACATATTTCATTCATAGATTAAGCAGTCATTCTTAATTTATACAAATAGTTCAACTCGATAGCTGAACCGACCAAACTTTTCCCCAATTTTTGCCAACAACATACTGAAATAGCTAGTTCAACTATATATACTAGCTAATTTTAAGTACGTTGTATAGTTCCACCACATCTATAGTCACATGAACTGAACAAAATTGCCCCTAAATACTACTACTGCGGAGGGGCTTTGTACTAGTTCCGGCTACCTCTCCTCTGCTGAACGCGCTCAGTAAGAGGCGGAGGAGGAGGAGCCTACCGACGAGCTGGGCAACCGCAATACGATGCCTACTGCTGTTGCAGCTTCAGCAACACTCACCTCAAACGCCGTCTGCCGCTCCAGACGACCCCTCTTGAAGCGGTGGTTCTCCTTGTAGATCTCCTGATTCCTCGCCTCTGAGGCGGCGTGTGCCGCGGCCACGGCGGTAAGGCTCTTTGCGTGCTTGACGAGGCGCTCCTCCTCCTCCCGCAGGAACTCGGTGTAGCGTGCAAGATCGTTGACGCACGTGCGAGCATCCACCTCTGCCTCCCGCCTTTGGGCGGCGGTGGCGGAGCGGGTGATGACCCCGACGGTCGACGGTGGGCTGGCGGCCACAGCGGCTGACGACAGGGTGGCGCCCACGACCACCACCTACCGCCTTTGGGCCGCGGTGGCGGAGCGGGTGATGGCCACAGTGGCTGGCATTGGGGTTGTGGCCACGACGGCCACCTCCCGCCTTTGGGCCGCGGCGATGGAGCGGGCGATTGCCCTGGCTTTCGATGGTGGTGTGGCGACAACGGCGACCGGCAACAGCTGCCGACGGGCAGCGGCGACAGAGCGTGTGGTGGGTGTTCCGCGCACACCCAACAGGGACGCCATGCACACTACACTACGCCGGGGACTACGCCGCCGCCGCGGTGTAGCCTCCCAGCTGGAGCTGTCCTCTGATGACGACGGAGTGGCTCAGCGACGACGACAGACCGGTGCCATTGGAGATTGTGGGAGAAGCAGACGAGATAAGCTACACTGAGGAAGGTGAAAATGCGATGCAGGACTCGCCGGTCGTGAGGGTTTTTATAGCAGGCCGGTAAGCATTGGGATTTGGGGGTATTTCACCGAGTCTGGCGGGAAGCTTGCGCGGGACCTGCGAGGTTGCGTGGGAGTGGGCTTACCGACGATTCATTGGAACCACCATTTTGCCAAAAGAACGCCCCCACGCGTTGTGCAAGCTTGCGCTGTAAGCCGTCTGCGGCAGCGGGGTGACAAGACGCGCGAGAGGAGGACGAAAGGCCACGTACACATATGGTTAATAAAAAAACGTTTGTGATTTAATTACCTACTATACCACCATCTTTGTTTATAAGTATGATTTAACTAATAAAATACGAATGCATGTCGCCAAAGATTATATACTTGGATTTGTATTTGAACATAGTTTCCAATTATATAATTTTTAAAACATGCATTAACATTTTGTTGGTTTAATTTGAGGGAAAAGTATGGCACGGAATATAAAGGAGATTATATAGACTAGACGGAGGTGGTAGCACATGGCCGCTCTCTACGCAGCGACGCAACTGCCGGATGGCTTGTAGGCGACCATTTCCTGCATGTTTAGCTGCTCTATGCGTGTGGTTGCTTGCGGTTCAGGCGGCCGCGGCGCGCTCTGCTCGCGTCCCGCCATGCGCGCTCTGCTCTCGCGTCCCTTCGGGTGCTCTGCCCTCATCCCTCCACGTGTGCTGCCAGTGTTTGGGGCCGGCGCACGATCACGCACGTTCATGTGCAAGCAGTTGCGCCGCGCGCGGCATAACGATGTAGTTACCCACTGCAAAAACTGCCATGCGGATGCGCCGAGAATCCACACCGCCCGGCCCCCTTTTATTCCCGCGGCCATTTACCTTCATCTCTCATCTCACACGACAAGATAAGCACACCCACGAGGACACATACAGAGAGAGCATCCGGCGGTTCCAATGGCGCTCTCAGCGGCCGACGACGACAACGGCGGGCAGTTCACCACGCATCATGTAGTGGACACCCACGTGAGGGGGGGGGGGCTCTCGGTGGTGTACACGAACGATCCGTTCTCGGTGGAGAGCTTCATCCAAACTATGGAGCAGTTTCTTGCCGAGGACAAGTACCGAGTGGTCGGCTTCGACCTCGAGTACACCATGGGTCGTGCTGGGCAAGATCAGAAGGTTGTCGTCGCCCAGTTGTGCGTGCGACATGACATCCTCGTCTACCACTACCACCGTGCCACAAGGCCTTGTGAGCGTTTCTCCAAGTTTATCAACAGCTCCGACTATAGTTTCGCTATGCTGGACACCACCAACGATCTAAAAGCGCTCAAGGTTTTGGACTTGAAATGCCCGAATCTTGTCAACATCCAGCACCACTACAAGGTCTGGGGCAGCGACAAAAACAAACTGAACTCACTGGTTGACCTCGCCTCGGCCATCATCGACCCCTACTACGCGAAGATGAAGGAAAAGAGCAATAAGGACAAGAACGTCTGGCACAGTGTGTGGCATGAGAGACTGGATGAACAACATGTCCAGTACGCAGCCATGGACACGTACACAAGCTATGAGATGTACAGGCGGATTGTTGACATGAGGAACAGTGACACCCGGATAATTAGGCTATAGTAATCCCACGTTAACGATGCCACATCACCTCGGTTACTATTGCTAATCTCGCATTGGATCAAAACTATTCAAATTCAAATTTAGAATAAAGGTAAACAACAACAGTTTTCAAATATTGAAACAAAAATGTTCTCGATGTGCCAACTAATTCATAAGTAAATTTGGTGATGGAACCACAAGGTTATCAAATGCTTAAGTGTTTTAAATAAATAAAAACAAATTAGAAAATTAGAAAAAGGAGAAGACCCCCCTCTCACTGGACCAAATGGCCCAGCTGGCCGAAGTCGGCCCAACCGGATGGCCCAGTCGCCCCAGGCCTATATGGCCTCCCCACCCCGAAACCCTAAGTCACGAACCACCTCCACTCCCCCACTCCCTCGCTCCTCTTTTTACCCCATCTGGATCGGGGTGGCATCGAACCCAGTGCTCCTAGGCCACCCGCTCCGCCCCGCCGTCGTGGCCCGGAGTTATCTCCTCGCTGGACCTCCCCGCCGGACCACTAACGCCTCCTCATCTCCTCCCCACGGGTCACCCTCGAGCCACGCCGCCACTCTCCTTACGAACACTTGTGAGGACCCCAGTCCTTCTCCTCCCCGTCCCCTCTCGCCGGTGCTCGCCTCGCTCTGCTCCCCGCACCGCCGCGCCCACGTGCACCTGGGCGCACCCCGGTCGCGCCGACGCCACCGGTGGCCGCGCGCGCCACCTGCCCTCCGCCGGCCGCCATGACCGACCACCCCGCCTAGCGCTCCTCGCCGCGGCTGCCTCTGCCGAGCCCCGCGCCGACCGCCGCCCACACAACCCCCCCTGACCGCCTTCCGTGCGCCCCACTTCCCCCTCCCCGTCTGGTCCGGTGCCTCTTCGGCCGGGGCCGAGGCCTCGGCCACGCGCCTCGGCTGGCCTCCCGGTGTCCCCTGCCTCGTCGCGCTCCGCCAGCATCGCCCACGGCCTCTCGCCCAGCGCCCCACGCCCACTCCCCCTCGTGCTCCTCCCCGAGATTCGCGCGTCGCCGCTTGCTTCGCTCCGCCTTGCCGCCAACTGCCATCCTCCGCCGGCGCCATCCGCTACGACCGGCCCCCGCTGCGGCCACCTCCGCCGCCCCCCTGCCCGGCACCTTGCCCGCCGGCACCCAGCCGCGCCGATGGCCAGCGTCCGCTCGCTCTCGGGGCTCCGCACGCTGCCCAGCAGCACCCATTAGCGCCCGGTGCCCATTAGACCATAGGGCCTATGACTGATGGGGCCTAGCCCCCTTTTAAAAAAGGGAGGAAAAAGAATTAAAAATAGAAATATAAAGAAATATATTAATTAACTTAATTAATTTGGCTTAATTAAACTTACTTAGATTAATGACCTAATTAGACTAAATTAACTATTAATTAGTTAATAGTCAATGACCACCGGGACCCACAGGTCAGTTTTGACCCAGTCAACCGCACTGTTGACTGATGACCTCAGCATTGCATCATGCTGACATCAGCAGACACTATTCTGGATATATGTTAGATTTAATTAAATAAATAATATTAGAAAATGTTATAAACTTTAAAAAATAATATAAAATAAACCGTAACTCGAATGAAAAAGTTTTATACATGAAAGTTGCTCAAAACGACGAGATGAATCCGAATACACGGTCCGTTCATGTGCCACACGCTCCTAGCATAGTGAACGTGCAACACCCCCCTCCAATTCATTTGTCCGAAAATATGAAACACCGGGGATACTTTCCCGGATGTTATCCCCTTTCGCCGGTATCGTGTAGCACTGCGTTAGAACACCCTAGCACTGCGTGTTGTCATGTTGTGTATCTATGTTGCACCTGTGTGCCTTATATTTACTGTTTCTTCGCCCTCTTCTTCTCCCATAGACCCCGAGACTGCTATTGATGCCGCTGTGATTGACTACATCGTCGACGACCCTCCTTCCGTATCAACAGAGCTTCCAGGCAAGCCAACCCCCTTGATCATTCCTATATCGCCTACTCTCTTCTCTCTTATGCTTGCATTAGATCTGTTACTGCTTTTTGTATGATCCTATTCTGATGCATAGCTGGTTATTGATACCTTCTTTCATACCTTACATGTTTATACTAATCTGCTTAGTATAGGATGGTTAGAGATCCATCAGAGACACCCACCTTGTCCCGACTGCCCCGCTGGATTATCAAAAGACCCGATGGACGGGATCGAAGAACAGGCCCCGGCACCACACATCACTTTTCCCTTAGTTGCTCGATACTACTTGGTTAGTATAAAGTGCCGAGGGTGATAACTCGTCACCACTTCTGATGTTAACTCTGTAGTGTAGCTATTCGGTCGTGGTCATCGAGGGTGATTCCTCCTTCACCAGTCCCGATAACAACTCTGCCGTGCAACTCCCCAAGAGTGGACCAATGAGGGTGATTCCTCCAAGTCCACCTTGATGGTTACATCGAGTGGGAATCTATCGAGGGTGATTCCTCAGGTTTCCCCTTGCTGTTTCAGACACATGGTTACTTTGACTTACCACAGAACCATGATGACATCGAGTCGTCCCCGAGGGGTACCCGCGAGTGATATGAAGTCGAGTTGATCTGGAGGATACCCGCAAGTTTTCCACGCGGTGCGGCCGGGCATTCTTAGCCCTTGCCGCAAGTCCGTGAGACGGGGAGACTGGATCACATGATCGTGTCTCTGCTCGTTACCGCACACTACCAAGACACTAACGTTTGATATTTGATCCGAGCACTTTTCGCACTAACTACCACGCGGGACAAGATATGGGCAACCGGCGTCGTAGCATCAGCCGAAGCCTTCCAGATGCCAACGACTTAGCGGGCGCGCCGGGTTGGACTCGAATGCCTGCACTTGTATAAGGGGGCTAGGTCTACTCACCGGCCTCGTTCGCAACATGCAGGAGTGCAAACGGTGATGGCCCATGACCCCTGCGCGCTTAGGATTTAGACCGGCATGCTGACCTCTCTGTCGGGCCTAGGTAGGGCTGCGACATGTTGATCTTCCGAGGCCGAGCATGACCCAGGAAAGTGTGTACGGCCAGCGGGATCGAGTGTGTCGGGTTATGTGGTGCACCCCTGCAGGGAAGAAAACATCTATCGATAGCCTGTCCTACGGTAACAGACACTTGGAGTTGTATCCCGATCGATACAACTAGAACTGGATGCTGAGGCATGATTTGGATATGTTGCTTCGGGAGTTGAGAAAGGATCCCGGAACATTGATACAACAACATAAATATGACTTATGTTATACTACTCTACTCCCTCCTGTTGTTGCAAGACGGTGGTTTCCAGAAGCTGTTAGTCTTCGATAGGATTAGCTTATCCCCCTCTTATTTTGGCATTCTGCAGTTAGTCCACAGATACTACCCCTTTTCATTGATACCGATGCATATGTAGTGTAGATCCTTGCTTGCGAGTACTTTGGATGAGTACTCACGATTGCTTTGCTCCCCCTTCCCCCCCTTCTTCCTTCCTTCTGGTTGTTGCAACCAGATGGCGGATCCCAGGAGCCCGATGCCCCCAGTCGACTGCTACTACTACCCCGACAAAGCTTACTACTTCATGGAGACAGCTGACGACCAGGAGTAGTTAGGAGGTCCCAGGCAGGAGGCCTTGCCTTTTCGATCGTTGATGTTTTGTGCTAGCCTTCTTAAGGCAAACTTGTTTAACTTATGTCTATACCCATATATTATCGCTTCAGCTAACTCTAGTGTATTCGAGCTTATGTATTCGAGCCCTCGAGGCCCCTGGCTTATAATATAAAGCTTGTATTATTTTAATTTGTGTCTAGAGTTGTGTTGTGATATCTTCTAGGGAGTCCCTGATCTTGGTCGTATACATTTGCGTGCATGATTAGTGTACGGTCAAATGGTGGGCGTCAAAAGTTGGTATCAGAGCCAACTGCCAGTAGCAATCCCCTTTTCCAACTCCTTGGTCGAAGTTGAGTCTAGTCTTTGAAAAACTGGTTTACTAACATGGCTGCGTGGCTTACGGGCCCACTTCGCCATTGGGTGGTATTAGGATCTTTTACTCCTCGTCTATACTCTCGGACTCTGTTCTCTCTTCCATTCGGGTTAAATGAAATTACTAACTACATTAGGTTCTCGTAACGACTTTCCCCGGAGAGCCCCTTCATTTCGGATGGTTGCCTGCTTCACCAAAAGACTTTGAAGATATTCTCCGATGTTTCCACAAGACCCTTGTGCCCTTCGCCATTGCAATTCCATATCACCGATAAATCCCTAAGGATAGCTGCATACACTTGTCGTCAATTCCTTCATTTCAATTGATCTTATGATTTCAAGATACCCTGAAATACTTCGGATATTCCGAGAATCCTTTGTGCCCGCGCAGCTCCTTTCTGCATGAATACATGTATGAATAATGCCTCACACTCATTGGGGATTCGTTCATCCCCAGTTGTTCATGCTTTTCACAAAGGTCTTCGAAATGCTATTCAATCTTCCAAAATCCTCAGCAACCTATTGCTTTGGAAAGTTTTACCTGCTTGCATTATGGTTAATCCCATATGTATATCAATATTCGTTAAAACCCTTGTGGTTAACTTTATGATGTTATTGATTCAATAGGTTGCAAATACTCGGAATCATCAGTCAAACTAGAATTCGTTCTTCCAGCTCAGACATCATTCCAAATATGAGCTGGTTCTCGACCAACCAAATTGTTGTCGATTGCACCCCTAAGTCATTTCAACTTACCCATGCTTTATCAGAGCATTTGCTTCTGATCGCTTGATTTGGAAATCACAATTCCTTTTGCATTTGAGTTTTAAATTAGTTAATTGTTTCTATAAACTGATCTCCCTGCATTCTTTCTTCCTCGGA
>LR738715.1:619793154-619811404 GCA_902687465.1 Secale cereale | reverse complement strand
GGTTCTCTTCGTCCCTCACCGCTGGTACCAATGTTGTTGCCGACATAACTGATTTGCTATCCTTTGGCATACCTTGCTTATGAAATCGTGCAAGACTTCACCGCCCTCATTACTTTAGCCCACATGGTGGGCCCATAACCCACAGTTCCAAAGGATAAAAACCTGACTCTCGTGTACAACACCCCCCCCCCGTTTCCAAGATTATTCCTCACGCTTGGCATCGTGTGCAATTCATGAGCCACCTTCCTAATGATCTATTCTGATATCAGACGCAATACATATTCTCGTTGCTGTGGACCCCTTCACACCTTGTTTTAGACATTTAACGTTTGTCTATCTGTTTGAAACTTCTTATCGTACCATATTACTTTGCTCCCGGCGTGTTTTATTCGCTCAACTCGAGAGATACTCATGTGTTCATTCGTGGGATAACTCCCGATGAATACCCCTTGTAGTATTCTATCGTTGTCAAGCTGTCCATATTCGTAAGTACGTTGGAGACCCAAAGAAAGGATGACGACATAATCATGATGACCTGAAGCCGAAGACTGAAGACATCAATGTAATGGATTGACCCCTTCGAGAAGAGCCACCAGGACTGAGAAGATCCGTTAGAATTTCGTAACCAGAATTCCCCCCTTACTCCCTTCGTAAATCTCGGGACAAGATTTCTTGTAGTGGAGGAGATTTGTGACGCCCGGATAATTAGGCTACAGTAATCCCACATTAATCATGCCACGTCACCTCGGTTCCTGTTGCCAATCTCACATTGGATCAAAACTATTCAAATTCAAATTTAGAATAAAGGCAAACAACAATAGTTTCCAAATATTGAAACAAAAATGTTCTCGATGTGCCAACTAATTCATAAGTAAATTTGGTGATGAAACCACATGGTTATCAAATGCTTAAATGTTATAAATACATAAAAACAAAGTCAAACAAATAGAAAAAGGAGAAGACCCCCCTCTCACTTGGCCGAATGGCCCAGCTGACCGAAGTAGGCCCAGCCGAACGACCCAGTCGCCCCAGATCTATATGGCCTCCCCACCCCGAAACCCTAACTCATGAACCACCCCCACTCCCCACTCGCTCACTCCTCTCTACCCCCATTTGGATCGGGGTGGCACCGAACCCAGCGCCCCTAGGCCGCCCGCTCTGCCTCGCCGCCACTCAGAGTTCTTTCCTCGCTAGACCTCCTTGCCATACCACTAACGCCTCCTCATCTCCTCCCCACGGGTTGCCCTCGAGCCACGCCGCCCCTCTCCCCACGAACGCCGGTGAGGACCCCGGTCCTCCTCATCCCCGCCCCCTCTCGTCGGTGCTCGCCTCGCTCTGCTCCCCGCACCGCCGCGCCCACGCGCACCCAGGCGCACCCCGGCCGCGCCGGCGCCACCTGCCCGCCTCCGGCCGCCATGACCGACCGCCCCTCCCGGCACTCCTCGCCGCGCCCGTCTCTGCCGAACCCCGCGACGGCCGCCGGCCGCACAACCCACCTAACCGCCTTCCCTGCGCCCCGCTTCGCCCTCCCCTTCTGCTCCGGTGCCTCTTTGACCGAAGCCGAGGCCTCGGCCCCGTGCCTCGGCTGGCCTCTCGCCGTCCCATGCCTCACCGCGCTCCGCCAGCATCGCCCACGGCCGCTCACCCGGTGCCCCACACCCGCTCCCCCTCGCGCTGATCCCCGAGCGCCGCGCGCCGCCGCTTGCTTTGCTCCGCATAGCCGCCAGCTGCCGCCCTCTGCGGGCGTCGTCCGCTACGACCGGCCACCGCCCGCGGCCACCTCCGCCGCCCCCTGGCCGGCGCTTGGCTGCCGGCACCCAGCCGCGCCGGTGGCCAGTGCCCGCTCGCTCTCAGGGCTCTGCCCGCTGCCCAGCAGCACCCGTTAGCGCTCGGTGCCCATTAGACCATATGGCCTATGACAGATGGGGCCCAGCCCCCTTTAAAAAAAGAAAAATAATTTAAAATATACATATAAAGAAATATATTAATTAATTAATTAACTTGTCTTAATTAAACTTAATTAGATTAATGACCTAATTAGACTAAATTAACTGGTAATTAGTTAACAGTCAATGGCCACCGTGACCCACAGGTCAGTTTTGACCCAGTCAACCGCACTGTTGATTGATGACCTCAGCATTGCATCATGCTAACATCAGCACACTCTTTTCTGGGTAATGTTAGATTTAATTAAATAAATAATTCTAGAAAATGTTATAAACTTTAGAAAATAATATAAACTAACTGTAACTCGGATGAAAAAATTTTATACATGAAAGTTGCTCAGAACGATGAGACAAATCCGAATATGCGGTCCGTTCGTCCGCCACATGCTCATAGCATAGCGAATGCGCAACATCCCCCCTCCGATTCATTTGTCCAAAAACACGAAACAACGGGGATAATTTCCCGGATGTTATCCCCCTTTGTCGGTATCGTGTAGCACAGCGTTTGAACACCCTAGCGCTGCGTGTTGTCATGTTGTGTATCTATGTTACACCTATGTGCTCTATATTTACTGTTTCTTCCCCCTCTTCTTCTCCCATAGACCCCAAGACTGCTGGTGATGTCGCTGTGATCAACTACATCGTCGACGACCCTCCTTCCGTATCAGCAGAGCTTCCAGGCAAGCCAACCCCCTTGATCATTCCGATATCGCCTACTCTCTTCTCTCTTTTGCTTGCATTAGATCTCTTACTGCTTTTTGTATGATCCTATTCTGATGCATAGCCTGTTGTTGATACCCGCTTTCATACCTTACATCTTTATACTAAACTGCTTAGTATAGGCTGGTAAGAGATCCATCAGAGACACCCACCTTGTCCCGACTGCCCCACTGGATTATTAGAAGACCCGATCAACCGGATCGAAGACCAGGCCCCGGCACCGCACATCACTTTTCCCTTAGTTGCTCGACACTACTGGGTTAGTATCAAGTGCCGAGGGTTATACCACGTCAGCACTTCTGATGTTACCTCTGCAGTGTAGCTATTCTGTCGTGGTCATCGAGGGTGATTCCTCCTTCACCACTCCCGATAACGACTCTGTCGTCCAACCCCCCAAGAGTGGACCAACGAGGGTGATTCCTCCAAGTCCACCATGATGGTTACATCGAGTGGGAATCCATCGAGGGTGATTCCTCAGGTTTACCCCTTGCTGTTTCAGACACACGGTTACTTTGATTTACCACAGAACCATGATGACATCGGATCGGCCCCGAGGGGTACCCGCGAGTGATGTGAAGTCGGGCTAATTTGGAGGATACCCGCAAGTTTTCCACGCGGCACGGCCGGGCATTCTTAGCCCTTGCCGCAAGTCCATGAGACGGGGCGACGGGGTCACATGATCATGTCTCTGCTCGTTACCGCACACAACCAAGACACTAACGGTTTGGATATTTGATCCGAGTACTTTTCGCACTAACTGCCACGCGGGACAAGATATGGGCAACCGGCGTCGTAGTATCAGCCGAAGCCTTTCGGACGTCAGTGACTTAGCGGCGCGCGCCGGGTTGGACTCGAATGCGTGCACTTGTATAAGGGGGCTAGGTCTGCTCATTCGCCGCGTTCGCAAGGTGCAGGAGTGCAAAGGGCGATGGCCCATTATGACACCCCGAGACCGATGCGCCAGGTGTCCTTCTCTTATTCGCTGTCGTTGCCATGTCATCTCCTTGCGTGTTGCATTTTGCCATGTCATCATGTGCTTTGCATCTGCATAGTTTTCAAAACTTGCATCCGTCCTTAGTTGTCGGTTATCTCCGTTGTCTGTCCTGAGCCCAGACACACTTGCACACGACGCGGCACCTCTGAAACCGTATTTTGTAAGTGGCCGAAAAACATTCTCGGAATGGGTTGAAACTTATCGTGTGGTCTTATTATAGTGTACGTAGACCGCGTGTCAAGGTTCGTTCCAATTGGAGGTCGTTTGATTCCCCAACGGGTAACCGCGTTAACCACCAGAAGCCCTTTTCTCTTTTAGCCCAGCACCCCTCCACAACAGCCCACTAGCCCATCTAAACCCCCTCCATGTTATTCGCCGTTGGATCATGATCGTGTGGCCGAAAAGCGCACCTCATTTGGACTCTCCTAGCTCCCTCTACCTATATATTAGCCCCCCCTCCTCAAATCACGGGTAAAACCCTAGATACCTCCTCCTCGCGTCGCCGGACACGTCCGACCACCGCCGAACATGTCAGCTCCGCTACTCCCAGCCACTCAGAGGCCGCAACATCAGCTCCCTGCGCCCACATCACCGCCGCGGGCCCGTGAGCCCATCCGGGGCCCAACCGCCGTCGTCGCGCGCCCGGTGCCTGTTCGCCTCCCGCGCTAGTGGCCCTCGCTCCCTCCTGGTCGCTCCGCCCCCGAGCGCTCTGCCGCCACTCGACCGTCCCTGACGTCGTCGCGCCTCGCCGTCGGTGCGCCGCCGCTTCTCGCGCTCCCTTCTCCAACCACCGCCCCGCCTCGGCACGCTCCCGACCTCAACGCCGCCGTCCAAGGCGCGTCCGCACCACCACCCTACAGGAGGAGCCCGACCTCCGTCCACGCGCCATGGCTCTTTGCCGCCGGAGCACTACCGTCGACGACCACCCCTCCTTCGGCCAGATCTGGCCTGGTGCGGCCGGATCCGCCCCGTTCCATGCCTTCCCTCGCCGGCGCCTGCAACCTCGCCGGCTTCTCTGCCTGGTCGCCGCCGCCCAGCCTCCCCTCGCGGGAAGGACGAGGACGACCACGACGCTGTTGCGTGGGCCCGTGTTAGTCGGCCCAGGCCAGCCGCTGGACCGGCCCACCTACTCGGCCCACCTCCCCGTCTACCCGGCCTATCCTTTTCTGCCTAGGGTCTAGGCCCGCTAGGTGAACAGCCTCTGCTATCCCCCGCCCTGAGCGCTGTTTAGTTATGCTGCGACCGCCATGTTTTTTCGTCTGTGAAAATGACTAAGTACCAAGATTCCAGCATCATATAGGCATTTTGTGATGGACAAATCTTTGTGCATGATTGACCAAATTGAGCAGATAATATGTCAAAATGTCCGTATCTCTGTGCTCTAGGTGATGGTGTAGTTTGCATGCATGTTACTCTCCATCTTGATGCCATTATCTCTGTCATAAAAGTGCTAAGTGCTATTAACTGCTGAAACTTGATATAACTTGCTGATTTGTCTTTTTAATATCTTTTTGTGTGATTTTTGTTTGAGCATCACGTCAACATGTGTTAGGAGCACAATCATGACATATTTGTTGTGGTGCAATCCACTTTTCATGATATGCCTTGTGTTGAATGGAACAAGCTTGCAAAATGGCCTACTCGTTGTTTGCTGATTTTTGAGACTTGTTAAAAACAACTAAGTCTGAAACTATTATATTATGATGCCATGTTTGCTTGATGCTACAGTCATATCCTTGCACATTTGGGGATATCCAATGATCATGCCTTGAAGTCCATGTTATGCTCTATCTATACATGCCCTTGTTTGCAATTATAGGTTGATGTAACTTGATCTTTCTTGCTCTCAATTTGCTATATAATGTTTTTGTCAGCCTATCAGCAGTAAGTTCAGTTTTTCCATGTGAATAGCTAGTGTTCTATGCATCCTATGACCATGTTCTTGCCATGAGTAGCTGCATAAACATGTCTGCTTGCTGTTGGATATATTCATATGCGATGATATGCTTTGAGGTGAGTTGCACAAGCTTGCAAACATGCCTACTTGTCATTGTTGCTGCCATGTTCAGTTTATTTCACTAAGTCTGTGAAATTGTTATCATTTGCAATCTTGTCATGATGTTTTGAGCATGTTCTAGAGGTGTTTGGCAGTAGCTCAGTGATCATGTTTGTAGTGGTTGACATGTTCATGCTTGCCATGCCCTTTGATGCCATGAAATGTTCATGTAGCATGTTGTTTTGATGATTGCAAAGTGCTTAGTTGCTATTTTGGGACAGATTGTTGTTATATCTTGTTTTGTGTGTATGTGTTGAACCGTTGCTCCGTTTTTAGCATGCTCTATATGAAACTTGTTTATTTTTGCATATAGATGCATCATATCATGTTGTATCCATGTTTGAGTGTGTTTGCTTGATGTTTGAACGCATCTTGCATCTTTGCCATGCTTCACTTGGTTTGCTCATATCTTCTAGGCCGTAGCTCCGAATTAAATGAACTTTATATGTAACTTGACTGGAATTTCGTGTAGATCATCATGGTGCATGCTAACTTGCTGTTTAATAACTTGAACTTATGGTTTGTTCAGATCTGGACCAATTTCGAAATTTGCATAGGAGGACTTACCTGAATTGTTATATGTTGTTTCCGGCCTCAATTAATCTTGCTTGGTTGTGTTGTTCTTGTATGCTTCATCTCTTGCCATGATTTGCATCATGTAGCCTTGTCATGCATCATACTTAGTTGAGCATCATCTCATGTTTGTGTCTTGTGTGTTTACCGTGGTGTTTGCTTCTTCTCGTTAATTCATGTTTCGTTGTGATCATGAGGATTTGTTCGACTACGCTTGGTTCGACTTCGTGGCTACTTCTTCTTCATGGACTCGTTCTTCTTCCTTGCGGGATCTCAGGCAAGGTGGCCGTCACTTAGGATACCTTTACTATCATTGCAATGCTAGTTGTCTCGATGCTATTGCTGTATGTCGTGCTACATATCTATTCGTTTGTCAGCCTCTCCTTGTTGCCATGAAACACCCTCTAACTTTTGACACCATCCCAACAAACCGTTGAATAACTATGTTACCGCTTGCTCAGCCCCTATTATAGCGTTGTTAATTGCAGGAGCAGACGAAGATTGCTCCATGTCGGAACCTGGATTGTAGGAATATCACAATATCTATTACTATAATTAATGCACCTATATACTTGGCAATGGGTGGAAGGCTTGGCCTTTTGCTCGGCGTTTTGTTCCACTCATGCCGCCTTAAGAACTGATAATATGGTGTTATGTTCCTTGATTTTGCGTTCCTAACGCGGTTGGGTTTATGGGAACCCCTTGACAGTTCGCTTTGAATAAAACTCCTCCAGCTAGGCCCAACATTGGTTTTACCATGTGCCTAATAATAACTAAAACTTGCATAGGGAGTTAGCGCTATCCACGGACTTAATTTACAAACTGGGCGAGTGCTCCTCGTGAGTGTTGGTCCAAACTAGAGCACCTTGCGGCGCCACCCCTTGGCAACTTGGGGTATTTGGTCGCTGTATGCTTAGCTCATCCGGTCGTGGCCTGAGACGAGATACGCGCGGCTACTATCAGGGCGTCGGCATGCTGAGAGGTCTTGCTGGACTTGTTTTACCATTGTCAAAATGTCTTGTGCACCGGGATTCCAAGTCTGATCGGGTTGTCCCTAAGATAAGGTTTTTTTATCTCTGCTGATCGTGAGAGCTTGTGATGTGCTAAGTTGGGACACCTCTGCAGGGTTATGATCTTTTGAAATCCGTGCTCACGGTTATGTCCGGTTGTAGAAAACTTGACAGAGGATTCAAAATAAAATACACCAACCGCGTGAGTAACCATGACCGTCTCTTTTCAATTTGAGAAGAGAACACGGTGGGGTTATGCTTGACTCATAGGTAGTTCAGGATCACTTAGCGATCATTACTAGTTTGTGAACATTTGTGTAGATTCTCTTCTTATTCTTGTACTCATTAGTTAGCCACCATTTAATGCTTAGCCACTGCTGCAACCTCACCCCTTAACCTCTCCATACCCTTTAAGCTTTGCTAGTCTTGATACCCATGGTTATGGGATTGCTGAGTCCTCATGGCTCACAGATACTACAACAAGAGTTGCAGGTGCAGGTTTCCGATGACTTGATGTGAGAGCGATGTTTACTTGTGTTGGAGTTCTTTCTTCTTCTTCTTTGTCAATCTTGGGATAGTTTCTTGGTCGGCAGCCTGGGATAGCAAGATGGATGTCGTGTGCTTTTCATGTGTTTTTCATCCGTAGTCAGATGCCTTGTGTATGATGATGTTGTATTCATGTGACTATTGTATGATTTGTATGTATCCCCATCTATTTATGTAATGGTACGATGTAATGATAGCCATCTTGCTAAGCGCCCGAAATGCGGTTGTGCCCCAATCACGAGTTCATCATGTGATCGGGATAGAATCGCATCTTGGGTGTGACAAGTTGGTATCAGAGCCTCGACCGATCATAGGGGCCCCCTTGATTGATTGTAGTTTGGCCGTTGTCGAGTCTAGAAGAAAACTATTTTCGAAGTCTAGTTATATTGGAGAGTAGGAATTCTTTTTACTCCTCGGCCCTTTCGTCGCTCTAGTGAGGAATTTTGACGTAGGTGTTTTGAATGACTCCTCTCCCCCTTCAAATTTTTTTAGGGTCACGCAGTCAGTTTTCGTTTTTTGCGATGTCAGCTCTTCTCATCCGGTGCACTTCTCGTCAAGTTGATTTGGTCATCTTCATATTTGCAAGTTCAATCCTCGGTTCTTTCGAGCCGACGTCGTTTTCCCCATCCGAAGTGGTCTTTCTTTTTCCCACCCGCCCACCCTTTTTCTTCTAAGAGCCAGAGTTTTTAATCGAGTATCCATCCTACGCATGTGAATGCTATGCTTTCTTCCCTCAATTGTTTTCGACTGGTGAATTCTTGGATAGTTCGTCATCCTTCATCTCTTTTCTTCCCCGATGAATTCTCGTCTCGTTCGGCATTCTTCATCTCTTTTCTTCTCCATTGGAATCAATGCAAATATTCAGTGTTGATCATATTCTTTTCCTTGGATCAAATGTTTCCCCTTGCTCGTTCACCTCTCGCCATTTAATTGTTCCTGAGCTCTAAAGATGTCTCACGAGATTCGTGCTTGCATTCAAATTAATTCAAGGTTGTCACCTCCTTCGAGTCATTTAATCGTTCCGGTGCATTATATCCTTTTCAATCCTTTCCAACGATGTTCTCTCTTCGGTGGGCTCATAACCCACGGGTCTTTTCCCAGGATCTTACCTGACTCTTCTAATTTTTTTCCCGGAGTGATTCCCTAATTCTATCCAATTGTGATGTAAGTATGGATTCCATTAGTCATGTGCCTTCTCGATCGCTTTCAATTCTTTTCAACGTTGGTTAAATCTTTTCTCTTTTCGTTCATCCGGAGTATCTCAACAATTTTGGTGTTGTTCCTCGTCGTCATTGGAAGACAGAAGAAGAATTTTCCTCTAAATCTTGTTTGTTCTTGTGAAGATTCGCGATTCTACCTTCATGTATTCCTCTCAAATTATTCTGTTTGTCATAAATTCTTTTCCTTACCCATTCGGAGCATTTCATGAATTCTTTCCATTTGAGATCCTCCGAAGGCCATCATTTCAGAAGATTTCTTCGTTCTCATTTTTCAACTTTGTCCTCCAACTATTCTTCATTGATGCCTCTTCGTTCGTCTCTGTATTCTTCCGGTGCTTCGTTCAAGTATTCTTTAATCCGTTCGCACTCTCTTCGTTTGTTTTCTAATTCTTACGGTGGTTTGTTCAAGAATTCTTTTCCTTTGTTATCACATCAATTCATTTGTTCTTTCCAATCCTAACGGTGGTTCATGAAGACTATCTCAAGTTTGGCGCTTCCCCCTCTTTAATCTATTTCAACGTGAATAAGTGATATGCAAATCCATTGCTTCTCATCAATTTAATTGATGGAGGATAAGCATAACATAATTCTTATTCTTTTTCATGAAGCTGATTAATCCCTTCCTTCGAAATTAGATCATGATGAATAAATTTTAATCCCAAGTGATTTCATCTTTTCTTTTCCGGAGTTCAAAGTTTTCTTGGCCATCTCGTCGGAACCTTCATCTTAATCATCACAAGGCTTTAATCAATTCTTTTCATCTTCATTTCTATCTCATCGTCCTTTTGGTTACCGGAGTTCGTCATGATGGTTCATCATGATTTATTTCATTCTTCATGTGTTCGTCAAAATTCTTGCAGAGAAGCTCAAGTATACTTCTTCTTGCATCTCGAAGTGAAATTAATTCTTCATATTATTGTGAAGTGGAGTTTTGCATTTCTTCGCTCATCTCAACTGTTCAATCTTTTGTAGTGGCAGAATTTCACCTCAAGTTTTGAGAGGGTTACATAAGTCCACAACAAGCGTATTCTTTTGTTTTTTATTTTCTCAACAACTCCGCTCAAGCCTTTCACTTGAAGATTCTCTTTCAAATTCATTCATGGTGGAAATTCTTCTTTCTTATCCGTTCTTTTCATTCCACTCTTTAAATTCTTTCGGAGGCATTGTGTTGTTGCTCTCGTCGAGCATCATTCCATCTCTCAAGTTCTTCTTCGTTCCATTCATATTCAACCAGAGCGTTGTTTAAATTTTCTTGTTCTTATTCCTTGTCTTCTCACTTAACTGGAGTGGTTTCAATGTATCTCTTGTCACTTAATCTCTTGGTTCTCGTCATATGCGTTGTTTCCTCATTTTACCATAGCTTCTCTAACCCGTTCATCTCCGTTGTTTTCTCCCTTTCAAGTTGTTCAACCTCTCAAGGTTCTTTGGCTTCACTCTTTTCTCCAACAAGAACTTCATTCTTCCTATTCCTCTTCCGTCTCGTTCCTAAGATCTCGGGACGAGATCTCTTGTTAGTAGGGGAGTGTTGTGACACCCCGAGACCGATGCGCCAGGTGTCCTTCTCTTATTCGTTGTCATTGCCATGTCATCTTCTTGCGTGTTGCATTTTTCCATGTCATCATGTGCTTTGCATCTGCATAGTTTTCAAAACTTGCATCCGTCCTTAGTTCCCGGTTCTCTCCGTTTTCCGTCCCGAGCCCAAACACACCTTCATGTGTCGCGGCACCTCTGAAACCGTATTTTGCAAGTGGCCTAAAAACATTCTCGGAATGGGTTGAAACTTGGCGTGTGGTCATATTATAGTGTAGGTAGACCGCCTGTCAAGTTTCGTTCCATTTGGAGGTCGTTTGATGCCCCAACGGGTAACCGCGTTAACCACTGGAAGCCCTTTTCTCTTTCAGCCCAGCACCGCTCTACAACAGAGCACTAGTGTAATGCCCCGGATGTAATACTTTCCCTTTTGGGCATATAATATATCTCCGGCTTCATCTATTTCCATTCCGGGTTCTTTGTCTTTCGGGTTTTCGTCGTTTTGTTGTGTGAGTGTGTGGCATTCATTCATATCATGTAGACATGTGCATCGCATTGCTTTTGTGTTGTCGGTTGCATCCGGTTCCGCGTGTTTCTTCCCGTTGTCCGTTTCGCGTTCCGGAGCTCCCTCACGTGTCCGTGACGTTCCGTAGGCCTACTTTGTTGTTCGGGCGTGTAATGTTACCGGTGTGCCGCGAGGTTGTTGTGTGTGTTATTGTTTTGTTGTGTGCAACCCGCCTCTCAAATCTCGTCTCGTTTGGACTCCGTTGGCTATCCCATCCGTTGTTCGTGTGGGTCCATAGTGCCTTCACTTCGTGTCCCGGAAACACCCCTACTGCAGTCTACTTCTATCTCCTAGGCCCTTCTAAACTACCCCCGCGATCGGATCCGTCGGATCGCGATCGGAGGGCTCCTAACACCCTAAATCCTCCTAACCCTAAAAATCTGCTATATATTAGACCCCTAGGTCTAATTTGGGCATCCCTAGCCTCTTCTCCACTCCTCCCTCTAATATTTCAGATCTGGCCATTCTCTCAACTGCCACTTGGCTTCTCTCCTCGAGCCAGCCGTCGATTTTCTTCGCAGAAGCCAGGCGCCGCCGCCTAGGATCCAGATCGGGGAAGCCTTCCCGATCCAGATCCGTCCGACGCCAGGTCAACGAGCCGCTCGTCCGAGGCTTCGAACGCTTCGCTCCCTCCGTCCAAGGCCCAGCGAGGACCACTTCGCTGGCTCCGCATCGCCCCGCATCGCTCCTCGCGTCAGCCATCGGCCGAGCTGGGCCTCCGCACCGAGCCGTTCACCAGGCCCGAGCGCCAGCCATCGCAGCGCCGCGCCAGGGAGCCCGCACCCCTTCGCTGGGCCGCTCCCTCCGACGCGGGCCCAGGCCACCCCGATCTCCGCGCCTGGGCGCGCCTCACCGCCGGGCTTCGCCTTCGCCTGCCTCGCTTGGGCCGGGCCTCCGCTCCGGGCCAGCCGCGCCACCGCGCCGCCAGGGCCCAGCCGCCGCCAGCCCGAGCCGCGCCCGCGACCGCCTCCACCGCCGCCAGGCTCCGCCGCGCCCAGTCCGCCGTGCCAGCCGCCGCCCTGCTTCGCCTGGGCCGGATCGGGCCAGATCCGCCCGGGCCTTGTTTTTTTTTCCTTTTCCAGAGCAGGTTGACTCCCCCTCTTTTATCTCTAAGTCCCAGATCTGTTATTCTGTGATGCTATCTTTCAACATGCATAACTTTTAGTGTGGTGCTCCGAATCGCGCGTATAATATATCCAGACGTTCGTGGGATCGTGCTCTACGTTTTATCTGTTATTGTCATGCATGTTAGAGATCATCTAGGTGCTTGTTTTGCTTTTGCAAGAGTGCATCATGATTTAAACTGCTGCTATGTGATGTTTTTATGCCATCTTTGCCATGTGATATCTTTTAGCTCGTTTGTCCGAATGATGCAAATGACATGTCCACGTGTTCGTCTTGCCATGATCTTCATGTTGTATGTGATAGGTTGTATGTTAGATTTATTCTTGCCATGTTTATCATCGTTGCAAAGTGCCATGTGGTTGTGATGTTATTTCACTTGTTATGAAATGCCATCTTGTTGAGCACGTTGCTATCGTTGTGTTTACCTCTATGATGCATGCTTGTGTGTTTCGGAATCACCTTCGTGTGTAATTTGATGACATGCTTACCTCTTGCCATGTTTAGTTTCGAGGTGACTTAAACATGCTCTTTTATATGCCATGATGAAATTGCTGTTTTAGGACTTAGTGGATTTTCACTAAGTCTGAAATCTGTAACGTTCCGATGCCATGTTCGTGTGATGTTCTAGGACAAACCATGTTAGTTTTGGAGTGGATCTTGATTGTTCCTTGTAGTATATATTGTTGTTTTTCCATTCATGTCCTCACATGTCTATTTAAGTGGCTGTAGCATGTTTATCTTTTGCTCCAAAGTTTCAATAAAATTCTGCTGCCAGAATTTTATTGTCAAGTTCAATATGTCCAAGATCATTGCTATTGATCCGTGGCTCCGTTGGGGGTGCACCTTTGGACTTAGTTGCTGTAGTATATGTCTAGTTTGTGTTCATGTCCTTTGCCATGAGATTTGAATGCTGTAGCTCAATTATTTTGTGCTCCGAAGTTGCTATGATGCTGTAATTTTCAGCTTTCGCTCATTTCTTGTTTCGGGCATAACTTTTAGCCCGTAACTCCGATTTCAGCGAATCTTAAATCAAACTTGATTGTTTTTCTGTGTAGATTAATAATATCAGATTGTTATCATGTTTTGAGGTGTTTTGCTTGAGTGATATTTTCCGTGCTCCGTGTGCATCCTTAGTGCATCCATCATGCATCCATCAATTTCGAGTGCGCATTGCATCTTGTTGATTTGTGCTTGGTGTGATTGTTTTGTTTAGAGCCGGGAGCAGAGTCTGAGTTCGAGTACGAGCACGAGGTTTCCAACGAGGTTGAGCACGAGGACCCTTCTTACGATCCGAACGACTTCTCTTCAGGCAAGATGACCGAACCCCGATAACAATACTATCTTTGCCTATTGCTAGTAGTTCCGCTCTATAGTGCCCATGATCTTCTTGTCAGCCTCCTACTTGTAGCCAATTTCCATGTTTAACCAACCTACCTATGCAAACCGTTGCTTGGCTAAGTACGCTTCGCTCAGCCCTTCTTATAGCATTGCTAGTTGCAGGTGAAGATCGAAGATGCTTGCTTCATGTTGAAGTTTGGTTGGGTTATATCACACTATATAAATGCTTAAAATGAAATCATCTATATATTGGTAAGGGTGGAAGGCTAAGCCTTTTGCTTGGTGATTTGTTCCACTCATGCCGTTAGGAACCGTATAAACCGGTGTTATGTTCCTTGATTATGTGTTCCTAACACGGTTGGGGTGTATGGGACCCCCTCGATAAACCGCTAAGTGCTAAGTCTTTTCCAGCAAGTCCCAACATTGGTACTATTCGCCTAAACAACTAAAACTTTCCGAGGGAGTAATTAACCCGAGGCTTAATTAATTCAACCCCCCTGGGCCAGATCTCGATTTGAGTGTTGGTCCAAACTAGAGTCGTGTGCGGGGCCCCCCTTGGCAACTTGGGTATTTCGGCCACTGTACGCTGTGCTCATCCGGTCGTGGCCTGAGACTAGATACGCGCGGCTACTATCAGGGTGTCGGCACGCCGGGAGGATTTGCTGGATTAGCCTTACCTTAGCTCGGTATATCTTGAGCACGGGATTCCGAGGATACTCGGGTCTTCCCACTTTGGAGTTGCGACTCCGCGGATCGTGGGCTTGTAATGGGTCAAGTTGGAACACCCCTGCAGGGTTTGAACTTTCGAAAGCCGTGCCCGCGGTTATGTGGCAGATGGGAGCTTGTTAATTCCGGTTGTAGATAACTTGACACAATGTTACTAATACACTACCAGCGTGTGTTCCGTGACCGTCAATTTCCGAATAGGGATTCGGGAATTGAACACGGAGGGGTTATGTTTGTGGAGCTTATAGCTAGGATCACTTCGTGATCACTTCTCGCCGAGGCTTTCTCTTCTCGCTCTCACTCACGTAAGCTAGTTGCTAGTTGCTGCTGCAGACACTTATTCTTTTCTTCAGCCTTTCCTCTCCCAAAGGCTTAAATAGTCTTGTTACCCGGAAACGGGATTGCTGAGTCCTCTGTGGCTCACAGTTACTTCACACCCCAGATGCAGGTCCAGTTGTGAGCTATCCAGGTGATGGCACCGAGCTGGATTGGAAGTACGACGAGGAGCGTAGTCGGTACTATGTGCGATACCCGGATGATCAGTAGTGGAGACTCTTTCTAGGATTCGATCCGCCTGTGGATGTTATTTAAGTTTGGTATCTTGCATTTGGATTTTTCCCTTAGAGGGTTGTGATGTTCTTAATGTATGATGATTGAGACTTGAATTGTAATTGTGTGACGTGGCTAGTGTAAGCCAACTATTTATGTTTACTATCCCCTCTTTTACATGAGTCGTGCAAAGATTACCAAACTTGAGATCATTCTAGGATGGACTTATGCCTTTAAGTCGTGCCTCGACACGTAGGAGGTATAACTCCAACTTGGGCATTACAAGTTGGTATTCAGAGCCTTCTCCGACCTAGGAGCCCCCACTGTTTGATCGAATCGTTGACGGTCGAGTCTAGGCACACACTAAAAAAATTTTGAGTCCTATATTATATCGGAGAGTAGGATTTCTTTGCTTCTCATCCCCTTTCTCTCTGGTGAGGACTCCTGACGACTACTCTTGTCTCTCCTATCTTCAAAAATTGCACCAAATTTTTTTTTAGGAATCCCGCGAGTATTCTGGGATTGTTTTGATGTTCTTGTGACAAGGATATTGTTCTCGATGCCTCCTGTTACCGAGGAGTTGAGTTTCGGGGTATTGTTGTCACAAGCATATCGCGGCAGTACTAAATACTTAAGACGGCCGACATCGAAAATCTCCCCTATACGGCCAGTGGCAAGATAACCCCGACATCACCCAGTACTGGGGAGGTAGTTCGGGAGTATTGCCATAGCTTGTTATAGTGGATGCTTTTCGAAGGTCCGAGGTACACAGTTTCCGAGAAAGACTGGTTATGTGTTGAAGGATGGATACACCTGGATGTAGGTTTAGAGTTGATTGCGCGGTGCTTCCCGTGTATCCCCAACACCTGATTGCATAACTGGAATCTTTCGGAAATCTATAGGTGGGTTTTATCCAGTAGATCGTAGGCATTCTTCCAACGAATGCAGGTTAGTGAGTTCGGGGTTCTACATTGAGTGAAGTGGTTATATGACCGATGTTACTATCAGGAGTTGCATCTTAAAGGGTCCTTGGCTATGCTGATCCGGGGATTGCAAAACCTTTTCGTAACGCGTTCATATGCTTTCAGCACAAAGATGTTAGAACGAAACTCCTCTCTTGTGTTTGTTCCCGTCTGTACCTTGTTGTTTTCTTATTTTATCCTTTTGTCCCCTATGTGGCTTCTCGTGAAGATTGATGATATCATTTAACTGAGAATTTCATTCGTTCCTCTTGTTCGAATGATTTCATTCGTTCTTATTGTTCAAATGATTATTGTGAAGACTTGATGCAATTCATGACATTGATTCAGCTTATACCTTTTGTCAATCAATTGCTGATTCGTGGTCATCTCTTACAGGATGGCTCCGAAAAAGGTTCCCAACGCTAACCCAGAGGTGGAAGAGGTCCCAGAACATCCTCCTTCCCCTCCTCCTCCGCCTGAGGCTTGGAGAGCAATTATGCAGACTACAGCTCAGAACACCCAGTTGATGATGCAGATGATGCAGCAGATGCAAGCTATGCAAGCTAATCAGGGTGTTCCAGGGAATCAAGGCAACTTCTTCCAGCAGCACCATGCTACTCTTAACCAGTTCTTGGCCAACAATCCTAAAGCTTTCAGTTACTGTGTCGACCCTCTTGATGCTGAAGATTGGTTAACCGACATAAAGAAGCATTTTGAGTGCAGTAACGTGAAGGAAGATGATTATGTGAAGTTTGCAGCCTTCCAACTGAAAGATCAAGCAGCTGACTGGTGGCAGCAGTACAAAGACTCCGGGCCAGGTCAAGTGATCTCTTGGGAGAATTTCTGCAAGGATTTCCGCTCGCACCACATTCCTACAAGTGTCATCGAGGGTATGCGTGAGCAATTCCGCAACCTGAAGCAGGGCTCCATGACAGTCTATCAGTATAATGTCAAGTTCCAAAACCTCGCTCGTTATGCTAAGCAAGACATTCCTGATGCCAAGAGTAAAATCTACCAGTTCCGTGGAGGTCTCAAAGATGAACTTCAGCTTGCTCTCACTTTGTTCGAGCCCGATGAATTCGACAAGTTCTATAACATGGCTTTGAAACAAGAGGCAGCTCAGCTTAAGATGGAGGCTTCTAAGAAGAGAATTCGAGATGCCGTTCACTCTTCCTCATCGTCTCAGTTGGTCTCGAAGCATCAGAAATTCTGGCTTCCTCCTCCTCTAGTGATTCGAGCTCCATACAACAACTCCAACAACTCCAACAACAAGAACTCTGGTGGTCGTGGTTTCTCCCACCCACCCAACCCGAGCAACCAGTCGAAGAAGCAGTTTCAGTCTCAAGGCTCCAAGTCAAGTGGCTCTCATTTCCGTCCTCTCTCTGAAGTGGTGTGCAACAGATGTGGCCAAAAGGGTCATTATGCCAACAGATGTCCGAATCCGAAGCGCCTTCCTCCTCCTCCGCCTGTGAGTTCAGCGATTGTCAAGCATGATCCAAAGTCTGCAAGGGTCAATCTGATGAGTGCAGCTGAAGCGGAGAACTCTTCTGATGTCATTTTGGGTAACCTTCCAATGAACTCTATCCCTGCTAAAGTTTTGTTCGATTCAGGTGCTTCACATTCTTTCATGTCAAGACCTTTTGCATTGTCACATGATATGCCATTGCAAGCTTTGCCGAGTCCGATGTCTGTGCTTTCTCCGGGTTTGCTCATGAACTCCAACAACTTTGTTCCGAATGTTTCTATCCGCATGGGTGATTATCGATTTCTGGCTAATCCGGTGGTTCTTGGTAATTCTGATATTGACCTCATCCTCGGAATGGATTGGCTTTCTCAGCACGATGCTCATATTGATTGTGCACAGAAGGAAGTCAAGTTGACTCATTCTGATGAAGATGTGATTATCTTCGCCTCCAGGGATAACACTATCAGACTTTTCTCTCTCAATGATAAGGGCGAAATTAATGCCATATCTCAAATTCCGGTGGTGAACGAATATCAAGACGTCTTTCCTGAAGAACTTCCAGGCATGCCTCCACACCGTCAGGTGGAATTCGTTACTGAACTCGAGCCGGGTACTGAGCCAACATGCCGGCGTCCGTACAAGCTCTCTCCGGATGAATTGAAGGAATTAAAGAAGCAGCTTGATAAGCAGGAGAGTATGGGTCTCATCAGGCCTAGTACGTCTCCGTGGGGCTATGGTGTCTTATTTGTCAAGAAGAAAGATGGCACGGAGCGTCTCTGTGTTGATTACCGTCCATTGAACAAGAAGACAATAAAGAACAAGTATCCGCTCCCCAACATCAACGAACTCTTTGAGCAGCTCAAAGGAGCTAAAGGGTTCTCTAAGCTTGACCTCCGAATGGGCTATCACCAAATTCGCATTCGCG
>LR738715.1:619772414-619783417 GCA_902687465.1 Secale cereale | reverse complement strand
CATGATCGAGGCACATATGTAATCTTTATGTTGTTGCTCTGCTGAGTTTGCTGGGATCCGATGGATTATGAGATTATGTTCAGATTGTGTGTGAGTAATATATTTGATTCACCTCTTTTATATTTATGTTCTTGAGTAATTCTTGCATGTTCTCCGTTGCTATTTATTGCTTTGGCCGAGTAGTAGGTAGTAACTCCAAGAGGGAACGTTATGCTTGATTGTGGGTTCATGCCCATCGATGACTAGTTTGAGTGACAGAAACATGAGTCTAGGGGATGTGCTGTTGCCACAAGGGGGAAACAACGGTGCTTGTACTTGCGGGTGCAAGGATTGTTTACTTTTCGCAAAGTTCTTTTAATGCAGTTATCTGTTGCTTTGAGTTTACACTTTGGGTGGGACTCGCAACTTAATGCCAGCGAGATGTTCTGGATAGATATCTCAAGGTGGATGATTAGTAGTAGATGCAGATGGATTTCGGTCTACTTGCCTTGGCGTACCGCCCATGCTTTTGAGCCTCTACCTTTCTGTACAGCATAGTTAGCATTGGTTTGCGCACATAGTCCTGTCAATTGCCCAGCTGTAATTTGTTTACCTCGCTTTGCTGTTTTATCGTCTTTTGGAAGAGAGACTTCACTAGTGAACATCATGGGACCCCGGTCCATATTACCATCATTGATCACACCCGCTATTTACTTTCTGTTCTTATTTCCTAGTTGCAGTCATACCTATCACTATTATCTCTTGCGTTTGATCCTTTGTAAACGACAAGGCCGGAGGGATTGACAACCTCTCTGTACTCGTTGGGAGCAAAGTTATTTGTATCTGTGTGCAGGTCCTGTCAAGCAAAAGTTTCTGGCGCTATTGACACCTTCTTGTCGACCCTCGGAGTCTCACGGGATTCGATCCTTGGTATCTTTGCCAAGGGAAATTTGCCGCTATGCTACATCTCAAATCTTCCACTTGGGGTAACCAACGAGGGGCGAGAAGCCATCAAGCAAGTTTCTGGCGCCGTTGCCGGGGACTCCACTCTTCAAGATAGGGGAGTTGGACGCTATCTTTTATCTTTGCTTTTTTTTAGTCTTGTTAGTTTACCTTTCAGTTTTTGCTTTAGTGTCCCTTACCAAAAATCACAAAAATAGTTATCTTGCTTGCTGCTGCTATGGGTTCCACTGAGAACACCAAGTTGTGTGACTTCACTAGTCATAACAACAATGACTTTATCTGCACGCCTATTACTACACCTGCCACTTCAGCACCCTCTTATGAGATTAAACCTGCTTTATTGTACCTAGTTATCAAAGATCAATTCTCCGGTGCTGGAGATGATGCTGATTTGCACTTAAATAATTTTGTTGAACTCTGTGATATGCAAAAGTACCAAGAAATAGATGGTGATATTGTTAATCTTAAGCTTTTTCCTTTCTCCTTGAGAGGAGGAGCTAAAATCTGGTTTCAATCCTTGCCTAGAAATAGCATAGATTATTGGGACAAGTGTAAGGATGCCTTTATTGGGAAGTACTATCCCCCTGCTAAAATTATCCAACTAAGGAGTAACATAATGAATTTTAAACAATTGGATAATGAACACTTTGCCCAAGCTTGGGAACGCATGAAATCTCTTGTCAAGAACTGCCCTACTCACGGTTTGACTACTTGGATGGTTATCCAAACTTTTTATGCAGGCTTGAACTTTACCTCGCGGAACTTGTTAGATTCGGCCGCGGGAGGAACCTTTATGTCAACTACACTTGGTGCTGCCACGAGGCTTCTCGATGAGATGATGACCAACTATTCCCAATGGCACACCGAACGCGCTCCAACAGGTAGGAAGGTAAACTCTGTCGAGGAGATTTCCTCCCTAAATGAAAAGGTTGACTTGATCATGTCTTTACTTTCCAAGCAATCTTCTATTGATCCTCATGTTCCTTTAAATTCTTTGATTGCTCAAGATCAAGTAGATGTGAACTTTATCTCTAGAAACAATTTCAATAACAATGCTTATAGGAGTAATTTTGGTAGCAACCCTAGACCGTTCCCCTCTAATTCCTATGGGAACAACAATGCTTATCCTAGCACCAAGAACTCCACCCAAAGAGATAGAGACATGCCTAGTTATGAAAAACTTCTAGAAATAGAGAAGGCCACTAAGAACTACATGCACACCCAATATGAACAAAACAAGACCTTCTTGAGGCAATTAGATGAGCATACTGCTATCTTGCAAGACATTGGTAGACAACTGGAGAGCCTAAATATTGAGATTTCTAACCTCCAGACTAGGCTCACTATCACTGAGACCCAAGTTTCCAATATGTCCCACACACAAGCCACTTTGATAAACCAAATGGCAGCTAAACCCGAAGTGGTTGCACCCCTGAAGGAGGAAGAAGATAGAATTAAGAGCCTTCCTACCCACCACACTGTTGCTACTATCCAAGTTGTTGAGGATATCCAAACTCTTAGCACCCAATGCACTCCTAGTCCCATTGGACCTATTAATGGTGATGCTATGACCTCAACCGTAGAAGAAACTCCTATGACCATAGAAGCTACCAAACAAGTGAGCCTAAAGGACACCACTACCACTTTACTCGATAGTAGTGACCTTGATTTTGATAATTGCACCCTTTCTGAAGTTATTGATTTTCTTCACCAGATGTCTAGAGATCCCCACACTAGCACACTTAATCTTGCCTTCACGGAGCATATCACTAATGCTCTCATCAAAGCTAGGGAGGAGAAGCTTAGGGTAGAAGCCTCCATACCTAGAAAGCTAGAAGATGGTTGGGATCCTATGATTAAAATTAAGTTGAATAACTTCTCTTGCTATGTTTTATGTGATGTTGGAGCTAGTATCTCCGTTATGCCCAAAAGAATATATGATATGTTTAAATTAAAATCTTTTGATCCTTGTTCTTTTGGTGTTCGTCTTGTTGATTCTTCTGTAAAGAAACCTTTGGGGAAGATCGACGATGTTCTTATCGTTGTCAATGACAATTATGTTCCCGTTGATTTTACTATTATGGATATTGAATGTGAACCTTCTTGTCCAATTATTTTGGGACGTCCTTTTCTTCGCACCGTTGGTGCTATCATTGACATGAAAGAGGGGAATATAAAATTCCAATTCCCTCTCAAGAAAGGAATGGAACACTTCCCTAGGAACAAGATTAAGTTACCTTTTGAGTCCGTTACACGGGCTAGCTATTCTTTTACTCTTGATAAAACTTGATCTCTTTGCATTATGCCTAGCTTAAAGGCATAAAAGAAAGCGCTTTTGGGAGGCAGCCCACAACGAATAAAATTTTATTTTGCTTTTGTTGAGTCTTTATGTTTGTTACTACAGTAGCATCATCATTGTATCTTTTATTTTCAGCTTTGTGCCAAGTTTAGCCTCTGATTGCAAGAAAGTTCAAAAGTTGTGACGTGCAGTCCAGAAAACAGATTCTGTCCTTGGACAGAAAAAATAGTATAAAATCACCAGATCATATTTTTGATCTGAATTTTTTTGACAGCGTTCTCTATACAATTGGCTTTCGGGCGTCTGTTCTGAGTTTTTCGATTTGAGTTGCATAAGTGCCCCGAAAAAATTATTTACTACCTGCTGGTCTGTTTTTCACAGATTCTGTCATGTTTTGCCTTTTCTTCGTTTTGCAAACCTTGAGCTTGCTTTTTCTTTGCAAAAACCTTTTGGCAATCTTGAGAAACAGTAGCTCTTCAAGATTATCTTTATTTCCAGCAAGGAAAATTTATTTTATTATGGGTACTAACCTCGCTAATCAGATTATGATGAGTTATGTATGAAGGGAGTTTTCAAGTGTGCGAGGGAAGATGATAAAAAGATTCAGGAGGGTCAAACGCTCAAGCTTGGGGATGCCCCCGTGCACCCCCAAGAAATATTCAAGAAGACTCAAGCGTCTAAGCTTGGGGATGCCCCCGTGCATCCCCTTCTCCATCAACAATTATCAGTTCGTCTTTCGTTCCACTATATTTTAATCACTTCATGCGTTATGTGCTATACTTGGAGCGTCTTGCTCTTAGTTTCCTTTTTAGTTTTCTTTAGATTTGCTTGCTGTTCATAACGAGTTAGAACCCATCTTTCTTTGTGTGGGAGAGAGACACGCTCCACTTCAACGTAGAACACAACATAGGATTTTCATGCTTATCTTTGCTGTGTGTGTTCTTTGTCTTTCCATAGCTACTGTCATGTTTAGCTCTTAGTTTTCATGCCTTTCTTTTTAAAGAGCTTTTGTTTAGTTGGTTGTTGAACTTTCTTGAGTTTTCATGTTTATCTTGTTAAGAGAGTTTGTCTGTTGCACTGAGTTGTGTGTCTTAACTTAAAGTAGGTAACTGAGGTTGCTATTTAATTTTAGTAGTAACTTGCAATAGTTTTGAGGTATTGCCATGAGTAATGTCTGAACTTTTGGTGTCAAGAGCTTTAGCCTATTAGTGATAGATGTCGTATTTTGGGCAATCCGTGTTTATTTTCGAAAACCTACAAAATAGTTGAGAACTTTAGCTACTAAATGAATCACTAATCTTTGGAGGGATCGAATATTAGAGTACACTCACGTACCATGGGTCAAGGATGCGCAAGGGTAACCAAACACCCATACACACCTCCTCGGGGTACTTGTCTCTTTGAGAACCTCCTAATTAGATTGAGAGTTACCGATAATAAGTGCATGAGTTCTTCGGACTAATGTGAGTATTCGAAAGTTGACACTTCAACCTATCCATATTTTTCTAGCCTCTTCGGTACCGTGCATTGCCCTTTCTCACCTCGAGAGTTGGCGCATACTTCGCCGGTGCATCCAAATCCTTGGCACGATACGCTCTGTCATCATAAGCCTCATTATATCCTTCCTCAAAACAGCCACCATACATGCCTATCAAGGCATTTCCATAGCCTTTCCGAGATACATTGCCATGCAACATCCATCTTCTCATGACTTGATCTTCATGTCATACATGCTTTTGCTTGATCGATGAGCCGCATGCTAGTTGGGCCTTGCCCTAATCACTGCTACATGACGCGCTAGTATCATTGCATATCCTACTACACTGGCAGAGGCATACATTTGCATACATCATGATAGTTTCATTTTCTTTATGTTGAGTAATTTTGTAAAGTGTGAAAGATCTTCTATACTTCTTGTAATACATAGAGTGTTGCCCCTAAAGTGAGGGAAAGATCCCAAAGAGGACAAATCAAAAGATCCCAAAGAGGACAAAATCAAAAGATCCCAAAGAGGACAAATGAGAGATAAATAGAAAGAGCCATTGAGGCCACAAAAAAATAAAAAAATAGAAAAAAAAGAAAACAAAAAGAGAGAAGGGGGCACACTACTATTTTCTTTTGAGAGATCCACACTCGTACTCCATCTTATACCTTGTACTCCATAGAGATTATCATTCATGCATATAGCTATGTGGGGACCTTTACACTATAGAACTTGGCTTGTATATTCCAATGATGAGCCTCCTCAAAAGAGCTCTAGGTCTTCTTGAGCAAGCAAGTTGGATGCACCCCCACTAGTTCCATTGGAGAGCTTACCTTAGCTCATATGTGCATCCGTTGCATGGCAATCCCTACTCCTCACATCATATCTATCATTTGGCTTTCTCTCGCCGATGATTGTCCTCATTGATGTGAGCCTTTCACGCCTTTTTTTTGTCTTCCCCCTCTATCATTTTTCTCTCTTTGCCATCCTAAGTGTCGACTTTCTTGCTTACGCTCATCCATTGCATGAGTGCTCAAAATATCGAAAGGGAGTGGATCATTTTGACTTGTACCTGGCTGACGGTCTGGGGATGAGTCAAGATAAGATTCCAAAGGAGACCAAGTGTGAAACTTTAGTAGATTAAGTTCTTAACAATACAAAAGCTATGTTTTACTCTCTCGTATATCCCTATCCCCTTTCTTGCACGCAAACACCATTTGGAGACATTCGAGTCACGGACAACGAGAGGTCTTGCACCTTTATGTTCTTATGTTACTTATTACAATACTAATATAGACTCTTGTTTGTTATGACTTGAATTGGATTACATGCCTTGATTGCTTTACTTAAAAGTTCTTATATGGTTCATAGCATGTCACCACAGAAATTATGCTTGTTATCATTTACCTACTCAAGGACGAGCAGGGATTAAGCTTGGGGATGTTGATACGTCCAAAACGTATCTATAATTTCTGCTTGCTCCATGCCTCTTTTGTGTGATATTGCTATGATATTTATGCACTTCCATACACTTTTGATCATATTTGGACTAACCTATTAACTCAGTGCACCCCAGTGCCAGTTCCTGTTTTCTGCTGTTTTTCTATTTCAGGTTTCCCCCATATTAAAAGTGCCCTAAAAATTCCGGGAAAAATACAGAAAAAATCAGCGTATCGGGAGCTTCCAGAAAAACCAAGGCAGGGCCAGAGGGGAGCCTCGGGTGGCCCAGGCGGCCACCCGGCGCGGCCCCACCCCTGGCCGCGCCAGGGGGGCACCTGGGGCCCCACCTCCGCCTCTGGTGACCCCCTTTTGCATATATATTGCTCGCGTCCCGAAACCCTCGAGGACGGAATCCTTTTTCGCGATCTCATCTCTGTTCCGCCGCCGCCGCGCTTCCAAGATCGGGAGCACCAGGAGAACTCTTCCCGGCACCCTGCCGGAGGGGAGAACCACCACCGGGAGCTTCTCCACCACCATGGACGCTTCTTGGATGAGTTGTGAGTAGTCTCTCTTGGACCATGGGTCCATGACCAGTAGCTATGTGATGTTCTCCTCCCCTCTTTGTTCTTCATCGATTAGACCTCGTGAGCTGCCCTACATGATCGAGGCACATATGTAATCTTTATGCTGTTGCTCTGCTGAGTTTGCTGGGATCCGATGGATTATGAGATTATGTTCAGATTGTGTGTGAGTAATATATTTGATTCACCTCTTTTATATTTGTGTTCTTGAGTAATTCTTGCATGTTCTCCGTTGCTATTTATTGCTTTGGCCGAGTAGTAGGTAGTGACTCCAAGAGGGAACGTTATGCTTGATTGTGGGTTCATGCCCCTCTATGACTAGTTTGAGTGACAGAAACATGAGTCTAGGGGATGTGATGTTGCCACAAGGGGGAAAACAACGGTGCCGATACTTGCGGGTGCAAGGATTGTTTACTTTACACAAAGTTCTTTTAATGCAGTTGTCTGTTGCTTTGAGTTTACACTTTGGGTGGGACTCGCAACTTAATGCCAGCGAGATGTTCTGGATAGATATCTCAAGGTGGATGATTAGTAGTAGATGCAGATGGATTTCGGTCTACTTGCCTTGGCGTACCGCCCATGCTTTTGAGCCTCTACCTTTCTGTACAGCATAGTTAGCATTGGTTTGTGCACATAATCCTGTCAATTGCCCAGCTGTAATTTGTTTACCTCGCTTTGCTGTTTTATCGTCTTTTGGGAGAGATACATCACTAGTGAACATCATGGGACCCCGGTCCATATTACCATCACTGATCACACCCGCTATTTACTTATTGTTCTTATTTCCTAGTTGCAGTCATACCTATCACTATTATCTCTTGCGTTTGATCCTTTGTAAACGACAAGGCCGGAGGGATTGACAACCTCTCTGTACTCGTTGGGAGCAAAGTTATTTGTATCTGTGTGCAGGTCCTGTCAAGCAAAAGTTTCTGGCGCTATTGACACCTTCTTGTCGACCCTCGGAGTCTCATGGGATTCGATCCTTGGTATCTTTGCCAAGGGAAATTTGCCGCTACGCTACATCTCAAACCTTCCACTTGGGGTAACCAACGAGGGGCGAGAAGCCATCAGCTAGCCGCCGGCCCGGTCCACCTCCTCAGCCCACCTCCCCGTCTGCTCGGCCTAGCCTTTTCTGCCTTAGGCCTAGGCCCGCTAGGTGAGCATCCTCTGCTATCCCCCGCCCTGAACGCTGTTTAGTTATGCTGCGACCGCTATGATTTTTTTTCATTTGTGAAAATGACTAAGTACCCAGATTCCAGCATCATATAGGCATTTTGTGATGGACATATCTTTGTGCATGATTGTCCAAATTGAGTAGATAATATGTCAAAATGTTCGTCTCTCTGTGCTCTAGGTGATGGTGTAGTTTGCATGCATGTTACTCTCCATCTTGATGCCATTATCTCTGTCATAAAAGTGCTAAGTGTTGTTAACTGCTGAAACTTGATAAAAATTGCTGATTTGTGTTTTTCATATCTTTTTGTGTCATTTTTGTTTAAGCATCATGTCAACATGTGTTAGGAGCACAATCATGACATATTTGTTGTGATGCAATCCAGTTTTCATGATATGCCTTGTGTTGAATGGAAGAAGCTTGCAAAGTGGCCTACTCGTTCTTTGCTGATTTTTTAGACTTGTTAAAAACTGCTAAGTCTGAAACTGTTATATTATGATGCCATGTTTGCTTGATGTTACAGTCATATCCATGCACATTTGGGGATGTCCAATGATCATGTCTTGAAGTCCATGTTATGCTTTATCCATCCATGCCCTTGTTTGCAATTATAGGTGGTTGTAGCTTGTCTCTTTCTTGCTCTCAAATTGCTATATAATGTTTCTGTCAGCCGGTTAGCAGTAAGTTCAGTTTTGCCATGTGAATAGCTAGTGCTCTATGCATCCTATGACCATGTTCTTGCCATGAGTAGCTGCATAAACATGTCTTCTTGCTTTTGGTTATATTCACATGCGATGATATGCTTTGATATGAGTTGCAGAAGCCTACAAACATGCCTACTTGTCATTGTTGCTGCCATGTTCAGTTTATTTCACCATGTCTGTGAAACTGTTATCATTTGCAATCTTGCCATGATGTTTTGAGCATGTTCTAGTGGTGTTTGGCAGTAGCTCAGTGATCATGTTTATAGTGCTTGACATGTACATGCTTGACATGCCCTTTGATGCCATGAAATGTTCCTGTAGCATGTTGTTTTGATGATTGCAAAGTGCTTAGTTGATGTTTTGGGACATATTGTTGTTATATCTTGCTTCGTGTGTATGCGTTGAACCGTTGCTCCGTTTTGGGCATGCTCTATATGAAACTTGCTTGTTTTTGCATATAGATGCATCATATCATGTTGTATTCATGTTTGAGTGTGTTTGCTTGATGTTTGAACGCATCATGCATCTTTGCCATGCTTGACTTGTTTTGCTCATATCTTCTAGGCCGTAGCTCCGAATTAAATGAACTTTATATGTAACTTGACTAGAATTTTGTGTAGATCATCATGGTGCATGTTAAATTGCTATTTAACAACTTGAACTTAAGGTTTTTTCAGATCTTGATAAATTTTGAAATTTGCATATGAGGACTTACCGGAATTGTTATATGTTGTTTCCGGCCACATTTAAACTTGCTTGGTTGTGTTGTTCTTGTATGCTTCATCTCTTGCCATGATTTGCATCATGTAGCCTTGTCATGCATCATACTTAGTTGAGCATCATGTCATGTTTGTGTGTTGTGTGTTTACCGTGTTGTTTGCTTCTTCTCGTTAGTTCATGTTTCGTTGCGATCGTGAGGATTCGTCCGACTACGCTTGGTTCGACTTCGTGGCTTCTTCTTGTTCATGGACTCGTTCTTCTTCCTTGCGGGATCTCAGGCAAGGTGACCGTCACCTTGGATAACTTTACTATCATTGCTATGCTAGTTGTCTCGATGCTATCGCTATATGTTGCGCTACATATTTATTTGTTTGTCAGCCTCTCCTTGTTGCCATGAAACACCCTATGACCTTTGACACCATCCCAGCAAACCGTTGAATGCCTATGTTACCGCTTGCTCAGCCCCTCTTATAGCGTTGATAGTTGCAACAAAAGACGAAGATTGCTCCATGTCAGAACTTGGATTGTTGGAATATCACAATATCTATTACTATAATTAATGCACCTATATACTTGGCAATGGGGTGGAAGGCTTTGCCTTTTGCTCGGCATTTTGGTCCACTCATGCCGCCTTAAGAACCGAGAAACCGGTGTTATGTTCCTTGATTTTGCGTTCATAACGTGGTTGGGTTTATGGGAACCCCTTGACTGTTCGCTTTGAATAAAACTCGTCCAGCAAGGCCCAACATTGGTTTTACCATTTGCCTAATAATAACTAAAACTTGCATAGGGAGTTAGCGCTACCCGCGGACTTAATTTACAAACTGGGCCAGTGCTCCTCATGAGTGTTGGTCCAAACTAGAGCACCTTGCGGCGCCGCCCCTTGGCAACTTGGGGTATTTGGTCGTTGTACGCTTAGCTCATCTGGTCGTGGCCTGAGACGCGATATGCGCGGCTACTATCAGGGTGTCGGCACGCCGGGAGGTCTTCCTGGACTTGTTTTACCATTTTCGAACTGTCTTGTGCACCGGGATTCCAAGTCTGATCGGGTTGTCCCTAAAATAAGGGTTTTTTATCTCTGCTGATCGCGAGAGCTTGTGATGGGCTAAGTTGGGAGACCCCTGTAGGGTTATGATCTTTCGAAAGTCGTGCCCGCGGTTATGTGGCCGATTGGAATTTGTTAATGTCCAGTTGTAGAAAACTTGACAGAGGATTCAAAATAAAATACACCAACCGCGTGAGTAACCATGACCGTCTCTTTTCAATTTGAGAAGAGAACACGATGGGGTTATGCTTGACTCGTAGGTAGTTCAGGATCACTTAGCGATCATTACTAGTTTGCGAACGTTTGCGTAGATTCTCTTTTTATTCTTGTACTCATAAGTTAGCCACCATTTAATGCTTAGCCACTGATGTAACCTCACCACTTAACCTCTCCATACCCTTTAAGCTTTGCTAGTCTTGATACCCATGGTTATGGGATTGTTGAGTCCGTGTGGCTCACAGATACTACAACAACAGTTGCAGGTGCAGGTTTCTGATGACTTGACGTGAGAGCGATGTTTACTTGTGTTGGAGTTCTTTCTTCTTCTTCTTCATCAATCTTGGGATAGGTTCCTGGTCGGCAGCCTGGGATAGCAGGATGAATGCCGTGTGCTTT
>LR738715.1:619744878-619772404 GCA_902687465.1 Secale cereale | reverse complement strand
ACACGATGGGGTTATGCTTGACTCGTAGGTAGTTCAGGATCACTTAGCGATCATTACTAGTTTGCGAACGTTTGCGTAGATTCTCTTTTTATTCTTGTACTCATAAGTTAGCCACCATTTAATGCTTAGCCACTGATGTAACCTCACCACTTAACCTCTCCATACCCTTTAAGCTTTGCTAGTCTTGATACACATGGTTATGGGATTGTTGAGTCCGTGTGGCTCACAGATACTACAACAACAGTTGCAGGTGCAGGTTTCTGATGACTTGACGTGAGAGCGATGTTTACTTGTGTTGGAGTTCTTTCTTCTTCTTCTTCATCAATCTTGGGATAGGTTCCTGGTCGGCAGCCTGGGATAGCAGGATGAATGCCGTGTGCTTTTCATGTGTTTTCCTCCGTAGTCATATGCCTTGTGTATGGTGATGTTGTATTCATGTGACTATTTTATGATTTGTATGTATCCCCATCTATTTGTGTAATGGTACGATGTAATTATATCCATCTTGCTAAGCGCCCGAAATGCGGTTGTGCCCTATTCACGAGTTCATCGCGTGATCGGGATAGAATCGCATCTTGGGTGTGACACCCATGACCCCTGCGTTCTTAGGATCTAGAACGGTGTGCTGACCTCTCTGTCGGGCCTAGGTAGGGCTGCGATGTGTTGATCTTCCGAGGTCGGGCATGACCCAGGAAAATGTGTCCGGCTAGAGGGATCGAGCGTGTCTGGTTATGTGGTGCACCCCTGCAGGGAAGAAAACATATATCGATAGCTTGTCCTATGGCAACAGACACTTGAAGTTGTATCCCGATCGATACAACTAGAACTGGATGCTGAGGCATGATTTGGGTATGTTGCTTCGGGAGTCGAGAAAGGATCCTGGAGTATTGATACAACAACATAAATATGACTTATGTTATACTACTCTACTCCCTCCTGTTGCTGCAAGATGGTGGTTTCCAGAAGCTGCTAGTCTTCGATAAGATTAGCTTCTCCCCCTCTTATTCTGGCATTCCGTAGTTAGTCCACAGATACTACCCCTTTTCATTGATACCGATGCATATGTAGGTAGATCCTTGCTTGCGAGTACTTTGGATGAGTACTCACGGTTGCTTTGCTCCCCCTTCTTCCTTCCTTCTGGTTGTTGCAACCAGATGGCAGATCCCAGGAGCCCGATGCCCTGAGTCGACTGCTACTACTACCCCGACAAAGCTTACTACTTCATGGAGACAGCTGATGACCAAGAGTAGTTAGGAGGTCCCAGGAAGGAGGCCCTGCCTTTTCGATCATTTATGTTTTGTGCTAGCCTTCTTAAGGCAAACTTGTTTAACTTATGCATGTACCCAGATATTATTGCTTTCGCTGACTCTTGTGTATTTGAGCTTATGTATTCGAGCCCTGGTGGCCCGTGGCTTGTAATATAAAGCTTGTATTATTTTAATTTGTGTCTAGAGTTGTGTTGTGATATCTTCTAGTGAGTCCCTAATATTGGTCGTACACATTTGCGTGCATGATTAGTGTACGGTCAAATCGGGGGCGTCACAGGAACTATCTTATTCTGGACCCAGACGAGGGATCGAGCCACATAGCAGTGGCAGGAGCGTCACAAGAAGTAGATGACTAGACGATCATTTCTCCTACTTTAGAATGCATGCAATTGTTTATTGAGGTGTGTGTGAATGATCTGTATAGTCAGTTATGTAATAGGATGTTTGTTTCAGTTATATATATATACACATGTTATTCTACTGTAGGCAGAGCAATTCAAATGGCTTATTAGCAGCAATCGTCTGTGTTATTATTGGTCTTCGCCCACATTTCTGATTACGGACATGTTTGCCGCGTATCACACACATCTTGTTCAGTTGAACCATTTCCATTGTGTTGCCTAATCACACACAATTCATCCTAGTGAACCGTATGCTATATATCGCACACACCTTCATCTGGCTGCCCGTTTCTTTTGTTCCTCCTCATCGCAAATATTTAATTTAACTAAACCGTATGCCCTTCATCGCACATGCAACGAAAATCCGAACCATGTTTGATGCATCCTTCATCGCAAACGTTTTGCACCTTTTTTGACGGGTTTTTACACCCCCATTTGCGATTATGGCATCGCACACAGTTTCGTCGAAGGGTCTCTGATCATAGTGTCGCGTTAGCACCCTCCTGCAGTAGTGTCTGACTCAACTTCACACCTCGTAACACAGGCAAGAACCCTTTCTTTGACTGATCCATTTTGAATTTCTTCAAAAATTTATCAAGGTATGTGCTTTGTGAAAGTCCAATTAAGCGTCTTGATATATCTCTACAGATCTTGATGCCCAATATATAAGCAGCTTCACCGAGGTCTTTCATTGAAAAATTCTTATTCAAGTATCCTTTTATGCTATCTGGTAATTCTGCATCATTTCCAATTAACAATATGTCATCCACATATAATATCAGAAATGCTATAGAGCTCTCACTCACTTTCTTGTAAATACAGGCTTCTCCAAAAGTCTGTATAAAACCATATGCTTTGATCACCTCATCAAAGCATTTATTCCAACTCCGAGATGCTTGCACGAGTCCATAGATGGATCGCTAGAGCTTGCACACTTTGTTAGCACCTTTAGGATCAACAAAACCTTCTGGTTGCAACATATACAATTGTTCTTTGAGATATCCATTAAGGAATGCAGTTTTGACATCGATTTGCCAGATTTAATAATCATAAAATGCGTCAATTGCTAACATGATTCGGACAGACTTAAGCATCGCTACGGGTGAGAAGGTCTCATCGTAGTCAACTCCTTGAACTTGTCGAAAACCTTTCGCAACAAGTCGAGCTTTGTAAACAGTAACATTACTATTGGTGTCAGTCTTCTTCTTAAAGATCCATTTATTTCCAATGGCTTGCCGATCATCAGGCAAGTCAACCGAAGTTCACACTTTGTTCTCATACATGGATCACATCTCAGATTTCATGGCCTCGAGCCATTTTGCGGAATCTGGGCTCATCATCACTTCCTCATAGTTTGTAGGTTCGTCATGGTCTAGTAACATGACTTCCAGAATAGGGTTACCGTACCACTCTGGTGTGGAACGTACTCTGGTTGACCTACAAGGTTTGGTAGTAACTTGGTCTGAAGTTTCATGATCATCATCATTAGCTTCCTCACTAATTGGTGTAGGAATCACTGGATTGATTTCTATGATGAACTACTTTCCAATTCGGGAGAAGGTACAATTACCTCATCAAGTTCTACTTTCCTCCCACTCACTTCTTTTGAGAGAAACTCCTTCTCTAGAAAGGATCCATTCTTAGCAACGAATATCTTGCCTTCGGATCTGTGATAGAAGGTGTACCAATAGTTTCTTTTGGGTATCCTATGAAGACACATTTCTCCGATTTGGGTCCGAGCTTATCAGGTTGAAGCTTTTTCACATAAGCATCGCAGCCCCAAACTTTAAGAAACGATAATTTGGGTTTCTTGCTAAACCACAGTTCATAAGGTGTTGTCTCAATGGATTTAGATGGTGCCCTATTTAACGTGAATGCAGTTGTCTCTAAAGCATAACCCCAAAACGATAGTGGTAAATCGGTAAGAGACAACATCGATCACACCATATCTAATAAAGCGCGGTTACGATGTTCGAACACGCCATTACGCTGTGGTGTTCCAGGTGGTGTGAGTTGCGAAACTATTCCACATTGTTTCAAATAAAGACCAAACTCGTAACTTAAATATTCACATCAGCGATCAGATCATAGAAACTTTATTTTCTTGTTACGTTGATTCTCTACTTCACTCCAAAATTCTTTGAACTTTTCAAATGTTTCAGACTTATGTTCCATTAAGTAGATATACCCATATCTTCTCAAATCATATGTGAAGGTCAGAAAATAACGATGCCCGTCGCGAGCCTCAACATTCATCGGACAGCATACATCATTATGTATTATTTCCAATAAGTTAGTTGCTCGCTCCATTGTTCCGGAGAACGGAGTCTTAGTCATCTTGCCCGTGAGGCATGGTTCGCAAGCACCAAGTGATTCATAATCAAGTGATTCCAAAAGCCCATCACCATGGAGTTTCTTCATGCGCTTTACACCAATATGACCTAAACGGCAGTGCCACAAATAAGTTGCACTATCATTATCAACTTTGCATCTTTTGGCTTCAGTATTATGAATATGTGTATCACTACGATCGAGACTCAACAAAAATAGACCACTCATCAAGGGTGCATGACCATAAAAGATATTACTTATATAAATAGAACAACCATTATTCTCTGATTTAAATGAATAACCATCTCGCAAGAAACAAGATCCTGATATATTGTTCATGCTCAACGCTGGCACCAAATAACAATTATTTAGGTTTAAAACTAACCCCGAAGGTAGATGTAGAGGTAGCGTGCCGACGGCGATCACATCGACTTTGGAACCATTTCCCGCGCACATCGTCACCTCGTCCTTAGGCAATCTTTGTTTAATCGTAGCCCCTGTTTTGAGTTACAAATATGAGCAACCGAACCAGTATCAAATACCCAGGTGCTACTACGAGCATTAGTAAGGTATACATCAATAACATGTATATCAAATATACCTTTGTTCACTTTGACATCCTTCTTATCCGCCAAATACTTGGGGCAGTTCCGCTTCCAGTGTCCAGTCCCTTTGCAGTAGAAGCACTCAGTTTCAGGCTTGGCTCCAGACTTGGGTTTCTTCCCGGGAGTAGCAACTAGCTTGCTATTCTTCTTGAAATTCCCCTTCCTTCCCTTGCCCTTTTTCTTGAAATTAGTGGTCTTGTTAACCATCAACACTTGATGCTCCTTCTTGATTTCTACCTCCGCAACTTTGGGCATAGCGAAGAGCTCAGGAATTCGATTTTGCGTCCCTTGCATATTATAGTTCATCACGAAGCCTTTGTAGCTTGGTGGCAGTGATTGAAGAACTCTGTCAATAACACTATCATCATCAACTTTGACTCCAATTTGATTCATGTGGTTGTGGTACCCAGACATTCAGAGTATGTGTTCACTAACAGAACTGTTCTCCTCCATGTTGCAGCTATAGAACTTGTTGGAGACTTCATATCTCTCAACTCAGGCATTTTCTTAAAATAGTAACTTCAACTCTTGGCACATTGAATTATCGAGTAGTCATCAGATCGAGCTTGTCAGATGTTCATAACGTCAGGAGTTGCTCCTGCAACAGGCCTGTCACCTAGCGGTGCTTCAAGGACATAATTCTTTTGTGCAGCAATGAGGATAATCCTCAAGTTATGGACCCAGTCCATGTAGTTGCTACCATCATCTTTCAACTTAGCTTTCTCTAGGAATGCATTAAAATTCAAGGGAACGGTAGCACGGGCCATTGATCTACAACAACATAGATATGCAAAAAACTATTAGGACTAAGTTCATGATAAATTAATGTTCAATTAATCATATTACTAAAGAACTCGCACTTCGATTGACATCCTTCAAGTCATCTAAATGATCACGTGATCCAAATCAACTAAACCATGTCCGATCATCACGTGAGATGGAGTAGTTTTCAATGGTGAACATCTTATGTTGATCATATCTACTATATGATTCACGCTCGACCTTTCGGTCTCTAGTGTTCTCAGGCCATGTCTGTACATGATAGGCTCGTCAAGTTTAACCCGAGTATTCTGCATGTGCAAAACTATCTTACACCAGTTGGATGTTAATGTAGAGCTTATCACACCCGATCATCACGTGGTGTCTCGGCACGACGAACTGTCGCAACGGTGCTTACTCAGGGAGAACACTTGTACCTTGAAATTTTGTAAGGGATCATCTTATAATGCTACCATCGTTCTAAGAAAAATAAGATGCATAATAAGATAAACATCACATGCAATCAAAATATGTCACATGATATGGCCATCATCATCTTGTGCTTTTGATCTCCATCTCCAAAGCATCATCATGATCTCCATCGTCACCGGCTTGACACCATGATCTTCATGACAGCATCATGGTCGTCTCGCCAACTATTGCCTCTACTACTATCACTAACTCATAGTGATAAAGTAAAGCAATTATATTCGTAATTCATACAATAAAGAGACAACCATAAGGCTCTTGTCGATTGCCGATAATTTACAAAACATGATCATCTCATACAAGAACGTATAACTCATCACGTCCTCTACTTTGTTGTTGCAAGTTTTATGTGGCTGCTACGGGCTTCTAGCAAGAACCATTCTTACCTACACATCAAAACCACAACAATTTTTCATCAAGTGTGTTGTTTTAACCTTCATCAAGGACCGCCCGTAGTCACACTCGATTCAACTAAAGTTGGAGAAACACACACCCACCAGCCACCTATGTGCAAAGCATGTCGGTAGAACCAGTCTCATGAACGCGGTAATGTACTGTCGGTCCAGGCCGCTTCATCCAACAATACCGCCGAATCAAAGTATGACGTTGGTGGTAAGCAGTATGACTACTATCGCCCACAACTCTATGTGTTCTACTCGTGCATATCATCTACGCATAGACATGGCTCTGATACCACTGTTGGAGAACGTAGCATGCAATTTCAAAATTTTCCAACGCTCACGTAAGATCTATCTAGGAGATGCATAGCAACGAGACAGGGAGAGTGTGTCCACGTACCCTCGTACACCGAAAGCGGAAGCCTTATGTTAACGCGGTTGATGTAGTCGAATGTCTTCACGATCCAACCGATCCAAGTACCGAACGTACAGCACATTCGTGTTCAGCACGATGACGTCCCACGAGCTCTTGATCCAGCAGATGCTCGAGGGAGAGTTCCATCAGCACGACGGTGTGGCGATGGTGTTGGTGATGTGATCCGCTCAGGGCTTCGCCTAAGCACCACGAGAATATGATGTGAGGTGTAATATGTGGAGGGGGGCACCGCACATGGCTAAGAGAAACTTGTGTGTTCTAGGGTACCCCCCTTCCCCCGTATATAAAGGAGGAGGAGGAGACCGGCCGGCCCCTATGGGTGCGCCGATAAGGGGGGAAGAGAGGGGGAAGGAAGGAGAGGGAGAGAAGGAGAAGGAAAGGGGGGCCATGCCCCCCAACCCTAGTCCAATTCGGTTTGGGATTGGGGGCACGCCGCACCTCTTGTGGCCCTTCATCTCTCTCCGCTAAGGCCCATGAAGGCCCATTAGTTCCCCCCGGGGTTCCGATAACCCTCCAGCACTCCATAATTATTCGGTACCCCTCAGAATTTATCCGGTGTCCGAATAACATCGTCCAATATATCATTCTTTATGTCTCGACCATTTCGAGACTCGCCGTCATGTCCGTGATCTCATCCGGGACTCCGAACAATCTTCGGTCACCAAAAACTCATAACTCATAATACAAATCGCCATCGCACGTTAAGTGTGCGGACCCTATGGGTTCGAGAACTATGTAGACATGACCGAGACACATCTCAGGTCAATAACCAATAGCGGAACCTGCATGCTCATATTGGCTCCTACGTATTCTACGAAGATCTTTATCGGTCAAACCGCATAACAGCATACGTTGTTCCCTTTGTCATCGGTATGTTACTTGCCCGAGATTCGATCATCAGTATCATCATACCTAGTTCAATCTCGTTACCGGCAAGTCTCTTTACTCATTCTGTAACACATCATCTCGTGACTAACCCATTAGTCATTTGCTTGCAAAGCTTATTATGATGTGTATTACCGAGAGGGCCCACAGATACCTCTCCGACACTCGGAGTGACAAATCCTATTCTCGATCTATGCCAACTCAACAAACACCTTTGGAGACACCTGTAGAGTATATTTATAATCACCTAGTTATGTTGTGACGTTTGCTAGCACACAAGGTGTTCCTCTGGTATTCGGGAGTTGCATAATCTCATAGTCAGAGGAACGTGTATAAGTCAAGAAGAAAGCAATAGCAATAAAACTGAACGATCAATATGCTAAGCTAACGAATGGGTCTTGTCCATCACATCATTATCCTAATGATGTGATCTGTTCATCAAATGACAACACATGTCTATGGTTAGGAAGCTTAACCATCTTTGATTAACGAGCTAGTCTAGTAGAGGCATACTAGGGACACTCTGTTTTGTCTATGTATTCACACATGTATCAAGTTTCTGGTTAATACAATTATAGCATGAATAAAAGACATTTATCATGATATATAAGGAAATATAAATAACAACTTTATTATTGCCAATAGGGCATATTTCCTTCATTAGAGTCATCCGTATCACTATTAAAGCTAGCCTCGACATAACCATTTACGACGAGCTCTTTATCACCTCCATAAATGAGAAACATATCCTTGGTCCTTTTCAGGTACTTCAGAATGTTCTTAATCGTTGTCCAGTGATCCACTCCTGGATTACTTTGGTACCTCCCTGCTAGACTTATACCAAGGCATACATCAGGTCTGGTACACAGCATTGCATACATGATAGAACCTATGGCTGAGGCATAGGTGTCACGCCCAAGATGCGATTCTATCCCGATCACGTGTTGAACTCATGATTGGGGCACAATCGCATTTTGGGCATTTAGCAAGATGGATATCATTATATCGTACCATTACATACATAGATGGGGATACATATAAGTCATACAACTCCACATGAATACAAGAATTCATACACAAGACATCCGACTACGGATGAAAACATGAAAAACACAACGACATCCTTCCTGCTATCCCAGGCTGCCGACCAGGAACCTATCCCAGGACTGACAAAGAAGAAGAAGAAGAAGAAGAAGAAGAAGAAGAAGAAGAAGAAGAAGAAGAAGAAGAAGAAGAAGAAGAAGAAGAAGAAGAAGAAGAAGAAGAAGAAGAAGAAGAAGAAGAAGAAGAAGAAGAAGAAGAAGAAGAACTCCAACACATGTAAACAACGCGCTCACGTCAAGTCATCGGAAATCTGTGCCTGCAACTGTTGTTGTAGTATCTGTGAGCCACGAGGACTTAGCAATCCCATAACCATGGGTATCAAGACTAGCAAAGCTTATTGGGTATGGAAAAGGATAGTGGTGAGGTTGCAGCAGCGACTAAGCATTGTTTGGTCGCTAACTTACGAGTACAAGAATAAGATGAGCATATGTGCAAGCGATCGCAAACTAGTAATGATCGCTAAGTGATCTTGAACTAACTACGAGTCAAACATAACCCTACCATGTTCTCTTCTCAAAATGAAAAGAGACGGTCACGGTTACTCATGCGGTTGGTGTATTTTACTTCAGATCCTCTAACAAGTTAACTACAACCGGATATTAACAAATTCCAAGCTGCCACATAACCGCGGGCACGGCTTTCGAAAGATCATAACCCTACAGGGGTGTCCCAACTTAGCCCATCACAATCTCTCACGATCAACAGAGGTAAAACCCCTTATCTTAGGGAAGACCCAATCAGACTCGGAATCCCGGTGCACAAGACATTTCGGCAATGGTAAAACAAGTTCAGCAAGACCTCCCGGTGTGCCGACACCCTGATAGTAACCGCGCGTATCTCGTCTCAGGCCACAACCGGATGAGCGACGCGTACGGCAGCCAGATAACCCAAGTTGCCAAGGGGCGGCCCCGCAAAGTGCTCTAGTTTGAACCAACACTCATGAGGAGCACTGGCCCGGGTTGTAAATTAAGTCCTTGAGGTCCAGAAAGTCCCTATGCAAGTTTTTAGTTATTGGGCAAATGGTAAAACCAATGTTGGGCCTTGCTGGAGGAGTTTTATTCAAAGCAAACTATCAAGGGGGTCCCATAACCCCCAACCGTGTTAGGAACGCAAACTCAAGGAACATAACACCGGTTTATCAGTTCTTAAGGCGGCATGAGTGGAACAAAACACCGAACAAAAGGCCAAGCCTTCCACCCATTGCCAAGTATATAGGTGCATTAATTATAGTAATAGATATTGTGATATTCTAGAACCAAAATCAGACATGGAGCAATCTTCATCTTCACCTGAAACTAACAACGCTATAAGAGGGGCTGATCAAGCGGTAACATAGCCAAACAACGGTTTGCTGGGATGGTGCCAAAGGTTAGAGGTTTCATGGCAAAGATGAGAGGCTGACAACAGTAGATAGGCACCGCGACATATGGTGATAGCATCGAGACAACTAGCATGGCAATGATAGTAATGAGATCCAATGTGACGGTCATCTTGCCTGGAATGCCGCAAGGAAGAAGAACGAGTCCATGAAGAAGAAGAAGCCACGAAGACGAACCAAGTGTAGCCGAACAAATCCTCACCATCGCAACGAGACAGGAATTAACGAGAAGAAGCAAACAATATGGTAAACACACAACACATAAAAAGACAAGATGCTCAACCAAGTATGATGCATGACAAGGCTACATGATGCAAATCATGGCAAGAGATGATGCATACAAGAACATCACAACAAGCAAGTTTAAATGAGGCCGGAACTAACATATAACAATTCCGGTAAGCCCTCATATGCAAATTTTGAAATTGGTACAGATCTAAACAAACCTTATGTTAAAGTTGTTAAACAGCAATTTAACATGAACCATGATGATCTACACGAAATTCTAGTCAAGTTACATGTAAAGTTCATTTAATTCGGAGCTACGGCCTAGAATATATGAACAAAACAAGTCATGCATGGCAAAGATGCAAGATGCATTCAAACATTAGGCAACCACACTCCAAACATGTATACAACATGATATGATGCATCTACATGCAAAAACAAACAAGTTTCATATAGAGCACGCTCAAAACGGAGCAACGGTTCAACACATACACATGAAACAAGATATAACAACAATCTGTACCAAAACAGCAACTAGGCACTTTGCAGTCATCAAAACAACATGCTATAGGAACATTTCATGGCATCAAAGGGCATGGCAAGCATGTACATGTCAAGCACTACAAACATGATCACTGAGCTACTGCCAAATACCACTAGAACATGCTCAAAACATCATGGCAAGATTGCAAATGATAACAGTTTCACAGACTTTGTGAAATAAACCGAACATGGTAGCAACAACGACTAGTAGGCATGTTTGCAAGCTTGTGCCACTCATCTCAAAGCATATCATGGCAAGTGAATATAACCAACAAAAAGAATACATGTTTATGCAGCTACTCATGTCAATAACATGGTCATAGGATGCATAGAACACTAGCTATTCACATGGCAAAACTGAACTTACTGATAACAGGCTGACAGAAACATTATATAGCAATTTGAGAGCAAGAAAAAGACAAGGATGTGGATGGATAGAGCATAACATGTACTTCAAGACATGATCATTGGACATCTCCAAACATGCATAGATATGATTGTAGCATCAAGCAAACGTGGCCTCACAATATAACAGTTTCAGACTTAGCAGATTTCAACAAGTCTCAAAAAATAACAAACTGCAGGTAGGCCACTTTACAAGCTTGTTGCACTCACCACAAGGCATATCATTAAAAGTGGATTGCAGCAAAACAAAGGTGGCATGATTATGCTCCTAAAACATGTTGACATGTAGCTCAAACAAAAATCACACAAAAAGATATGAAAAAGACAAATCAGCAAGTTATATCGAGTTTTAGCAGTTAACATCACTTAGCACTTTTGCAACAGAGATTAGCATGTCAAAATGCAACCTAACATGAATGCAAGGCACACCAACATGTAGAGCATTCAGTGACAAACATTTTGACATATTATACACCCCAAATGGATGAACGTGCACCAAGATACCACCATCACAAACATGCAACATGACATGGTTTTTTGGGGACTTAGTGAAAGAAACACCTCCGGGAAAACTTCATATCGTGGTTCTGGACGATGTTTGGATGGATGGATTGGGCGGTTCTGGGTCCGGCTTGGACGAAGCTGTGCCGGGATGACGCGGACGCGGGACGACGAGGTACCGCGCGCCGTTTGGTTTGGAGGTCGACGGGGTCCGGGACGACGGCACGCAGGCCGGGGCAGAGGAGGCCCGAGGCCCTGGCGGCCAAGGCAGAGCACGGAGGCACCGGGGGTGAAGCAGGGGAGGTCGGCTGCCCTGCTCGCCGGAGGCGGATCTGGGTAGCGGCGGGCGGATCCGCCGGTCGGAGTTATGGGCGGCGGCGAGGAGCTCCGGGAAGCGCGGAGGGGACCGGGTGGTGAGGTGAGGTCGCGAGGCAGCAGGGAGCTCAGAATGGGCGGAGGCGGGCCGCACCGGCAATCAGCGGCCGGCAGGGCGGGCTCGCCGGAGCGGCCTAGAGGGACGGCGCTCGGGGCCCCCTCCCGGTCCAGATTGGATCGAGGAGGAGCGAGCGACAGAGCGGGCGTGGGGCCTGCGGCACGCGGCAGCGGCGGCCGGGCCTGACGGGCCGGATCTGGGCCCGCAGGGCCTGGCGCGGTGGATGGGAGTGCTGACTGGCGGCGGGGGTTGGCGACATGGAGGCTCGCGGTTGGTGGGGAGCGCGCTGGCAGGGCGAGGTGGCGGAACGGGAATGGCCGGCGGGGTGCATTGCGGCGGCGGCTGGCCGCTTGACCGGTGCCAAGTGGCAGGAGCGAGGTGGTCGGTGCGGACATCAAGGGAAGGGTGGCGGCTACAGGTAGGGGATGGAGTAGGTGTCCAAAAATGGACTATGAGGGGTCTATTTATAGCAGATTTAGCTAGGGTTTGGTCTAGGGGGCTTTGGGGGCTTTTTGGAGCAGATCGGACCGTATGATCTCGATCGTGTGGCTCCGGATAGAGGGGGAGTCTACGTGGGGTAGTGGGTGGTAGTGGGCTGTGAAGAGGAGGTGGGCTGCAGGGAGAGATGAGAGAGAGAGGCCCGGCGAGGTTTTCGGAGACCGAAAACGTCCGACGATTTAACCTGCAACGGTGCTGCTATACTTTAACGGTTGGGCTATCAAATGGACTCTGGATGCGATGAAATTTGGCAGGCGGTCTGTCTGCACTATAATAAGACCACACGCCAAGTTTCACCTCATTCCGAGAACATTTTTCAGCCACTTATAAAATAAAGTTTCGGAGGTGCCGCGGGCGCGTGCGAGTGTGTCTGGGCTGCGAATGGACAACTGAGAGAACTGAGAGACGGACAACTACGAACGGATGCAAGTTTTGAAACTGATGCAGATGAAATGCACATGATGACATGGCAAGATGTAACACGCAAGCAAATGACATGGCAATGACAGCGAATAAGAGGAAGACACCTAGCGCATCGATCTCGAGGTGTCACAACACTCCCCTACTAACAAGAGATCTCGTCCCGAGATCTTAGGAACGAGACGGAAGGAGAAAATAGGAAGATGGTGAAACCAAAGAAGCTTGAGGGTTTGAACACTTGGAAGAGAGAATACAATAGAAATGAACGAGCTATGAGAAACTCAGTTACAAAAGAGGAACGCAGAATAAAAGAGAACCAAGATGGTTGAAAGACATGAAAGAAGATTTTAAGGAACAAGAATGAATTCGAGACCACTCCGGTTAAACGGGATAGACACGGAATAAGAACCAGAAAATTTAGACAGCACTCCGGTTGAATATGAATGGAATAGAACAAGAGCTTGACAGGATGAACAACACTAGACGAGTGTAACAATACAATGCCTCCGGATCACATTAAGAATGACAAGAAAGGATGTAGAACAACATCTTCTAGCACAAAAGAATTTGAAAGCATCCTTGCAAAGAAGGGACAAACAGAGTTGTTGAAAAATCAACAACGAAATGAATTAACTTGTTGTGGAATTATAGCAAATCATCCCAAAACTTGAGGTTAACTTATGCCGCAACGAATGATTGAATAGATGATATGAGGGAAGAAAAGCAAAACTCCACTTCAAAAGAATATAGAGAATTATTTCTCCATCGAGACACAAGAATAAGAACGATTGTGCTTGCTCCAACAAGAATCTTGAAGAACACTTGAAGAATGAATTAGATCATGATGAACCACCAAAATGACTCTGGTCACAAAAGGATGACAAGATAGGAATAAAGGATGAAAGAATAAGATTAAAGTCTTGCGATGATTTAGATGGAGGTTCCAACGAGATGGCCGAGGAAAACTTTGAGCTCCGGAAAAAAATGAAAGGACTCGGGATTAGAATATATTCATGATGAACAAACTCTGAAGGAAGGGATTAAATCAACTTGATGAAAAAGAATAAGAATTATGTTATGCTTATCCTCCATTAATTAAATTGATGAGAAGCAATGGATTCACATACTACTTATTCGCGTTGAAGAGATTAAAGAGATATAGCTTAAAACTCGAGAAAGTCTTCATGAACCACCAGTAAGATTGGAAAGAACGAAAGGATGGATATGATCACACATGAAAAGAACTCTTGAGCGAACCACCGTAAGAATTGAAACCGAGTGACGAAGGAGAATAATCCACCGTAAGGAATTGAAATCGAGTGAACACAGGAGAATGAATCGCCGGAAAGAATAAAGCACTTGAGGAATTAGTTGCAGGTGCAGGTTTCCGATGACTTGACGTGAGCGTGTTGTTTACATGTGTTGGAGTTCTTCTTCTTCTTCTTCTTCTTCTTCTTCTTCTTCTTCTTCTTCTTCTTCTTCTTCTTCTTCTTCTTCTTCTTCTTCTTCTTCTTCTTCTTCTTCTTCGTCAGTCTTGGGATAGGTTCCTGGTAGGCAACCTGGGATAGCACGATGGATGTCGTTGTGCTTTTCATGTTTTCATCCGTAGTCGGATGTCTTGTGTATGAACTATTGTATTCATGTGGAGTTGTATGACTTGTATGTAACCCCATCTATGTATGTAATGGTACAATGTAATGATTTCCATCTTGCTAAGCGCTCGAATTACGGTTGTGCCCCAATCATGAGTTCAGCACATGATCGGGATAGAATTGCATCTTGGGCGTGACAATAGGGAATGACTTTCATTTTCTCTCTATCTTCTGTTGTGGTCGGGCATTGAGTCTGACTCAACTTCACACCTTGTAACATGGGCAAGAACCCTTTCTTTGATTGATCCATTTTGAACTTCTTCAAAACTTTATCAAGGTATGTGCTTTGTGAAAGTCCTATCAAGCGTCTTGATCTATCTCTATAGAGCTTGATGCCTAATTTATAAGCAACTTCACCGAGGTCTTTCATTGAAAAATTCTTATTCAAGTATCCTTTTATGCTATCCAGAAATTCTACATCATTTCCAATCAATAATAAGTCATCTGCATATAATATCAGAAATGCTACAGATCTCCCACTCACTTTCTTGTAAATACAGGCTTCTCGAAAAGTCTGTATAAAGCCATATGCTTTGATCACATCATCAAAGCGTATATTCCAACTCCGAGATGCTTGCACCAGTCCATAGATGGATCGCTGGAGCTTGCACACTTTGTTAGCACCTTTAGGATCGACAAAACCTTCTGGTTGCATCATATACAACTCTTCTTTAAGAAATCCATTGAGGAATGCAGTTTTGAAATCCATTTGCCAGATTTCATAATCATAAAATGCAGCAATTGCTAACATGATTCGAACAGACTTAAGCATCGCTACTGGTGAGAAAGTCTCATCATAGTCAACTCCTTGAACTTGTCGAAAACCTTTTGCGACAAGTCCAGCTTTGTAGACAGTAACATTACCATCAGCGCCAGTCTTCTGGTTGAAGATCCATTTATTCTCTATGGCTGGCTGATCATCGGGCAAGTCCACCAAAGTCCACACTTTGTACTCATACATCGATCATGTAACGCCCAGGATGCGGCTATAGCTCTTACGTGTCGAGGCATGACTTAGAGTCATAACAGCATTCTGGAATGGTCTCAAGCATGGTATCTTTACACAACCCGTGTAATGAATAGGATGAAAGAGAGTTTAATAGTTGGCTTACACTCGCCACGTCACACAATTAATACAATAAACATACATTCATCCAGAGAGCACAAAGTCCGACTACGGACGAAATCAAACGAAGACAAAGATACCAAACAGGCTAATCTCGAAAGACCCTAGTAGGAACTGATACATCTCCGTCGTATCTATAATTTTTTATTGTTCCATGCCAATATTCTACAACTTTTACATACTTTTGGCAACTTTTTGTACTATTTTTGGGACTAACATATTGATCCAGTGCCCAGTGCCAGTTCATGTTTTTTGCATGTTTTTTGTTTCGCAGAATATCCATATCAAACGGAGTCCAAACAGGATAAAAACGGACAGAGATTTTTATTTGGAATATATGTGAATTTTGGGAAGTGGAATCAATGCGAGACGATGCCCTTGGGGGTCACAAGGCAGGGGGGGCGCCCCTAACCCTTGTGGCCACCCCGTAATGCGGTTGGTTCCCTTCTTTCGCCGCAAGAAAGATAATATCTGTATAAAAATTGTGTCCAAAATTCAGCCCGATCGGAGTTACGGATCTCCGGGAATTTAAGAAACGGTGAAAGGCCAGAATCTGGGAATGCAGAAACGGAGAGAGGCAGAGAGACAGATCTAAACTCGAAGGGGCTCTCGCCCCTCTGCCGCCTTGGAGGCCATGGACCAGAGGGGAAACCCTTCTCCCATCTAGGGAGAATGTCAAGGAAGAAGAAGAAGGAGGGGGCTCTCTCTTCCCCTCTCTCCCGGTGGTGCCGGAACGCCGTCGGGGCCATCATCGTGTGACAGCGATCTACACCAACTCCTCCATCATCTTCACCAACATCTCCATCACCTTCCCCCATCTATCTACAGCGGTCCACTCTCCCACAACCCGTTGTACCCTCTACTTGAACATGGTGCTTTATGCTTCATATTATTATCCAATGATGTGTTGCCATCCTATGATGTCTGAGCAGATTATCGTTGTCCTATCGGTGATTGGTGAATTGCTATGATTGATTTAATTTGCTTGTCGTTATGTTGCTGTCCTTTGGTGCCCATCATATCAGCGCGCGCGTGGATCACACCATAGGGTTAGTTGTATGTTGATAGGACAACGTATTGGAGGGCAAGAGTGACAGAAGCTTCAACATAGCGTAGAAATTGATGCATACGGGATTGAAGGGGGACCAATATCTTAATGCTATGGTTGGGTTTTACCTTAATGAACGTTAGTAGTTGTGGATGCTTGCTAATACTTCCAATCATAAGTGCATAGAATTCCAAGTCAGGGATGGCATGCTAGCAGTGGCCTCTCCCACATAAAACTTGCTATCGGTCTAGTAACGTAGTCAATTGCTTAGGGACAATTTCACAACTCCTACCACCACTTTTCCACACTCGCTATTACTAACTTATTGCTTCTTTATCTAAACAGCCCCTAGTTTATATTTACGTGTTCTTTATATCCTTGCAAACCTATCCCACAAAAACTGCAAAGTACTTCTAGTTTCATACTTGTTCTAGGTAAAGTAAACGTCAAGCGTGCGTAGAGTTGTATCGATGGTCGATAGAACTTGAGGGAATATTTCTTCTACCTTTAGATCCTCGTTTGGTTTGACACTTTTACTTATCGAAAGAGGCTACAACCGATCCCCTACACTTGGGGGTTATCAAGACCTTTTTCTGGCGCCGTTGCCGGGGAGAAATAGCACGGGTGAATATTCTCGTGTGTGCTTGTTTGCTTTATCACTATGTAGATTTTATTTGCTATTCTAAGTTGTTTTCTATCTTTAGTTATGGGTAGGAAATGCAAAATACCAAAAAAATAGTTGTACCTGCTGAACCAATGGTTGAAGAAGCACTCAAAATCTATCGCACTCCTGAAGCTTTTTACTTGGATCATCTTCGATCCCTATGTGCTTGGGCTGAAACCCCAACTAGCTTAGTTGAGGGCAAATCTTTATATGAGCATGCTTGCTATGTGTGACACCGCTTATCGCAAAAAGGGAAACTTTTACTCAATCAAATTCATCGTTTGCAATGCTATGCTTGGAATTTATGTGAAATATATGATTTTACTTGTTGTTCTGATGACCCTAAGAAACACCTTCCTTACCAATGTGAGTTTAGTGATAATGGAATCGTATATTCGTATGCTAAGGGTGTTTATAGTTACTATGATGTTCAACAAATTGAAGAATTTGTTGCTTTTAAGGGTGCTTATGAAATTGCTTCTTTGATTGAAAAGTATGATGCTACTCTTTACAAATCTGAAATTTTTGCCATATTTAAATATTGTGTCGGTGTATTTGGATCGAAACCTACGGGATCACAAGAATCCCTACTACGGTTGTGGGGCGCGGGGTTGAGAGAAGAGCGGATCTAACAGTCAGGACACGGTTCATTTACCTAGGTTCAGGCCGGAAAGATGCGTAAAACCCTACTCCTGCTTTGGTGGATTATATGTTTGTGTTCTTCAGCTAGTGAGGAGCTCCAAAAGAGTCGTGAGGAGTTCTAAAAAGCCGAATCCCCCTCCTGGTCGCCTCGGCCCTCCTTTTATAGGAAAAAGGGGTTGCCACAGTGGCACACACGAGGTGGAAAGGGTACAGTGATGCGAGGTTATCCCTTGCATTACAGGACAAGGCGCATTTAATGCGCTTAGCTTAGGTGTCCTTGCTTTATCGGGAACGAGGGGAGACGTCCGTCTTGTCCGTCACCGCTCCTCCTCGTGTTGACACGCGCCCTGGCCAGCAGTGCCTGAGGTGCCATGTAGGCAGATAGGCAGCTGAGGTGGCGCAACGGCGGGTCTCCATGAAGATCTGTGGGTTGCCACGCAGGAGCCTGTCCAGTTGGTCGGGTTGGCAACTGTGTGGGTCGGTGGAAATATAGTTGGTGCGGGCCTGATGGTGGCCCTGCGGGTGTCCTCGGCAAGGGCCTTGCTGGAGCCCCGGCAAGGGTCTTGTCGCGGCGCCTGCTGTCATCCCCGGCAAGGTGCTTGCCGGAGGCCTTGTGGTCCTCCATGGCTGGGATCCCGCCAAGGGTCGTCATCCTCTCTTAACTCGTATCTGATCTTGGATGTCTTCACAAAGATCTGCACGCCACCACGGGGATATCTCCCGAATCGTGGCCCCATGGGGGCGGTGGACTCAAGGGTGATCCACTCCGTAGGCGTGGGGCGAGCTGCTGCGACAAGTGTCTTGTCGGGGCTGCCAGAGCTAGCCCCGGCAAGGATCTTGCCGGGGAGAGCTGCTTCATCCCTTTGCTCTTTGTGGTCTTGTTCTTGGCGTTGTTCCAGTCTCCATCAAGCTTCGGTCTTACCCCGGCTCGCCCCCCTTGCCATGCTTGGTGTGGTAGTGCCCGTGGCTCAGACTGCCCGTGCACAATCATAGGGGTACAAAAAAGAGTACCCCTCTTTTTGTACACCGACAGGAGCCCCCAGGCCTGGGCCACACATAAGCGCGACACGTTGTTGGGCCAGGCCCGGAACAGTGCGCGGGCAGGCGGGCGGTTTTCACCGTGGTAAAATTTTCCGCGCGTTGTGCCCCCCACGACCAGCGCGCACGGCGCGGGGCGGAAGGGCGTGCGTGACGTGGGCGGCATGCGTGGGGTGGTTTCCGCATGCATGTGTCACGTCACACTAAATGCGAAAGGAGGCGGCTCGCGTCTTCCCTCATAAAAAGGAATAACCGCGAGCGCGTTGCTCACTTCCTCCATTTTCCTCGCGCCTCTTCCAATCTCAGAGCTGTTGTTCCCTTTCTTCCTTCCTTCCGAAGCCTTCGTCGTTGCTTCGCCATCCCCTTCCCTCAGCCCCCCCACTCTGCCGCTATGGCGTCCAAACCCGCCAAGGGCAAAGGAGTGGCCAAGGGCGCCGGGCCTGTGGCGCCGCCGGAGGGCGCGTTTACGGGGGATCGGACGAAGGCCGCTTTCTTCATCTCGTCGTCGGTCGATGTCCACGAGCTCCGGGCCGCCTTCAAACCCCTTTGGGGGGCGGAGACGGGGGGGAAGGACTTGGGCCATCCGGCGACGCGCGTCATTCCGGCCGCTTGCGCCCAGCCTGGCTCAAATCGGTACCCTTTCTTTGTCGATTACTTCTCTTGCAGGTTGTGTCCCCCCTTCTCCGATTTCTTCTATGACGTCGTGCACACCTTTGGCTTCCGCCTTTTGGATTTTACCCCAAATGTGGTGGCGTGCATGGATTTCTTCGCGCACCTCTGCGAGGGCTTCATCGGAGTGCAGCCCAACACGGCTCTCTTTCGCCACTATTTCACCCCTCGGATCCAGGCGGTAGGCGCAGTCTCTGGATGCATCACCTGGATTCCGAGACCCAAGGTAGTGTACCCGGAGGGTGCCGTGAAGGAGAGGTGGGACGAATGGCGCGGCCGGTGGTGCTGGATTGAGGAAAAGGAGCCGCGAACATTCTGCAGGGTCCGCCGGGCGCCGCCGGTCCGTGGCAGCGACTGGAGCGACGTCGACGCCGCCGGCGGGAGGCTCACTGTTGCCTTCACCAGGATCAACCGGCTCGTCCAGGCCGAGCTCACCCTCGAGATGATCGGGGCGGATTTCATTCACCATCGGATCGCCCCGCTGCACAACAAGGGGAGGCCAGCCTGGCTCTTCAGGAACCCGGCTGACGTCATGCGGCTCCGCCCTGGCCTCGACCACAACCTCACAGTGATGGGACATGCCCATTTCTGTCAGCGGCTCTTCCAGCTGGATGTGGGTCGCGATGGCGAGGTCGAGCGGACCGGCAAGGCTGCGAAGGCAGCCGCAAAGGCCGGCAAGGCCGTCAAGGGGCAGCTCTTCAAGCTGCCAGCGGGAGTGGTCCCGCTGTGCAACAATTCGCGCCAGTCCGAGATTGTTGCCATGATGCCGGAATGCAGCGCGCACGGCCCCGTCCCGAGCTGGCAGGAGCCGGAGGACGAGGTCGTGCAGCAGTTCTTTGACACTCTGGTCGAGGTGTGCGTCGATCCCGATGCCGAGCGGTGGCTTGTCAGGGACACCAGCCCGGAGGAGCTAGATTACATCGCTGCTAGGGCGAGGGATGCGCAGCTCATCAGGGAGGCCGGCAGCGCCGGAGGTATGGAGGACCAGGATGCCGCGGCCGCGGAGGAGGAGGAGCTCGCCCAGTGGGCGGCGGCTGCCGGAGAGGCTAGCAGCGCCAGCACCGGAGCTCCGCTGGTTGAAGATGCGGCCGACGAGTCGTCGTCGGAGGAGGAGGACGCGGCGGCTGGCCCGGCGCCAGCCAGGGGAAGAGGGCGAGTCTTGAGGCGGGCCTGTTCCGGCAAGCCGGTCCGGCCCGGCAAGACTACGCAGCCTCAATTGGCCCTGGAGGGATCCGGGTGCCACACGAGGGCTACGGCGGCGAGGAGGTCGACGAAGGCCGACGAGAAGAAGAAAGCGGCAGCCCTCCCTTCATCGAGACGTGCACAAACTCCGCCCCCTCCTTCGCCTCCCCCGGCAGACATCGATTCGGATGGTGACGCGGAGTTCCCCTTCGACCTCGGGCCCCTCAGCCCGAAGAGGAAGAGGAAAACGGCGGAGGAGGAGGAGACGGACGACGAGTAAGTATTCACTCCTACCGTCATTTCCATCTTCCTAGACCATGCCACTCATCTTAATTTGTTCTTGCTTCTTCAGGGACGTAGAGACGTTGGCCCGGAGGGTAAAGAGGGCCAAAGCTTCGGCGAGCAGCCAGCCCCCGGCTAGGGCTTTAGGGACACCACTGGTGGTGTTGAGCAGCTCCGACGGCAGCCCACGGCACAGCCCCCAGCATAAGTCCGCCAACCTCTTCTTGCTCGACATGCAGTAGGCGTTGGATGCTAAAGGTGTTGACCTTGCCGGTTCTGTAGGACGGGAGCAGCAGCAGGAGGAGCCGCAGGGGGCTACTCCCAACACACCACCCCCATCAACCACGCCGCCACGAGGGGCGTCCCCGGCAAGGGCACCAAGCATGGAGCCCACACAGATGGAGGAAGAGGGGAACTTGGGCGCTGGTGGCCCGGCCCCGGCGCCCGACACCGGCGGGGAGGGAACTTCCGCTTCACAGCCCGGCGCAGGTGAGTCGCCTGTCTTTTGTCTTTGCTTTTCCCTTGCGCTTTTTCTTGACTTCATGATCCCTATCACGGCCCAGGCCCTCCTTCAACAGATGCGGCGGACGTGGACGCCGTCATCAAGGAGGTGGCTAAGGAGGCCGCGGCGGAGGCCGACAAGATCGCCGCCGAGGAGGCCGCCAAGGACGCCGCCGGGGCCGCCGCGGATAAGGCCGCTAAGGATGCCGCCAAGGGTGCCGCCGAGGGTGCCGGCGGTGGGCCTGCCGGTGATGACGGCAAGGCCACAGTCGAGGAAGATGCGATTGATGATCAGCCTTCTTCCTCAGCGACCTCGGGCCCCGGCAGGTATCAGAAGGTGGGCGACAACCTTTTCGTCCATCTTGCCGGGGCGTCAAGCTCCCGGGCGCCCGCCGGGGGGGAAGTCTTTGATGGTGAGGTGCTCGCCGCCACCGGGCTCGAGGTTGTTGATGAACCGAGCGCCGGCGGCGACGGCTCCCCAGAGGGGCAGCTCTTCCGGGCCATTGGGGCCAACTTCCGTAAGCTCCAGGCGCTCTACCATGCCCGTCTGGACAAAGTTAAGTCCAGAACGGCAGCGGTGGACGACGCGGAGGTGGACTTCCAGGCGCACGTCGCTTAGGCGCAAACCTGGTTCCACCAGTCCCGCGAGGAGCAGAGGGCCTTCCAGGAAGAACTGGCCAAGCGTAACGCGGAGCTCATCATGAAGATGGCCGACATCTAGAAGGCCCAGGCAGAGGCAGCGAACTTGGCTGCCGCGGCGGAGGCCGCCCGGAACCAGCATCAAGCCGCCCTTGATTCCCAGGAAGAAGACCTCTCCGCACGTGAGGCGAAGCTTTCCGCAACACTCGGTGGCAAGGATGAGGAGCTCGAGGCTCTTGTCGAGCGGCGGACTCGTGAGCTGGGGCAGAGGCACAAAGAGGCGCTCGATGCCCAAGCCCTGGCCCATGCCGGCAAGGTACAAGAGCTGGAGGTGGAACGGGACGGGCTGAAGGAGCAGGCCCTCAGGCTGTCCGACGAGAAGAACAGTCTCAACTGCGCCTTGACAGAGGCGCGGGGAGCGATCATCAGCAGGACTAGGGAGCTCTCCGAGGCGCAAAACTCCATCAGAGATCTCAGGCTGAGGCTGGAGAATCTTGAGAAGATGTTGGCGGAGAGCTCTACTCGGGAGGAGGCCTTGGCCAAGAGCCTGGAGGAGGAGAAGCAGCTGCGGGCGGACGAGGGCGCCTCCCACCAAGAATACATGGTGGAGGAGAACAGGTGGATCAGCCGGCTGGAGGACATCGCCGGCAGGGTTACCTCACAGTTGGCCCTCATGGGGATGCCAAACGTGAGGTATGCCCCTGAATGGAGCGTGTCCGTCAACGCCAAGCTGACCCTGTTCTTCGAGGGTGTCCTCAGTGCTTTGACTGATCTTCACTCCAACAGAACGGCCACGCTCGCCGGGGAGGCCCGGCGGCTCTGCCGGGGGGTCATGACCAAGGTCCTCACCAAGGTGGCGTTCCGGAACCCCGCCCTCGACTTCGAAGCCGCGATGGACAGCTTGCCGGAGGATGCCAACCTGACGGCGCTCAAGGAGTGCATCAAACCCGTCATCAGCCGCATCGACGAAATCAAGAGGGTGGAGGGCCAGCGCCGGGATTAGGCATCCCGTTCTTCCTTGCCGCTGCGGGTTCATGACCAAGACAAATTTTATCTTTAGTTAGAACCGCAGCGATGGCATGATGTAATATAACCTTGAAATATCTTCAGAATCATGCATGTTATTTTCCTATTCGCTGCCTCTTTGTGTGTCCACCCTACGTTAACTGGGTAGGCTTGCCAGTGCGAAATACCCAAGGCGGCGTCTTGGGGACGGGTCCCCATTGGCCTGCCGGGCGAGCGTGCTGCCGGGTCCGCCACCTTGCCGCTCTTTACGCAGCCGCTCGAACTATCGAGTTTGACTCGAGTCAGAGTCGAGAGCTTTGTCAATTGCGGAAGGCTACCCTACCGTTTCCAACGCAACCGTCTGAACTATTGAGCGGACTCGAAACAGAACAAAGGCGTTGCCGATTGGGAAGGGCCCCATTTGCGTGCAGGTTTCTTTTTGCACAAAGAATGACAGCTCCGAGGATAATAACTTTAAATAATAGAGTAGAAATATCCAAGGTTCGATGTAACTTAGCTTTTATTTGTAGTCGCTCGAGCACAGGTCTCCCGGCCTCCTCGAAGGGCCACGAAGACGAGAGGGCGTCGGGCCAACCACTAGAGCCGATTCTCACAACTGCGCTTCCCCTACCTGGCGCGCCAAAGATGTCAGTGTATTCGGATCGACACCTATGGGATCACAAGAATGCCTACTACGGTTGTGGGGCACGGGGTTGAGAGAAGAGCGGATCTAACAGTCAGGACACGGTTCCTTTACCCAGGTTCGGGCCGCAAAGATGTGTAAAACCCTACTCCTGCTTTGGTGGATTATATGTTTGTGTTCTTCAGCTAGTGAGGAGCTCCAAAAGAGTCGTGAGGAGTTCTAAAAAGCCGAATCCCCCTCCTGGTCGCCTCGGCCCTCCTTTTATAGGAAAAAGGGGTTGCCACAGTGGCACACATGAGGTGGAAAGGGTACAGTGATGCGAGGTTATCCCTCGCATTACAGGACAAGGTGCATTTAATGCGCTTAGCTTAGGTGTCCTTGCTTTATCGTGAACGAGGGGAGACGTCTGTCTTGTCCGTCGCCGCTCCTCCTCGTGTTGACACGCGCCCTAGCCAGCAGTGCCTGAGGTGCCATGTAGGCAGACAGGCAGCTGAGGTGGCGCAACGGTGGGTCTCCATGAAGATCTATGGGTTGCCACGCAGGAGCCTGTCCAGCTGGTCAGGTCGGCAGCTGTGTGGGTCGGTGGAAATATAGTTGGTGCGGGCGTGATGGTGGCCCTGCGGGTGTCCTCGGCAAGGGCCTTGCCGGAGCCCCGGCAAGGGTCTTGTCGCGGCGCCTGCTGTCATCCCCGGCAAGGTGCTTGTCGAAGGCCTTGTGGTCCTCCTTGGCTGGGATCCCGCCAAGGGTCGTCATCCTCTCTTAACTTGTATCTGATCTTGGATGTCTTCACAAAGATCTGCACGCCACCACGGGGATATCTCCCGAATCCTGGCCCCATGGGGGCGGTGGACTCAAGGGTGATCCGCTCCGTAGGCGTGGGGCGAACTGCCGCGGCAAGGGTCTTGCCGGGGCTGCCAGAGCTGGCCCCGACAAGGATCTTGCCGGGGAGAGCCGCTTCGTCCCTTTGCTCTTTGTGGTCTTGTTCTTGGTGTTGTTCCAGTCTCCATCAAGCTTCGGTCTTACCCCGGCTCAACCCCCTTGTCATGCTTGGTGTGGTAGTGCCTGTGGCTCAGACTGCCCGTGCACAGTCATAGGGGTACAAAAAAGAGTACCCCTCTTTTTGTACACCGACATATTGTTATGATAATTATGCTTCTAATGCCTATGTTAAACCATATATTGAGGACTCCTACGCTGTCCAAGAAGAGACTAATATTTTGCAGGAGTCTATGGAAGAAGAAATTAATGACATTGTGAGCTCATTGGATGAAAAAGATGAGGAGGAGAGCGAAGAACAAAAGGAGGAAGAGTGGATTGATCACTCGTGCCCACCTTCTAATGAGAGTAACTCTTTATCTCATACATTGTTTAATTTCCCTTCGTGCTTACCGAAGGATGAATGCTATGATGATTGTTATGATCCCGTTGATTCTTTTGAAATATCCCTTTTTGATGATGCTAGCTATGATTGTGGCCAAGATGCCAATATGAATTATGCCTATGGAGATGAACTTGCTATAGTTCCTTATGTTAAACATGAGATAGTTGCTATTGCACCCACACATGATAGTCCTATTATCTTTTTGAATTCTCCAAACTACACTTATTAAGGATTATATTGATGGGTTACCTTTTTCTGTTACACATGATGATTTTGATGAGTATAATATGCATGTGCTTGCTGCTCCTACTTGCAATTATTATGAGAGTGGAACTATATCTCCGCCTCTCTACATTTCCAACACGATAGAATTGCAAGAAACTACTTATACTATGCATTGGCCTTTACTTGACATGCATGAATTGTTCTCGTATGACATGCCGATGCATAGGAAGAGAGTTAGACTTCGTTGTTGCATGATATATGTTACTTTGTGCTCACTACTAAATGCCAAATCATTGTTAATTAAAATTGGCTTTGCTATACCTTGGGATCCGGGTGGATCCATTACTTGAGCACTATATGCCTAGCTTAATGGCTTTAAAGAAAGCACTGCCAGGGAGACAACCCGGAAGTTTTAGAGAGTCATTTATTTCTGTTGTGTGCTTTTATAAAGTTTAAAAACAAAAAATAAAGAGGGGAACCTAAAACTTTTTTAAAAAGAAAAGTGAAAGTAAGAAGGACGAGCACCATTGAAATGGGGGAGCTCCTTGAACTTTGTTCATGCCCATGGAAACTTTGGAAATCTTAATTACAGAAACTTTTCAACAAAAATAATTATCCCCTTGTACAGTTCCAGTGTATTATAAAAATAATGTGCTAAGAGTTTCCTTTAGGATGATTAAACTGCTTGTTGGTTTGTGCGGTGCAAAAACAGAAACTCTGGCTGTAGTGTGCGATTTTACATTTTTTACTGGAACGTCGAAAGGATCTGAAACATTTTCAAAGTCTTGCTATACAAAGTGTTGATTTTTCCTAATTTTTTCATAATTTTTAGGGTTACAGAAGTATGGTTAATGTTCAGATTACTACAGAGTGTCCTGTTTTCACATATTGCTGTTATAGCTTCATTATTTGCATATGTTTAGATTCTTGTTAAAGCCTCCTTGACTTGGGGCCATATAATTGTGATAGCATACAGTGGGTAATGTTTGTTCATAATTATACAATAATGTTAGAGCAGTACATGATGGGATTTTATTGATCATATGCACTAACCCCGCCACTAAAAGTTTGGTTAAGTTTTGTGTGGATGAAGTGTTCGAAGATCGAGGAGGTCTTGATATGATGAGAAGGAGAAGAGGCAAGAGCTCAAGCTTGGGGATGCCCGAGGCACCCCAAGTAAATATTCAAGGAGACTCAAGCTGTGACGCCCGGGTAATCAAGCTACAGTAAACCTCTGCTAATGATGCCACGTCACCACGATTGCTGTTGCTAATCTCGCATTAGTTCGGAACCGATTCAAATTCAAATTAAAAATCAAGCAAACAATAAAAGTTTTCAAATATTAAAACTAAAATGTTCTGAGTGAACCAAATAATGCATAATCAATTATGGTGGAGAAACCACATTTTTATCAAGTGTTTGAATGTCCTAAAGACACTTAAAACAATAGCCAAACAATTAATTAAATGCCTTTTACGATAAAGAAATATTAAGCTATTTTATTCAGTTGCCCAAACTTATGTGGGGGTAGCATATTTATTAAAACTAGACTAGGGACTACTTTTTATGATTTATAAAACAAAAACAAAAGGGGAAATAAAATAAAACAGAAAAGGATAACTATAAAAATAAACAAAACAAAAAGAAAAAGAAAACCACATGTCCCACTGGGTCACGGCCCAGCAGGTCACCATACCGCCAGGCCGGCCCACGCGCCACGCCTATACCCCCCCACTAACCAAAAGCC
>LR738715.1:619713131-619744553 GCA_902687465.1 Secale cereale | reverse complement strand
TGGATCGAGATCGGGGGCTGGAGCCGCCGCGCTCGACCCCAACCACGTCGGCGCTCACCTTCCGGATCATCGCGTCTTCGTCTCCGCCTCACGCCGGCTTCCCCGAGCCTCGACGACCGTGCCCCTGCAACGTTGGTGAGGCCCTCGGCCTCCCCTTTCCGCCCTGTGCATAACGTCGTCGTTGCTGTGAACACGCGCTCGACCCGCCGCGCCCGTCGGCGCCCGCCATGCCCTCCTAGCCTCCCCTCCTCTGCTACAGCCCACCCCGGGCCACGCCCCGCTCGCGCACGCGTGCGCCCAGGCCGCGCCTCGCCCACGCGTGGCCTCTCTGTTGGCGCCCGGGCCAAGCCGACACGCCACACCTCCACCTCTGTCCTACCGGCGCTGACAGTGCTCCGCTTCGCCTCCACCTACCGCGCCCACCTAGGCCACCGCGCCCTGGCCCCGCCTTCCTCCGGCCCCCGCTCAACGTGCTCCTGCCGCGCGCGCGCCCGCGGTCACCGCGTCCACGGCCATCACTCGCCGCCGTTGCCCCGCTCCGCCTCTGCCGCAGTCCCCTCCGCCCCGTCGCGCCTTGCTCCGGCCGGCCATGCCTGCCGGGCCACGCCCGCTCCACCACCGCGGTTGGAACTCGCCCCTGTTGGCCTTGCGCGCCGTCCCTGGCCCGCCTCGCCGGCGTCGTTCGCCCAGCCGTGGCTGGTGTGGTGCGGGCGCCACACACTCCCGCATCCGCTCGCAAGCCCGCCCTGTTAGGCTCCCCAGGCCACCGACACGTGGGGCCCGCCCCAGAACGAAAAAAAAGAATAACAAAGAAATAGAATAATTAAAATAATTCATTAAGTAATTAATTTAATTAAATACTATTTAATTAACACTAATGAACATAATTAGTCTAATTAGATCTATTAATTAGATAAGTCTATGACAAGTGGGACCCAAACACTATTCAACCTTTGACCCAGTCAATGTTGACTACAACTGTTGACTTGACCCGGCCCCACATGTCATTGACTGTGGCTGGATATGTCCTGTGTAATAAAAGTATTTTACTGTTTATTTCGAATTTAATAAATTCCAGGGTTATTTTTAGAAATGATTTGAAACTTTGATAAATCATATAAAATAATCCGTAACTCGGATGAAAATAATTTATATATGAAAGTTGCTCAGAATTTTGGGACGCATCCGACTACGCAACCCGTTCGTCCACTGCACCTCCCTATCATACCGAACCCGCAACTTTCCCCCTCCGGCCCCTCTGTCCGAAAACGCGAAACACCGGGAATACTTTCCCGGATGTTTTCCCCCTTCACCGGTATCACCTACTATCGCGTTAGGGCACACTGAACACCGCATATTGTCTTGTTACGCTTTGTGATGTTTTGATTGCTTTGTTATTTATCTATTTCCCCTTCGTTGCTTCTTTTCGGTAGACTCCGGTACCGTGATAGACGCCGAGACCATTTATGCTTCGGTGTTCGGCTACGGCTACGCCTCCGAAGATTCCTTTCGTCTGCAGAGCTTCCAGGCAAGCCCCCCCCCCCTTGATCAACCTGATATCGCCTATTATTCTCTCTACTGCTTGCATTAGAGTAGTGTAGCATGTTACTGCTTTCGATACTCCTATTCTGCTGCATAGCCTGTCATTGTTGCTACCATTGTTGATACTTTACCTGCAATCCTAAATGCTTAGTATAGGATGCTAGTATTCCATCAGTGGCCCTGCACCCTTGTCCGTCTGCCCTGCTATTCTATCGGGCCATGATCACTTGGGGGTGATCACGGGTATATACTACATACACATATACATGATACATGTTGTGACTAAAGTCGGGTCGGCTCGTTGAGTACCCGCGGTTGATTCACGGATTGCGGGCTGAAAGGACATACTTTCCCGACAGCCCTCCTTGTGGATCTTTGTGGCGGAGCGACAGGGCAGGTTGAGACACCCAGTGGAGAGGTGGCCTGGCCCTGGTCGTTGTCCGTGGTTATTCCATAATAACACGCTTAACAAGTTTGGATATTTGATCAGAGTCTAGTCGTTGGCCTATACGCACTAACCAGCTACGTGGGAATAGTTATGGGCTCTCGACGTCGTGGTATCAGCTGAAGCCTTCTTGACGTCAGCGACTGAGCGGTGTGCGCCGGGTTGGACCGCGTAACGCAACTTCCTTAGTAATTGAGGTTGCTAGGTCTGCTCACCGGCCGCGTACGCAACGTGCAGGTGTGCGTTGGGCGATGGGCCCGGACCCCTGCGCGCCTAGGACTTAGACCGGCCTGCTGACCTCTCTGCTGTGCTTAGGTAGGGCTGCGACGTGTTGATCTTTCGAGGCCGGGCATGACCCTGGAAAGTGTGTCCAGCCAAATGGGATCAAGCGTGCTGGGTTATGTGGTGCACCCCTGCAGGGAAGTTAATCTATTCGAATAGTCGTGTCCCTCGGTAAAAGGACGACCCGGAGATGTATTCCGACCTCATGACAACTAGAACCGGACACTTGATAAAACACACCCAGATGAGTTCCAGATATAACTCGGTGGTTGCTCTCTGTAGCGACCAGACCTCAAACAGTCTGATCTCCATGCATCAGTGTCATCCCTGGATCAGTAATGCTGACACGCATGGTACTCGAAGGATTTATAACAGAGTAGCAATCACACACTTATTACATCGATAGTCCAACGATGAATTTATTACAAAAATCATGGCTGAAGGCCATCTAACACGATAACAGCGGAAGGCTTGGAAGATAAGTGAGTCCATCAACTCCAGCGGCATCACTGAGTATAGAACCACGACCTAAAAAGGGCATCTTACTCGTCGTCTAAAAAGTCTGCAACATGAAATGTTGCAGCCCGAAAAATGGGTCAGCACATGGAATATGCTGGCAAGGTAACACAAGAGATGCAATGAAAGTAAAGCTATACTATATGCAATATGACTGGTGGAAAGCTCTATGGTTAAGTTTTTGCGTAAAGCCAATTTTTCCCTACTTCAAAGGAATGTATTTTAGTTAACTATCATGGTAGTTGAAACATCGTTGAGAAGATAGACATCCTCTCAACCCCAATTAAAAGTAATCATTAAACCCAACAAAATTAAATTAAAGTAACATGTTGAGATTCACATGATAATCCAAATACCAGATACTCAAAACGTCCATAACCGGGGACACGGCTAATCATGGTCAGTTTGTACACTCTGCAGAGGTTTGTGCACTTTCCCCACAAGACTCGATCGCCTCCATTTTGTTTCTCGCACTGCATGGTGTTTGAGAAACGGATGACCGAGACACAGTCTTTCCGAAGAGGTCCCCTTAACCAGATAGATAGGCCGGTACACCTACAAAACCCAACTACATCTGCTAGCCCATCATGGAAAGGTTTCCCACAACTTACTCAACTATGCCAGAGCCCATATTGTCATGTGGCTACACACGGAAGTTTCTAGCATGAAAAATCTCATGATCCCTTTGAGCCTGGGTGGCGGTCCAAAAGAAAAACAGGCAATCCTGGAATACCCAGGTGCCTCAATCCACCCAGATGTGTATTAAAGTTGCCACCTTAAGTTGAACCATTAATTAACAACTCACATCTGTCATGGATTTCACTCAAACGTAAACCACGTCTACGAGCATAGCATGTCCTAACAGCAAACGTAGAGTAACTCCCAAGGGTTTGAATGTAATGCAGGTAATAGGTACTACCTCAAACTACTTCCCAATCTCACAAGTTAATTGATCCTACTCATGCAATGTGTGAGGGGTTTGACTAATTCAATGAAAACTGGGTAATTGGAAAGCATGATCAAAGTGTTACTTGCCTTGCTGATGATCCGCAAAACCTAGAGACTCAAAGTAGCAAGCGGCGCACTCCGGGTACTCTATCGAAATCAAACAACAAGCATACAATAAGTACTTAACTAATGCACGGGTAAAACTCAAATAAGAGATCTAACCAGAAAGTTCAACTTAAGAACTCCGGTTTGCAAAAAGAATCAACTCGAAAGAAGCAACGAAACTCAAACTGCAAAAGAAACGAGCTCCGAATTACTAGTTGGCCTAAAGTCAAATTTTACAGTAGCCAAAACTTTGTTCAAGTTGGTTAAATGTAAAGAGGGCTTCGAGACGAAGATCTGGGATTTTGAATCACCTGATTCCGACTCTCGAGCGAAAAGATAAACGAAAAACAAGATCAGGGCAGAAATCGCGATCGGAAAAATCGCGGATAAAATACCCCGAAAAAGAAAAATGACGAACAGGCTAACGAACGAACGTTCACTGTCTGCGATTAACTAACGAAAACCGTTCGTTAAAACGAACGTACGGACGAACGTCCTCTATTTAACTAAACCGACGAAAAACCGATCTAAACCGGAAAAAAACAGATCTAGGGTTCTTTTTAAAAAAAAACCGATCGAATCTAAAAAAACCGATGCGGCATCTACCTCAACTCCGGCGGGGCGGCGGCGTCAGGCGGGGCGGCGGAGTCCAGCGGGCTGGCGGGCGGGGCGGCGGCGTTCGGCGGCGGCGGCGGCGGCTTCGGGCGCGGGCGGCGAGCGGCGGCGCGGGCGGCTAGTGGCGGGCGGCGGCGGGAGGCGGCGGCGGCTGTGGCGAGAGGCGGTGGCGGCTTCCGGCGGCGCGGCGGCTTCGGGCTAGGGTTAGGGCGACGGGGCGAAACGGGCCGGCCTGGGCAGCTTATAAAGCCCAGAGTCCTGGGCTAAAACGACTCCTTGTCGGTTCCTTTTTTTTTAAATAGCTTCCCGATGCAATAAAACTAACGAAAGAAATATCAAACAGACTCCAAAATTCCCGAAATAAATTTTCACCGTCCTCTAATAATATTTCGGACAAACTGGACATTTTTCCCGGACCTAAATGCAATTTTGAAAAACGCGTATTTTTCCTATGCAAATAAATCCGAAAATAAATCCAGAAAAATACCAAAAGTGATTTTAATATTTTTCCTCCAATATTTCTATTATTTTGGACAAGTCATATTATCTCCACTCATTTATTTTATTTAGAAATATTTTTAGGAGAGAAAAATTATTAGAATCACACTGTCCTCGTACCGGTATTCGAGCGAACTCAAATACGAAAACGGTAAAATCCCCAACTCTCTCCGTAGGTCCTTGAGTTGCTTAGAATTTCGAGGAACTCCACGAACAAAATGCAAAAATATGCAAATACAATTATGATCTATGTATAACATTCCAAATTGAAAATTTGGGATGTTACAAACCTACCCCCTTAGAATGAATCTTGCCCTCGAGATTCGGCTTGGCTAGAGAACAGGTGTGGGTGGTCCTTGCGTAGATCATCTTCTCGTTCCCAGGTGGCTTCTTCCTCGGTGTGGTGACTCCACTGAACTTTGCAAAACTTGATAACCTTGCTACGGGTAACTCTACTCGAAAATTCGAGAATCTTAATGGGCTTCTCCTCGTAGGTCAGGTCACTGTCCAACTGAATTGCTTCCAGGGGTACTGTGTCTCTAAGCGGTATATCGGCCATCTCCGTGTGGCACTTCTTCAGTTGCGAAGCGTGAAACACGTCGTGCACTCCTGACAATCCTTCGGGCAACTCCAACTTATAGGCAACCTCTCCCATGTGTTCCAAAACACGGTAAGGTCCAACAAATCTCGGGGCTAACTTCCCTTTAACTCCGAAACGTTTAACTCCTCACAGAGGCGATACCCTCAAGTATGCTCTGTCTCCGATCTCATAGTCTATCTCCTTGCGCTTCGAGTCAGCGTAACTCTTCTGCCTGGACTAAGCTACCTTCAGTCTATCTCGGATCAACTTCACCTTCTCCTCAGACTCTTTGATTAAGTCTGGTCCAAACAGCTGTCGGTCTCCAACTTCGTCCCATGACAACGGTGTTCGGCATCTCCTTCCATATAATGCCTCAAAAGGCGCCATCTTCAAACTGGACTGGTAACTATTGTTGTATGAGAACTCTGCGTAGGGCAAGTTTTCATCCCAACTAGATCCATAATCTAATGCACAGGCTCTCAACATATCCTCCAGAATCTGATTGACTCTCTCCGTCTGTCCATCGGTCTGAGGATGAAACGTTGTGCTAAACTCTAGCCTGGTACCCAAGGTTTCATGTAACTGATTCCAGAACTTTGAGGTAAACTGAGTTCCTCTATCAGATACAATACTCCTCGGAACTCCATGCAGACATACAATTCTGGTCATGTATATCTTAGCCAACTTCGCACTGGTATACGTGGTTTTCACCGGGATAAAGTGGGCTACCTTAGTCAATCGGTCTACTACTACCCAGATTGAATCATACCCTGCCTTGGTCCTCGGCAATCCGGTTATAAAATCCATACCAAGCTTCTCCCACTTCCATTCGGGAATTGACATAGGTTGTAGCAATCCTGCTGGCTTCTGATGTTCTGCCTTTATTCTTTGGCATACGTCGCAAACTGCTACATACTCCGCAATATCCTTCTTCATACCGGTCCACCAGAAAATATCCTTCAAATCCAAATACATCTTAGTATTTCCTGGGTGAATCGAATATGGCGAATCATGGGCCTCCTGTAAAATCAACTTCCTAATCTCCGGGTCATTGGGCACATAGATTCGATCCTCAAACAACAAGGTGTCGTGCTCATCCTCACGAAAACCTTTAGCTTTTCGTTTGCTCATCCTCTCCTTTATAGCGACAATCTCCTTGTCAGCTTTCTGAGCTTCTCTGATTTTATCCATCAGGGTAGACTGGATTTCTAGTGTTGCTAGATAGCCTCTCAAGTCTATCTCCAAACGTAGTTCTCGTAGGTCCTCGGCTAACTCCTTTGGAAACTCCTCAATCATTAGGGTATTGACATGGCTCTTACGGCTTAGCGCATCAGCTACTACGTTAGCCTTTCCGGGATGGTAATGCAATCTCATGTCATAATCCTTAATGAGTTCCAGCCATCTCCTTTGCCTAAGGTTCAACTCCTTTTGAGTGAATATATACTTCAGACTCTTATGGTCCGTATATACATCACAATGGTTTCCTATGAGAAAATGTCTCCACGTCTTCAATGCATGCACTACGGCTGCTAACTCCAAATCGTGGGTGGCATAGTTCATCTCATGAGGTTTTAGTTGTTGTGAAGCATACGAAACAACTCTTCCTTCCTGCATAAGAACTGCTCCAAGTCCTCGATGTGAAGCGTCGCAGTACACCTCATAATCCTTATGTTGATCTGGCAGAATCAACACAGGGGATGATACCAACCTTTTCTTCAACTCCTGGAAACTAGTCTCACATTCTTCGGTCCAACTGAACTTGGTTTCCTTCTTCAACAACTTCGTCATTGGCTTGGCAATCTTCGAGAAATTCTCGATAAATCTCCGGTAGTATCCTGCGAGTCCAAGAAAACTCCGGATCTCTCCAACGGTCGTCGGTGCTTCCCAATTGGTCACAGTCTCCACCTTGGCGGGATCTACTGCTATTCCTTCTCCGGATATAACATGTCCGAGGAATCCGACTTCCTTCAACCAAAACTCACATTTGCTAAACTTGGCATACAACTGGTGCTCTCTGAGCTTCTCCAATACCAAACGCAAATGATCTTCATGCTCCTCTTCATCCTTCGAGAAGATCAAAATATCATCTATGAACACTACGACGAACTTATCCAACTACTCCATAAACACTTTGTTCATCAGGTTCATAAAGTAGGCCGGTGCGTTTGTCAGACCAAACGACAAAACGGTATACTCATATAACCCATACCTAGTGGTAAAGGCCGTCTTAGGGATATCTTGCTCTCGAATCTTCAATTGATGGTACCCTGATCGCAGATCGATCTTAGAAAATACCTTAGCTCCTTGCAATCAATCGAACAGATCGTTGATCATTGGAAATGGGTACTTGTTCTTGATCGTTACTTCATTCAATCCACGGTAATCAACAACCATTCTTAACGATCCATCCTTCTTCTCCACTAGAAGTACTGGCGAACCCCAAGGCGAAGAACTTGGGCGTATAAATCCTTTATCCAGTAACTCCTTAATCTGCTTCTTTATCTCCTCCAAATCCTTTGCGGGCATCCTATATGGTCTCTTAGAAATTGGTCCGGTGCCTGGCAAAAGTTCAATCAAAAACTCTATGTCTCTATCCGGTGGCATGCCAGGTAACTCCTCTGGAAACACATCCGGGTAATCCTTCACTACTGGCACTTCCTCCTGAACAACTCCCGTGAGAGAATATACTTGAGTCCTTGTAGGCGAATGCCTAGATACATACTTAATCCTTTTTCCCTCCGAGGTGGTGAGCAAAATAGACTTACTGGCACAGTCAATGTTACCTCCATACTGCGATAGCCAATCCATACCTAATATCACATCCAATCCTTGTGACTCCAGAACTATTAGGTCAGAGGGGAAAGTGTGGCGTCCTATGGTCAATGGCGTCTGAAAACATCCTTGGTGTGCCATATAATCTGCTCCAGGTGAACTTACTAACATGGGGGTCTTAAGAACTCGGGTGGACATCCTATGTTTATTCACAAATCGCCTTGAAATGTATGAATGCGATGCACCAGTATCGAAAAGAACTATTGCGGTAAATGTCTTAACCGAAAACTTACCGACAACAGCATCTGGTTGCTCTTCTACCTCCTCCACGGTCACGTGGTTCACTTGTCCTTTGTTGAACGGGTTGGGCTTCTTCCCGACGCTTCCATTGCCGTCCCCATTCTTAACTTCTGGGCATTCATTGGCATAATGTCTAGTCTTCCCACACTTGTAACAAGTGACATGGCTAAAATCCCTCTTGGTGGGGGTGGACGGTGCAGGGCGGTCCTGGTTTCCATTGGTTCCATTCCCATTCCCATTACCATTCTTGGTGCCATTGTGGTTGTGTGAGCTACTTCCTCCATGGGTATGCTGAAACTGTCCTACTGCTTTAGGGGTAAAGCGAGGCTTCTGCTGAGCTCCAGAATTATACTTCCCTTGCCCATACTTTCTCTTGCGACTCTCAATCTGTTGATGCTTCCTTTCAATCATCAGGGCTCGGTCAACCAACTCCTGATAGTTATTGAAAGTTGCCACCATCAACTGTACACTCATCTCATCATTCAGCCCTTCCATAAATATCTCCTACTTCTTGGCATCTGTTGCCACATCATCTGGGGCATAACGAGATAGGGTACTAAACTCATCCACGTACTGGGCTACTGTACGATTTCCTTGGCGCAAGTTGCGAAACTCCTGCTTCTTCATACTCATGGCTCCAGTCGAGACATGGGCAGTACGAAAAGCTTGCTGAAATTGATCCCAAGTCACATTGGCTACGGAGTAAGTGGTTGTGTAATTCTCCCACCATGCTGCGGCTGGTCCAGACAACTGGTGTGCGGCAAATCGCACCTTCTTAGCTTCCGAGCAATTGGCAGTGGTCAAATTCCATTCCAATCTTGCGTAGCCAGTCATCAGCCATAATTGGTTCGATGCTGCTAGCAAACACAGGTGGTTGCAACCCTAAGAAACGTGTCAGGTTGTCCACAGGTGGTGGTGGTGGAGGGTTGTTGTTGTTGTTCTAATTGTTCTGGGTGTTCTGGACAAGAAGTTGCATCAGGGCGTTCTGTTGCTGGATCAATTGGGTGAGCTCAGGGGGAAACTCGAATTCGCGTCTTGGAGGCATCTGATGGGTGTAGAGGGAAGAGATTAGAATAGAATAGAGGTCTAAGGGAAAATCACTACCCATATGCACATGAGACAAACACACAATCATATCACACCAATCAATTTCAAACAAGGTCTTAACGATCGTTTACACAAGTGATCTAAATCTAATACTTGGTGGTAAACTACTAGTCATAGGGTGGTCATCTAAAAATATTAGTCGGCAGAGGATTCCATAATATCTGCCCCAGCCTCATCTTCATAATCTTCATCCTTGCTATCTTCAGCTTCCGAATCCGTGTCATCTATGATGATATAATCTTCTGGTGGAATCTCCTTGGGTTCTTCTTTCTCGTCTTCTTCTCCCATGAGTATCCCTAACTTCCGGGTCAAATCATCATTCTTCTCCACAAGTATCTTCATCTCCTCCTAATATCCGTCGCGTGTAGACTTGAGTTCTTCCTCTAACTCCAAATTCCTATTTAGGGCCTTCTTCAAATCTATCATCCCTGCACACATCTGGTGCTCCTGGCGACGAATGTGGTGGTTCAACTCCTGGATGAACGCTGCAATGAATATACCCTTCCTAGTGCTGATCATATCCCAGTTCTCATCTCGGTGTCCACAAATCTGGTAGATGGTGTCCTTTAACTCCTGCTTGTAGACTTCTCCAATCCTTCCCATAGCAATGTGGGCTGCCATACTCCTTCCTAGGCTCCATGTAGGTGCATTAAAGGAAAATACTATGAGTGGGGTGACGGGTGCATACGTCCTTCCTGGAACTTGAGCTTGAATCAACCAATGCTCCTCCTCAGGTAGAGTGGCATTGTAGGTTCCAGTGAAACTTGGTAATCCAATGTGTAGATATCTGGTGACCTCCTTCAGGTGTCGTCCAAACGGCGTGTCGTCATCCGGTTGCATGAACTTGTGTTTTGCTTCCACCAACCTAAAGAATAGAAAAGATGAGGAGTCAGAAGAGAAACAATGAATAGTGTTCTAGGGCTTGTCTTAGTGGTCGTGTCCTACAGTCAGCGTGTGCTATGATACCATCTTTGTAGCGACCAGACCTCAAACAGTCTGATCTCCATGCATCAGTGTCATCCCTGGATCAGTAATGCTGACACGCATGGTACTCGAAGGATTTATAACAGAGTAGCAATCACACACTTATTACATCGATAGTCCAATGATGAATTTATTACAAAAATCATGGCTGAAGGCCATCTAACACGATAACAGCGGAAGGCTTGGAAGATAAGTGAGTCCATCAACTCCAGCGGCATCACTGAGTATAGAACCACGACCTAAAAAGGGCATCTTACTCGTCGTCTGAAAAGTCTGCAACATGAAACGTTGCAGCCCGAAAAACGGGTCAGCACATGGAACATGCTGGCAAGGTAACACAAGAGATGCAATGAAAGTAAAGCTATACTATATGCAATATGGCTGGTGGAAAGCTCTATGGTTAAGTTTTTGCGTCAAGCCAATTTTTCCCTACTTCAAAGGAATGTATTTTAGTTAACTATCATGGTAGTTGAAACATCGTTGAGAAGATAGACATCCTCTCAACCCCAATTAAAAGTAATCATTAAACCCAACAAAATTAAATTAAAGTAACATGTTGAGATTCACATGATAATCTAAATACCAGATACTCAAAACGTCCATAACCGGGGACACGGCTAATCATGATCAGTTTGTACACTCTGCAGAGGTTTGTGCACTTTCCCCACAAGACTCGATCGCCTCCGTTTGGTTTCTCGCACTGCATGGTGTTTGAGAAACAGATGACCGAGACACAGTCTTTTCGAAGAGGTCTCCTTAACCAGATTGATAGGCCGGTACACCTACAAAACCCAACTACATCTGCTAGCCCATCATGGAAAGGTTTCCCACAACTTACTCAACTATGCCAGAGCCCATATTGGCATGTGGCTGCACACGGAAGTTTCTAGCATGAAAAATCTCATGATCCCTTTGAGCCTGGGTGGCGGTCCAAAAGAAAAACAAACAATCCTGGAATACCCAGGTGCCTCAATCCACCCAGATGTGTATTAAAGTTGCCACCTTAAGTTGAACCATTAATTAACAACTCACATCTGTCATGGATTTCACTCAAACCCAAACCACGTCTACGAGCATAGCATGTCCTAACAGCAAACGTAGAGTAACTCCCAAGGGTTTGAATGTAATGCAGGTAATAGGTACTACCTCAAACTACTTCCCAATCCCACAAGTTAATTGATCCTACTCATGCAATGTGTGAGGGGTTTGACTAATGCAATGAAAACTGGGTAATTGGAAAGCATGATCAAAGTGTTACTTGCCTTGCTGATGATCCGCAAAACCTAGAGACTCAAAGTAGCAAGCGGCGCACTCCGGGTACTCTATCGCAATCAAACAACAAGCATACAATAAGTACTTAACTAATGCACGGGTAAAACTCAAATAAGAGATCTAACCAGAAAGTTCAACTTAAGAACTTCGGTTTGCAAAAAGAATCAACTCGAAAGAAGCAACGAAACTCAAACTGCAAAAGAAACGAGCTCCGAATTACTAGTTGGCCTAAAGTCAAATTTTACAGTAGCCAAAACTTTGTTCTAGTTGGTTAAACGTAAAGAGGGCTTCGAGACGAAGATATGGGATTTTGAATTACCTGATTCCGACTCTCGAGCGAAAAGATAAACGAAAAACAAGATCAGGGCAGAAATCGCGATCGGAAAAATCGCGGATAAAATACCCCGAAAAAGAAAAACGACGAACAGGATAACGAACGAACGTTCGTTGTCTGCGATTAACTAACGAAAACTGTTCATTAAAACGAACGTACGGACGAACATCCTCTATTTAACTAAACCGACGAAAAACCGATCTAAGCCGAAAAAAAACAGATCTAGGGTTCTTTTTTAAAAAAACCGATCGGATCTAAAAAAACCGATGCGGCATCTACCTCAACTCCGGCGGGGCGGCGGCGTCAGGCGGGGCGGCGGGGTCCAGCAGGTTGGCGGGCGGGGCGGCGGCGGTGGCGGCTTCCGGCGCGGGCGGCGAGTGGCGGGCGGTGGCGGGAGGCGGCGGCGGCTGCGGTGAGAGGCGGCGGCGGCGGGAGGCGGCGGCGGCGGCGGCTTCCGGCGGTGCGGCGGCTTCGGGCTAGGGTTAGGGCGACGGGGCGAAACGGGCCGGCCTGGGCAGCTTATAAAGCCCAGAGTCCTGGGCTAAAACGACTCCTAGTCGGTTCCTTTTTTTTAAATAGCTTCCCGGCGCAATAAAACTAACGAAAGAAATATCAAACGGACTCCAAAATTCCCGAAATAAATTTTCGCCATCCTCTAATAATATTTAGGACAAATTGAACATTTTTCCCGGACCTAAATGCAATTTTGAAAAACGCGTATTTTTCCTATGCAAATAAATCCAAAAATAAATCCAAAAAAATACCAAAAGTGATTTTAATATATTTCCTCCAATATTTCTATTATTTTGGAGAAGTCATATTATCTCCACTCATTTATTTTATTTAGAAATATTTTTAGGAGAGAAAAATAATTAGAATCACACTGTCCTCGTACCGGTATTCGATTTAACTCAAATACGAAAACGGTAAAATCCCCAACTCTCTCCGTAGGTCCTTGAGTTGCTTAGAATTTCGAGGAACTCCACGAACAAAATGCAAAAATATGCAAATGCAATTATGATCTACGTATAACATTCCAAATTGAAAATTTGGGATGTTACACTCTCTCACAGGATGATGTGCGGGAGGATCGCCGAGTAGGATTATGCTATTCGATGTTACTTGGTGAACTTACCTTCTATTCTCTCCTACTGCTGCAAGATGGAGGCTGTCAGAAGCGTAGTCTTCGTTTGGATTAGCTATCCCTCTCTTATTCTGGCTTGCTGCAGTTCAGTCCACCGATACTACCCATATCATTGTTACCATTGCATATGTAGTATAGATCCTTGCTTGCGAGTACTTTGGATGAGTAATCACGGTTGCTTTGCTCCCCCTTTTCCCCCTTCTGTCCCTTCTTCTCGGATGATGCAACCAGATGGTGGAGCCCAGGAGCCAGACGCCACCTACGACGACTCCTACGACACCGGAGGCGCCTACTACTACGTGCAGTCTGCCGATGACGACCAGGAGTAGTTAGGAGGGTCCCAGGCAGGAGGCCTTGCCTTTTCGATCGTTGTTACTTTTGTGCTAGCCTTCTTAAGGCAAACTTGTTTAACTCATGTATGTACTCAGATATTATTTGCTTCTGCTGACTCTTGTGTATTCAAGCTTATGTATTCGAGCCCTCGAGGCCCCTGGCTTGTAATATAAAGCTTGTATTGTTTTAATTTGTGTCTAGAGTTGTGTTGTGATATCTTCCAGTGAGTCCCTGATCTTGTTCGTACACATTTGCGTGCATGATGAGTGTACGGTCAAATCGGGGGCGTCACAAGTTGGTATCAGAGCCGACTGCCTGTAGGAATCCTCTTTTCCAACTCATTGGCCGAAGTTGATTCTAGTCTTTGGAAAACAAATTTACTAACTTGTTGTGTGGCTCACGGGTCCACAACACCAATGGGTGGTATTAGGATCTTTTACTCCTCGTCTATACTCTGGGACTCTGATCTTGCAAAATCTAGCATTAGGATCTCGTTATCACTTTCATCCGGAGAGCACCTTATTACCGATGATCGTCTGCTGCACCAGAAGACCCTAAAGATACTCTCCGTTGTTAACCCGAGAACTCGTGTTCATCGCGTTTGCAATTCCCCTTCCACCGTCAACCCTTATGATAACTACATGCAGTTGTCATACTTACATTCGTCCCTAGTTGGTCTTGTTATTACAAGATACCCCGAAATACTCGTCGTTGTTTCGATAATCCTTTGTGCCTACTGCCTTACAGTTCCTTGTCGCCTGAATACACCTACAAATTAATCCTCACACATACCGATGATTTGTTTCTTCCCAGTTGTTCATATGTTTCACTAAAGCCTTACAGTGAAGCGCGTTTTCGTTGGCGCCCATCGTGGGGCCTCCGCACGATGGTTTCGAGTTCTTGAAGGGCAGCTTTGAAGGACTCAAGGGTTACGCGGTCGGCCAGATGACCAAGAGTTGCCGCGGCTGGATCTACATGGACGACGTTGGCTGGGGCCCGGAGGCCGATTCAATCGAATACGGGTACCGGGTTCCCTTCGGCGGCATCCACGTCTTCATCGGCAAGATTGGCGAACCGGGGCCTGAGCCGGACATCTTCTCCGACATCATCGAGCCGGCTCAGCGTGCGAGATCGGCCCGGATTCGGCCTGCCGTGAAGCGCGTTTTCGTTGGGGCAATACATTGAGTCCAAGCCGAGGACGGGTCGGATTCTGGTGGCGAGACAGTTGTCTATTCCGATATGAATCCTCATCCGGAGAGACTGAATCCTTGTATCTGTTGCGGGACGGCCGGTCCGAGGGTGTGTCCGACGGGAACAGTATTCCGGACCCCCTGGATCTGCCAAACCGGGTGGCTGTTTTTATGGCCAGATCACAACCTACGCCACAGCCCACGGTGACTAGGGCGTTCACAGCCGGAGCAGGGGGGAGTGGCCAAGCTCCCTCGGCCGCTGACGCTCTATCGACCTTGGTAGAGGAGTTGACAGCACGGGCAGTAGCAGTGGTGGCTCCCGCAGACAAGGCGCAGCACGATGCAGAAATCCTGCAGCTGAAGGGCCGGATCGAGCAAGCCAGGCGGGATCTAATGCAGAGAAAGCTATGATAGCAACAAGACAGGCAGAGCTGGATTCTCACGCTTTTCAGTTAAGGATGGATCAGGCCTCCGCGCAGGGAGTAAGGGATAGAAGGCACCAGTCTCGTTTACCGCCGGTCTATGAGGCGATGAATCTCTTTGGGACGCCAGGAGCGGGAGCCAGCAATAATCTGGAGGCGGACCGGAGGGGAGCCCTAGTGACCGGTGAACCGGTACGACAACCCACTGCGGAGCAAGATCGGCGGGGTATGCACACCCCTCACATCCCCACCCCTCCTGGCCACTACTCGAACCCTTTGGACAACATTGTCGCTGCCGCTTCACGCCTAGCCGCTTTACCCATTGAGGGGACATCCCCCGTGGCAATGGAAGCATGCAGGGTCAAAGATCTGCTCAACACGGCATTGACACAGCAGCAAGCGTACTCTTACAGCAGGGAGAGACTTCATTCAACGCCCCGCCATAGCCGGAGTTATACTAGGCATTGGGATGAACCGGAGGTGTCCAGCAGTGAACGGAGGCGACATCGTCACAGACAGGATAACCCGGCGGGCGCAGAGGCGCAAGCCCAGGAGCTGGTAAACCGGGCCAGACCTACGGCCCGTGAGGAGATCCGTCAAACGACGCCGGTTCACACAACCACAGCAGAGACAGGAGTCACGACGAGTTCATTTGGAGTACCGTGTCTTATTCCTGCTTTACGAAGCGTAAGGTTACCTAAGGATTTCAAGGGTCCACGTAAGGTGCCTAACTACACAGCAGATTTGGCTCCAGAGGCTTGGATTGAGAGTTACGAGATGGCTATGGAGATGCTGGACATAGATGAAGCGGCTTGCATGAAGTACTTTACCATGATGCTTGAGGGTACAGCTCGGACCTGGTTAAAGGGCTTACCACCTAACTCCATCGGATCATGGGGTGAGTTACGCCGCCAGTTTATCAAAAAATTCAAGGACACGTGCAAGCAGCCGATGTCAGTGGTGGACCTAGCGACATGTATACAAGGAGAGCAAGAGCCTACGAGTGCATGGGTCCGGCCAGTGTCAAAAATCCTGCACTCTTCGAACGGTATCAGCCCCAGTACGGCGATAGTAACACTGGAAAACAATTGCCGGTTTGAGTCTCTAAAGTAGAAGCTGGGATGACTCAAACGGGATTGTAATGACATGGGAACTCTCATGAGCGCTTTGGTAAAGTATGGGGACTCTGACAACACTAAGTATCCAGAGGCGGATGGAGATAAATCTGGAAAGGCAAATAAACCCAGTAAACCGGCGCAGGCTAATCCGGTCGGAGCAAGCTTCCTCAAAAAACGAAAGGCAGAAGGTGGCTCTGATTTCGTGGCCAATACCCAAGTTCAACGGAGCTTTCAGCGCAACAAGGGTAAACCGCCTCCACAAAACGGTGGGGGTTCCTTAATTGGGAGCAACAATTGAACGAGCCTTTCCCGAAACATGGATCAAAGGAGCATCCAGCTAAACATACCTGGGCAGAATGTAGGGCCATGATGGAGGCTATGAACCGGGTCAGATCTAACAACAGGCCACCAGGCGGCAGTTCAGGCCCCGGGTTTCATGGTCCGGGTCATCAGGGGAACGGCTCCGGATTAGGATATCATGGCAACAACAATGGTTACAATAACCAAGGCAGTCATCAGTATGGTCAAGGCGGTTACAATAACCAAGGCAACCATCAGTATGGTCAGGGCGGTTACAATAACCAAGGCAACCATCAGTATGGTCAGGGCGGCTACAATAGCCAAAACAACCAGCAGCGGGGCCAAGGTAATCACAACAATCAAGGCAATCAGCAGCGTCAGCAGCAGCAGCAATCCGGATATCAAAATAATTCGAAGGAGCTGAGTAGCGGACAGTATCATGTGTTCACTACGAGTTTGTGCAAGCGAGATCAAAAAGTCTTAAAGCGGGCGATTCACGCGGTTGAACCGGCAACACCGCGATTCCTGCGCTGGTCGGAACAGCCTATTGTGTGGAGCAGAGAAGATCACCCGCCGCGAGTTGATAATCCGGGCCAATTAGCCTTAGTGGTAGCACCACAGGTAGGTGGATACAAATTCACCAAGGTTCTCATGGACGGCGGCAGCAGCATCAATATCTTGTATTATGAGACCTTCCGTCGCATGGGGCTGACGGATAAGAAGCTAAGACAGTCAAACACGGTGTTTCATGGAGTCGTGCCAGGTAAATCAGCTTACCCGGTTGGGAAAATTGACCTAGAAGTTACCTTTGGAGATGAATATGATTCCAGGTCAGAGACAATAACCTTTGAGGTGGTAAAGATCCGGAGCCCATATCATGCCCTGTTTGGGCGGCCGGTTTACGCCAAGGTTATGGCTAGGCTGTGCTATGTTTATCTGCAGCTCAAGATGTCGGGTCACAAAGGAACCATCACGGTTCATGGAAGTCGCAAAATTGCATTAGAGTGCGAAGAAGGATACGCTGCTTATGCGGAGGCAGTATGTGCTACAGAGGAGTTGAAGTTTTACAAAGACAATGTTGATCCGGCACATATGTCCCCCTTGAAGAAGCCAACTACAGAGCATGATCCGGCATTGAAGTTCAAATCTGCAGAGGAAACCAAGCAAGTTGACTTTGTGCCAGGTGATTCATCCAAGCAGTTCACTATCAGCGCTAACCTTGATCCTAAATAGGAAAGCGCGCTCATCGAGTTCATCCGGGAGAATCGGGATATCTTTGCATGGAAACCTTCTGACATGCCAGGTATACCGAGGGAACTCGCTGAGCACAGTCTTAACATTGATCCAAAGTTTAAACCTGTCAAGCAATATTTACGCCGTTTCAACGAAGAAAGGCGCAAGGCTATAGGTGAAGAAGTGGCCATGCTGTTAGCTGCAGGGTTCATAGTTGAAATGTTCCACCCGGAGTGGTTGGCTAATCCGGTGCTGATATTAAATAAAAATGGAAAGTGGAGAATGTGTGTGGACTACACAGACCTAAACAAAGCGTGTCCAACGGATCCTTTTGCTCTCCCACGTATTGATCAAATCATTGATGCTACGGCAGGATGTGAGCAGCTAAGTTTTTTGGATGCATATTCAGGATATCATCAGATCAAGATGGCAGTTAAAGATCAGGAGAAGACAGCCTTCATAACTCCTTTTGGTGCTTTTTGCTAAGTATCTATGCCTTTTGGGCTTAAGAGTGCCCAAGCCACTTACCAACGTTGTGTACAGAATTGTCTTAAGGGGCAGATAGGGAGAAATGTCCATGCTTACGTGGATGATATCGTGGTGAAGTCAAGGAAGGAGGAGACATTGATAGAGGACCTCAAGGAAACTTTTGATAACCTTCGGGCCTATAAGATGATGCTCAATCCAGAGAAGTGTGCTTTCGGTGTTCCGGCGGGCAAGCTCCTTGGATTCTTGGTGTCCAATAGAGGAATAGAAGCCAATCCGGAGAAAATCAAGGCAATCACGTCTCTGACTAAACAGGCTTGCATTAATGATGTTCAGCGTATCGCTGGCCGGATTACAGCGTTAAGCCGATTCATCAGCCGTCTGGGAGAGAAGGCAATTCCGCTTTATCAGATGCTGAGAAAGACAGACCCGTTTATATGGAGTGATGAGGCAAACGCTGCGTTTGAAGATTTGAAACGGCAACTGGCAGAGCCGCCAGTCCTTGCTGCCCCTGTTGATAATGAGCCATTGCTATTATACGTCGCCGCCAATGCATGGGCAGTCAGCGTGGCAATCGTGGTCGAGCGCAAGGAAGCAGGAAAGGAGTATCCGGTTCAACGTCCAGTTTATTATGTCAGTGAAGTTCTCATTGAATCCAAACAAAGGTACCCGCATTGGCAGAAGCTGGTATACGGCGTGTTCATGGCAAACCGAAAATTGAAGCATTATTTCCAAGGCCACCCAATAACCGTTGTCAGTTCAGCTCCATTGGGGGATATAATCCAGAACAGGGAAGCCACTGGCAGAGTGGCGAAGTGGGCTATTGAGCTTAGCCCACACGGATTGAAATATGTGCCACGCACCGCAATTATGTCTCAGGCATTGGTTGATTTCATCAATGATTGGACTGAATTGCAAGCACCAGAGAAGAAGTCGGATCTTACATACTGGACTATTCACTTTGACGGTTCAAGGCAATTAGAAGGCTCGGGGGCTGGAGTTGTGTTAACTTCCCCGCGAGGTGACAAGTTTTGTTATGTCCTCCGTCTAATGTTTCCTTGTACTAACAATGCAGCAGAAAATGAGGCATTGCTTCATGGCCTGCGGATGGCTAAGGAGATGAACTTGAGCCGGGTCAAGTGTTTTGGTGATTCAGATTTAGTGGCACGGCAAGTATCCGGCAAGTGGGATTCCAAAGACCCTCTCATGGCAGCTTACAGGCGAGAAGTGGAAGCAGTCGCAGGATATTTCAAAGGGTATCAGGTGGATCACATAGACCGACGAAGGAATGAAGCGGCCGATGCTCTGAGCCGGCTAGGTTCTCAACGTAAACCGGTGCCACCGAATACCTTTTTGGATGAGCTGCACAGTCCATCAGTTCAGATACCATCAGAGGAAGATCTGGCCGTTCCTGATCCGGAAGCACAGCTAGTTGCAGCACTTCATGTTATTCCGGATTGGACGCTCCCATACTTGGCGTACCTAAGCCGTGGAGAGTTGCCGGACGACGAGATTGAAGCAAGACAGATAATCCTGCGGTCCAAATCCATGACAATTGTAAACGGGGAACTTCACCATCGTAGTGTTTCCGGAGCATTTCAGCGGTGTGTATCATCCGAGGAAGGCTGTGACATCCTTCGAGAGATCCATGAAGGGGATTGTGGCCATCACGCCGGTTCAAAATCCTTGGTGGCTAAAGCTTTTCGACATGGGTTTTATTGGCTGACAGCCCATGCTGATGCGGAGGATTTAGTCTGGAAGTGCGATGCTTGTCAGAAATTTTCACGGCGTGCTCTTGTTCCGGCACAAGAGCTGCGGATGATACCAATTACTTGGCCGTTTGCGACTTGGGGACTTGATATGGTTGGGCCCTTTAAAAGATCCCAAGATCAAAAAACTCATCTGCTGGTTGCTGTGGACAAGTTTACAAAGTGGATTGAGGCAGAGCCTGTGAGCAAGTGTGATGCGGCAACAGCGGTTAAATTCATCAAGAAGGTAATTTTCCGGTTTGTCTTTCCACACAACATCATCATAGACAACGGCACCAATTTATCTAAAGGAGAGATGGAAGAGTTTTGTCAACGGGAGGATATTCGCCTAGATATGTCTTCTGTAGCTCACCCTCAATCCAATGGTCAAGCTGAAAGGGCTAATCAGGAGATTTTGCGAGGTATCAAGCCCCGGCTTATGACTCCCTTGCAAAGAACACCAGGGTTATGGGTTGAGGAGTTACCTTCTGTCCTCTGGAGCATCAATACTACGCCGAACCGGTCCACGGGTTATACACCTTTCTTCATGGTGTACGGTGCTGAAGCGGTCCTGCCAAGTGATATCCGTCATGATTCACCGCGGGTGACGGCTTATGTTGAAGCGGCCAATGAGCAGGCAAGACAGGACAGTTTGGATCGGCTAGATGAAGAGCGTGACATAGCAGCCGCAAGGTCCGCGATTTATCAACAGGACTTGTGCAGATATCACAGCCGCCGGGTCAAAACCAGGACGTTTCAGGAGGGAGATATGGTACTCCGGCTCGTCCAAGACCAAACAGACATGCACAAACTATCCCCACCTTGGGAAGGGCCCTTTGTGGTCGGCAAGAATCTGCACAACGGTTCATATTACCTGGTGGACGTTCGAGAGCACAAAGACTCATGGACATCAGAAGAAGAGACAAAGAGGCCATGGAATATCGCTCTCCTACGGCCCTACTATACTTGAGCCATGAGCTCTGCTGTATCCTATATATATTATGATTAATGAATAAACCGGCGCCCTCAGTAAACCGGGGGATCAACCTTTTTTTCAAATATAAGTATCTTATGGAAATTCATTCAAGTGATATCCATTTAAAGTTTATTCCTCATATACATATCATTTTCATTAAGAAATCAAGATGCATTGATCTATCTATGTTGATATATAGGACAACTATTTATTAAGGGACCAAAGAAGGTTTGCCGCACAGTGCAACTCCCATATAGGTACCCTGCTTCTACACTCACTAAGAGGCTTCCTGTTCAAACATAGGTCGTATTCGAACCAAAGAGAACATAGCCAAACTCACTAAGGGGCTTCCTGTTCGAACATAGGTCGTATTCGAACCAAAGAGAACATAGCTAAACTCACTAGGGGGCTACGGATCGTATTCGAATCCTAGCTTAGCCCCTAGTGATCCGGTTTATATGATCGTATTCGAATCATAAGCTCCTTGGATCGTATTCGAATACATTGATTGGCTAAAATTTCACGGTTACTAGGGGGCTATGGATCGTATTCGAATCCTAGCTTAGCCCCTAGTGATTCGGTTTATATGATCGTATTCGAATCATAAGCTCCTTGGATCGTATTCGAATCCATTGATTGGCTAAAATTTCACGGTCACTAGGGGGCTACGGATCGTATTCGAATCCTAGCTTAGCCCCTAGTGATCCGGTTAATATGATCGTATTCGAATCATAAGCTCCTTGGATCGTATTCGAATCCATTGATTGGCTAAAATTTCACGGTCACTAGGGGGCTACGGATCGTATTCGAATCCTAGCTTAGCCCCTAGTGATCCGGTTTATATGATCGTATTCAAATCATAAGCTCCTTGGATCGTATTCGAATCCATTGATTGGCTATAATTTCAAGGCCACTAGGGGGCTATGGATCGTATTCGAATCCTAGCTTAGCCCCTGGTGGTCCGGTTTACTGATCGTATTCGAATCAGAAATTTCGATTTGGAGCCTGGCAGCTCGCAAAAAGCCTCGACTACATGGTCTTATTTGCAAACCTGTGTTTTTGCATGTTGTTCTCATGTGTTTCTATGGTTCTTTAATCCAGAGTGGTACAACTTCAAAGTTGACCACATATCTTCAAAAGTCTGGACACAGAGCTCCAGCATTATTTAAACCGGTAGTTCTTGTAAACCCGGAATAATTGGGTACGCCCCAACGGAGCCAAGAGCTTCCTCAGAAACAACAATGTTGGCCGGATTAAGGATATCAAGCATACTTAATCACAGGTATGAAGTTATTTATGGTATAAAACAGACACTTGTTTGATATATTTACAAGAGCGTTTTAATCGGTCCGGCGATAAACCGCTAGGACGTCTTTTAAGTGTTATCTATGCAGAAACAGATAGTATGCAAGATAAACCATATCAGACAAAGGATTCAAATTGGCAGATGCCAAAGCAAAGTTGGGACATCCGGATCAAGACGGACAATATTTCTAGCTATCCTATTACAAGGCACAGCAAGCCTGAACGGATTAAAGTTTTTTCGGCAAAATAATACCACAGCTACAAAGATAAACTGTGTGGCCTATGCTTCCTCCTGCTGCGACGGCTGAGGATCGACTTGTTCCGGAGCTTCTTCATCTTCCTAAAGCGGCTGAAAGTGAGGAACGCGCCAATCGATCTTTGATAAAGCACGGAAGTACATCTCTTCAGTAATCAGGTCAGACGGATCAACATCTGGGGCGAAAGTGTGGGGGCGCACTGGTGGGATTAGATTTTCGGTATCATAAACCGGCCGATCCACCCGCTTATTCTTTAAATCGTACGCCGGATGATACCTGGTCAAGTCTGATTCAACAGCAAGCTTGCTAGCGAGAGGACGCATCTCCTTAGTCAAAGCATGAAGGTCTTTGACAGTGAAGGCCGATCCGTCTTCTTTGGTGCTCGGATACCCGCTCAGGGCTTCTTCCGGATCAAAATTTGGAACCCACGCTTTGGCTCTGGTGAGCGCTACGAGAGAACCGGCTCGGGCAGCAGACTTCTTCACCTCTTCCAAGCGTACTGGCAAGATAGAAAGCTTCTCCAGAGTACCTTGGATAGTGGTGGGGGCCGGTTTTTTAAAAGACATTGCACTTATAATCCTTTGAGCGCCGGAATACAACTGCTCAACAAGAGTATAAGAAGCCTTAAGTTTCTTCCGGGGGTCATCCCCAAGATGGGTGACGCGTCGCCCTGCATATGGTTATCACAATTAAGCCAGAACGGATTAAAGGTTGCAGAGATGGAAACACATGCAAGTTAAGTATTTGCCAAAGACGGCAGAAGTCATAAGTTCTATTTGCCGCTTTAATCCGGTCAACTCTTCTGTCACCGGATTAAGAGCTTCCTCAGCATCCTTTGCTCTTTTTTCCAGAGCATTCTTTTGCACTTCCCAAGTTGTCCTCTTCAAAATATTTCTTCAATTGTTCAGCAATGGTTAAGCTCAGCGCCAATTCTTTTTTGGCCTTAGCAGCAGCAGATTCAGTTTCAGCAAGCCTGTTCCGGAGTTCAGTTATTTCTTCAGCCCTCCGGGTCAAGTCAGCCTGCAAAGAGTCAAGAGGAATAAATTGCAGTTCAGACAAGTCTCAAGCACATAACCAAGTTATCCACTTGACACTTGGGGGCTAATGGGCAATTGAAGTATGAAAAGAAGACAACTAAAGATAAAAGTTTCAAGCACATAAGCAAGTTATCTACTTGACACTTGGGGGCTAATGGGCAGTTGAAGCATTGCAAGAAAGATTCAGACAAGTCCCAGGCACATAAACTGAGTTATGCCCCTGGCACTTGGGGGCTAATGTAAGATCATTTGCTCACATTTGAAGTACCGGTTCACCTTTCAACAAAGCTAAACCGGAACTTGGGGGCTACCATGATATAGACAGAAATACAACAAAGGCAAAAGCAAAAGACAAGTAAGATACCTCGTATTTATCCTTCATCAGATTGACCAAGCCCGCTTCATAGTCCCGACTGGTATGCAGCCGGTTTAAGTATCCGGAATAAAGCTCCCGGGCACTCAGATCAGCATAGATGAATAAATCGGTGCTCCATTGGCCTTTCTCTTGTTGAAGCTTCTCCGCTTTAGCAGTATGCTTGGCTAAAATGATAGGCTCAGCAGGAGCGGTAAAACCTGTACCGCTTATTTGAATATCCGGAGAAGAGGCAGCGGCCGGTTGTGGAGTGGCAGTATGAACTGGACTAGCCGGAGCCGGGCTAGTCCGAGGAGGGTTGGCTCGGACAGGACTCACCGGTTCATGAACATCTTCAGCGTTGGGATTTTCAGGAGCATTATCATAATTATGATCCATGGGAGCAGGATCATCAAGCTGAACTGTAGGCTCATTTTCCGGAGGAATGACTGTATCCGGATCAGCTGCCGGATCATCAGTGGCAGTTTCAGCAGCCGTTTTGCTGGCCTTTGCCCTTTTGCTAGGTTTAGGTTTGCTGAAGGGAATTGAAAAAAGAGATCAGAGTCACAAAAGCAAATACAAAGGTAAACCGGATGGGATAAAGGACTTACCCAGGGACAGTCTTCAGAGTTGGGACCTGTGTGGCGGTTGATTCGCCGGAAGATGATAAAGGTGTCTCCTGATAATTAGGATCAGACGGTTTAAGTGGTTTGCGTATAAGTCCGGCCTTGGGATGAAGAAGAGTTGGAGAAAGTAAAACCTCAGAGCGGCGCCTCCGAGCCGGAGTAAGAGATATTCCGGAAGACTCAACTACATGGCCACTATGGCGTGCAGTCCGGCGGGCTTCATGTTGCTGCTTATTCAAAAGAAAATTGGGGTCCAGTTGAGCGTAAGGATGAGAAAAAGGGTATTTCCGAGATGGCTTACGAATCTTGGGCACCGACGGTTCAGAATCTGAAGAAAGAGTGATTACCTCAGTTTCGGCCGCTTTATCAGCTTCAGCCAAATCCTGTGAAAAGACACCGTTAACATAAATCCAGATAAAAGAGATCAAAGCACATCAGGATTAACTCATACCTCAGAGTCCGGATCATCTTCTTCAACATGTGAACCGGAGCCAGCAGCTGCCTTTTTCTTCTTAACAGCACAGGTTTTCCGGCATGGTTGTTTGCCTGACTTGTCCTGAGGTTTCCTTTTCCAAAAGGGGTCGTCGGCCTGTATACAAGAGGAAAGATAAATGGAAGATAATTTAAATGGACGGATTAGAAACAGACAGAAGAGATTAAGGCTTACCGTTGGGAGTTTGTTCTTCTTATAATATGGAGCCAATCCAATTTTGCTACATTCCTCCAAAGAGATGTTGAGCATTTTCTTGGCAGATTCAATAACTTCCTTTTCAGGAAGTACTACATCAGTAAACCGCTGAGGATCATCCGGCTTTCCGGTATACTGATACATCAAACTGGAGCGCCGGCTCAGAGGGAGGATACTCCAGGCAAGCCAGCAACGCATAAAATCAACTCCAGTCAATCCGTTGGCCATAAAGGCTTTGGGTTTGGCGAGTTGAGAGGCGAACCAAGGACGTTCTGAGGAGCTAAGACCCTGCGGCAGTGGATGATCTTCAGGAAGACGATGTTCGCGATAACCCGGCAGTGGGCTCTCTCCTTCAGGTGAAGTGTCGTGGCAATAGAACCAAGATTTGTTCCAATCCTTGGAGTGTGTATGGAGAGCGGCGTGAGGAAAGACTGCATCTCTTCTCTTTTGAATGCTAACCCCACCCAGTTCTTGATGAGGTCCGCCAGTAAACTCAGTTCGCAGGTTCAAATGGAAAAAATCCCGGAACAAGTCGACTGATGGCTCCTCCTGAAGATACACCTCGGAGAAAACTTGGAAATCGCAGATGTTTGATATGGAATTTGGACCTATGTCCTGAGGATGAAGCTGAAAAGCGGCAAGCACGTCCCGAAAGAACTTTGAACAGGGAGGACTAAAGCCCCGGGCCATATGGTCAAAGAAAACAATAACTACTCCTTCTTTGGGAGTAGGGGGCATTCATTTCCTGGGGCCCGCCATTTTAGAACTGCTTGAGGGCCCAGAGTGCCAATTGCAGCGGCATTAACTAAGTCTTCTTCCGTAATGACAGAAGGAACCCAGTCACAAGAAACGAATTGCTTGGCAGACATATTAGCAGAAGGAAAATGCTGAAAAGGTGAAGTATAAAATCTGGATTATTCAAGTACAGAAGAATAAACCGGATCACATATGCAAAATCACAACGACGGTTTAGACAAGGTACTAATGGCATTGACAATCCGGAAGCAAGCGAGAAACGAGCTGCTACCGGTTTATGACAACAAAAAAGAAAAGAAGCTAAACCGTCGGGTTCATGGTTGATACGTTGCAGAAACAATGCATGATTGGCTAAACCGGCGAGTATCTTACAGATCTATGAGGATGAAGAAACAGGTTTCTACAGAAAGCTAAGGTAAAAAAGATCTGAACAGTAAGAAAAAGGGGAAAATTTACGCAGGTTTTTTACAGAAGAACTGCGGGGGTTTTCTACAGATCAAATGAATCTAAGGGTGAACTGAGAAATATAGATCTAAGCATAAAGTTACAGAGCAGGAGCAAGTTTCGAAACAAATCTAAGGTTGAATCTACTACGAGCATGGCGTATAGGACGAACAGCCGAAGCTTTGAGGTCTATTGGCGGAAAACATGGAAGAACCCTAGATTGCGGAGCAGCAGTGAGAGAAGGGGAGTACCTAAGACAGAAAGAAACGGCGGCGGAGTGGCTCTGGACGCGATTCAGGTTGATGCAGCGGCCTGGTCGACGACGGCGACAAGCTCGAGCGCAGAGGAGAAGCTTCGGGCGATGGAGGAAGAAGACGAGCGGAGGAAGAAAGGCAGAGATGTGGCGGTATTTATAGAGGCTGAAAGACGAAACGACAAGCGCGGGATTTGAGGAAGACAGAGATTGGATAAAGATTCTTCTGTCGCCTTGATTTTCGGGATGACCTTTAAACAAAGGTATCAAACAGCTGCGCGCGATAAATGCGGAGGTGATGTCACGATCGAATTAAATGATTTTTCAAGGATGACGTCATAGCCGGTTTACAAAAACCAAGAAGATACAAGAAAGAAGGTTATGCAAGATTTAGAAGACTAACATGAACAAGTTCAAATCATTATGGGGCCTAATGTCAGGGATATTACTAGCAGGTGTAAACCGGCTAGGGTAAACCGGATTATGGTGATATAGTTATGTAATTGTAAGCTCAGTAGAGATTACAGCCCATGAAGGCTTAGGGCCCATTTGTAGAGTTACGGTTTGTAAACCGTCTTATCATGTAACTTGAAACACAAGGAAGGAAACAGCAGAGACCGAGGCGGACAGGATTATGAGCCGGCCTCGGGACTCTGTAAACCAGACCGGGCGTTACCTCCTATATAAAGGGACGACCCGGCGACGGTTCAAGGACAAGAAACAACCCGTCGAGACACAGGCAAGCAATCCGCTCCCTGTTCATCGACGCCCAAGCAATACCAAACCAAACTAGACGTAGGCTTTTACCTTCATCGAAGGGGCCGAACTAGTATAAACCCTCTGTGTCCTTTGTGTGCTTTTAACCCCTTCAAGCTAACCCGTGCGATGGTTCCATCACTAAGTCCGTTAAACCGGACATCTGCCGTGCTAATTCCACGACACTATTCGAGCTTTAGATAATCCTCAACAACATATTTATCTTGAAATTCTTGCTTGCGTGCAATATGGTTAATCCCATAAGTCTGGCAATCTTATTGCCATCCTTGTCATTATCATTTCGAGTCCGTTGATTCAAATGTTGCGGATGCTCGCAATCCCCAATCAGATCCTAGAATTCATCCTTTCGACGCAGACGTCGTTTTAAACCTGGTTGGATCTCTACCAATCAAATTGCCATCGATTGTAGCCCTAAGCATATTCAACTTGTCCATCCTTGATGAGAGCATTTGCTTCTGATCTCTTGGTTCGGGAAACATAATTCCTTTGCATTTGGTTGAATTAGTCAGTTGTTTCTATAATATGATCTCCTTTAATTATTTCTCCTTCTGGTTGAGTATCGATACTCACATCTGATTCCTTGTAGTCCGCCAGATCCTTTTGTGGATTATTATCCGACCGTTCTGACATATCAAAACCTTGAGTTCTCCCCCCTGATACATAATGCCTTTGCTAAATTGTATCCTCTGCTTGGCCAACCACGCTCTGCTTTCGAGCTTGAGTTTTTACTTTTGAAATTCTTGGTATATGTTACTAAGATGCCCGATTGGTTGAACCTATGCCCCATAAATCTGTGAGAACCCGAAAGTTTTCACAAGTCATACTATTCCGGTGTTCTACCAGATAAAATTCCAACACTACAGTTTTAAAGCGAGAGGGGAATGGAATGATATGCATTAAAGAAGTGGGAGTCGACCTTGGACTTTGTGTTCATGCCCATGAAAATGACGTACACCATCTCGGAAGCTTCTTGCAAAATGATTATCCACCTGTATGATTCTTTCGGTATTCTTGAATTGATTCCTTACAGTTATGGTTCCGACCATGCTGTCCTGATCTGATATATCTGATGGGAATTCATTCTAATGTCTCGTCTATTTTTGGCAAGGTTGAAGTATCTATTGTCATAGGTCATTGACCCGGTTCTAATCTATCATGTTCTACCTTCGAGTATTACCCCCTGGTATCTCGAAGATATCTTGCCATTGCACCACCTATTACTAACCTTGTCGAAGTAATGTCTTTCCTTGTCGTAATCAATCTACGGGTTCTGGGTTGTTGTCAACCGAGGACACCGAATAGTGAAATTATTCCGCACTACAATTCAAGTACCCCTAGTATTTTACTGGGAAGTTCTGAACATCCTGGTCTTGCTATCTTTGACTGTGCTACCTCATCCTTCTCTGGTGCACGAATTCTTCAATGTGAGCACGACTTACGTCGAGCCTTCAACATCATGTTGCTTGTCTTGAAAGGCAACTTTGGTTCCGAGCGTGCATCCTATATATTGATCCTATAACTTGCCATTTTGTCATCCCCTTGCTTGTTGCCGTTGTTGTTTGATTTCATCCTCTTGAAACCTCCCAGCAAATGTGTCGTATCATCTTCAACACTTTGACTCCTTCCGAGATGTCAACTGTGTTCATGATGAGAAATACCCTCCTTGCCCTCGATGATTTTAATATCATCGACAACACCCTTGACTTCCATTCATCGCGAACTTGTCCACATTTTGAGTACAACTTGCTCTCCAGCTAGTGTTGTGTTCTGCATTGAAGTATTACTGTCTTTTATGTCGAGAATGTTGTGGGCATTGCCCCACCTCTTAGCAGTTCTCGGTATGAAGATACTTCTCATCATCACCATTCTTCCTTGGTCCCCGTGTTATTTTCAACCGGGATACCAATATGCTAAAGATGCTGCTTGAGTTCTGCACTTCTAGCAACCCTATTGCTTTGAAGTTAACGATCGACAGTTCGTTCTTAGACTGTTGGTTATTGAATCGTCACTCTAACCTTGATCTTGCCGCCTAAGGTCATATTTCGCGCACACCTTTCACCTAATGATTTATGGTGTATGTTTTTTCGAGCATACCACATTATATCATTTGAATTAACAAGTGACATCTTCTTGTTCACAATATTGTGGAAATCCATCCGTTTGGAATTCTCGATGAATTGTCGCTCAGCCCATCAGCCACCTCCTCATCCTCTCCTTGGTTTAATGATGAACTATTGTTTCGGGAACCCGCTCCCATAGTTCATTTCTCGAGAATCTTGCCATGTCATTTCGTCGATTTGTGTTGCACCTTTTCTTCTCGAACATCCCGAGTATGAGGTATCATGACACCAATCGGATCTGAATCTCGACAGATATGATGGTTGGGACAACTTTCCAGTAGTTATAATGTTGGTCCTTTGATGACCCAGTAATGTGATGTCATGCCTAGCACCCCTGGCTGGAGAACCCATCATTATAATTTCTTTTGCAAGGATAGCCATTCTTCCAGGAGGAAATTGTAAGACTTATTTTATAAGTTGTTCCTGATGGATCATTTGTGTATCCAAAGTCTGGCCCTTGATTGAAACACCATATCATTGCTACCTCGAAGCATGACTATGATACCCCGCTCATCAACAAGAACATTGGAGGCGTGATGCTAAGTGTTTCTTGGTCAGTTATCCAAACACCTTTATATGGGTAACATCTTGATTAATCATTGCCTCTTTATCTGAATGGTTGGGTACTTCTCCTACCCTGTATGCCATGTTCTTTCTTTCAATAGGAAGGATATATCCTAATAATTGTGTGTAATCACAATTTTCCTTTCCATTTGTTTGTTTAACCTTTCCTTGATCTACATATAATCTAAGCAGTAATAATTCTCTACTTGTGTAAACACCTTGTTGTACAACTCTCTCAGTAGGACCCTATTACTATTGTTGATAACATTCCATTAACTGCCGGTGAATGAGAACCTTGCCTATTGGTCTGCCTCGTTACAATGGGCAAGAAAATGGTTCTCTTCTTTCCCCGTCCTTCGTACCGACATTGTTGCCGACATAGCTGACAGACTATCCTCTGACATGCCTTGCTTTCTGTGCAAGATGTCATCGCCCTTCCTATTTTCAACCCACATGTTGGGCCCATAACCCATAGGTCCACTGGATCGAAACCTGACTCTTCTTTACAACCCGGATTCTAATGTATCCTTTGCACCTGGCTTTGTATGTAATTCACGAGCTAAATTCTACCATGTTTCATCCTGGTATCAAACACCATATTATTCTCGTTGTTCAAGCCCCCTATTCCAGCTTCTGTCTAAGCATCAAATGATTGCCTACCCATTTGAAACTTTGGTACCGTCGTATATTGCACTCGACGAATTCACTGAAATACAACTTGTGAGGTACCTTGTGTATTTCCCATTGAGTTCACTGTCAGATGCCCATCTTTGTGGAGATGCGTTCTTCCGGAGTTTTTTTCCCCCGGGTCGCGTTCGTAGGACGATGGAGATCGCAAAGAAAGGATGACGACTTGATCATGATGACTTGAAGCAGACAAATGAAGACTTCAACGAAAGGAATCAACCTCTTCGAAAGGGCAGCCAAGACCGAGAAAACTCGTTAGGTTTTCGCTACCAGCACTCCCCCCCCCCCTTACTCCACCGCTTAAAT
>LR738715.1:619681388-619712522 GCA_902687465.1 Secale cereale | reverse complement strand
ACGCTCGACCCCAACCACGTCGGCGCTCACCGCCCCAGATCATCGCGTCTTCGTCTCCGCCTCACGCCGGCTTCCCCGAGCCTCGACGATCGTGCCCCTGCAACGTTGGTGAGGCCCTTGGCCTCCCCTTTCCGCCCCGTGCATAACGTCGTCGTTGATGTGAACACGCGCTCGACCCGCCGCGCCCGTCGGCGCCCGCCATGCCCTCCTAGCCTCCCCTCCTCCGCTACAGCCCACCCCGGGCCACGCCCCGCTCGCGCACGCGTGCGCCCAGGCCACGCCTCGCCCACTTGTGGCCTCTATGTTGGCGCCCGGGCCAAGCCGACGCGCCGCACCTCCACCTCTGTCCTACCGGCGCTGACAGCGCTCCGCTTAGCCTCCACCTACCGCGCCCACCACGGCCACCGCGCCCTGGCCCCGCCTTCCTCCGCCCCCCGCTCATCGTGCTCCTGCCGCGCGCGTGCCTGCGGTCACCGCGTCCACGGCCATCACTCGCCGCCGTTGCCCCGCTCCGCCTCTGCCGCAGTCCCCTCCGCCCCGTCGCGCCTTGCTCCGGTCGGCCATGCCTGCCGGGCCACGCCCGCTCCGCCACAGCGGTTGCAACTCACCCCCGCTGGCCTTGCGCGCCGTCCCTGGCCCGCCTCGCCGGCGTCGTTCGCCCAGCCGTGGCTGGTGTGGTGCGGGCGCCACACGCCCCCGCTTCCGCTCGCAAGCCCTCCCCGTTAGGCTCCCCAGGCCACCGACACGTGGGGCCCGCCCCAGAACGGAAAAAAAAGAATAACAAAGAAATAGAATAATTAAAATAATTAATTAAGTAATTAATTTAGTTAAATACTATTTAATTAACACTAATGAACATAATTAGTCTAATTAGATCTGTTAATTAGATAAGTCTATGACAAGTGGGACCCAAACACTATTCAACCTTTGACCCAGTCAATGTTGACTACAACTGTTGACTTGACCAGGCCCCACATGTCATTGACTGTGGCTGGATCTGTCCTGTGTAATAAAAGTATTTTACTGTTTATTTCGAATTTAATAAATTCCAGGGTTATTTTTAGAAATGATTTAAAACTTTGATAAATCATATAAAATAATCCGTAACTCGGATGAAAATAATTTATATATGAAAGTTGCTCAGAATTTCCGGATGCATCCGACTACGCAACCCGTTCGTCCACTGCACCTCCCTATCATACCGAAGCCGCAACTTTCCCCCTCCGGCCCCTTTGTCCGAAAACGCGAAACAGCGGGAATACTTTCCCGGATGTTTTCCCCCTTCACCGGTATCACCTACTATCGCATTAGGGCACACTGAACACCACGTATTGTCTTGTTACGCTTTGTGATGTTTTGATTGCTTTGTTATTTATTTGTTTCCCCTTCGTTGCTTCTTTTCGGTAGACTCCAGTACCGTGATAGACCCCGAGACCATTGATGCTTCGGTGTTCGGCTACGGCTACGCCTCCGAAGATTCCTTTCGTCTACAGAGCCTCCAGGCAAGCCCCCCCCCCACCCTTGATCAACCTGATATCGCCTATTCTTCTCTCTACTGCTTGCATTAGAGTAGTGTAGCATGTTACTGCTTTCGATACTCCTATTCTGCTGCATAGCCTGTCATTGTTGCTACCACAGTTGATACTTTACCTGCAATCCTAAATGCTTAGTATAGGATGCTAGTATTCCATCAGTGGCCCTACACCCTTGTCCGTCTGCCTTGCTATTCTATCGGGCCGTGATCACTTGGGGGTGATCACGGGTATGTACTACATACACATATACATGATACATGTTGTGACTAAAGTCGGGTCGGCTCGTTGAGTACCCGCGGTTGATTCACGGATTGGGGGCTGAAAGGACATACTTTCCCGACGGCCCTCTGTGTGGATCTTTGTGGCGGAGCGACAGAGCAGGTTGAGACACCCAGTGGAGAGGTGGCCTGGCCCTGGTCGTTGTCCGCGGTTATTCCATAATAACACGCTTAACGAGTTTGGATATTTGATCAGAGTCTAGCCGTTGGCCTATACGCACTAACCAGCTATGTGGGAATAGTTATGGGCTCTCGACGTCGTGGTATCAGCCGAAGCCTTCTTGACGTCAGCGACTGAGCGGCGCGCGCCGGGTTGGACCGCGTAACGCAACTTCCTTAGTAATGGAGGTTGCTAGGTCTGCTCACCGGCCGCGTACGCAACGTGCAGGTGTGCGTTGGGCGATGGGCCCGGACCCCTGCGCGCCTAGGACTTAGACCGGCTTGCTGACCTCTCTGTTGTGCTTAGGTAGGGTTGCGACGTGTTGATATTCCGAGATCGGGCATGACCCTGGAAAGTGTGTCCGGCCAAATGGGATCAAGCGTGCTGGGTTATGTGGTGCACCCCTGCAGGGAAGTTAATCTATTCGAATAGTCGTGTCCCTCGGTAAAAGGACGACCCGGAGTTGTATTTCGACCTCATGACAACTAGAACCGGACACTTGATAAAACACACCCAGATGAGTTCCAGATATAACTCGGTGGTTGCTCTCTCACAGGGTGATGTGCGGGAGGATCGCCGAGTAGGATTATGCTATTCGATGTTACTTGGTGAACTTACCTTCTATTCTCTCCTACTGCTGCAAGATGGAGGCTGCCAGAAGCGTAGTCTTCGTTTGGATTAGCTATCTCCCTCTTATTCTGGCTTGCTGCAGTTCAGTCCACCGATACTACCCATATCATTGTTACCATTGCATATGTAGTATAGATCCTTGCTTGCGAGTACTTTGGATGAGTACTCACGGTTGCTTTGCTCCCCCTTTTCCCCCTTCTGTCCCTTCTTCTCGGATGATGCAACCAGATGGTGGATCCCAGGAGCCAGACGCCACCTACGACGACTCCTACGACACCAGAGGCGCCTACTACTACGTGCAGTCTGCCGACGACGACCAGTAGTAGTTAGGAGGGTCCCAGGCAGGAGGCCTTGCCTTTTCGATCGTTGTTACTTTTGTGCTAGCCTTCTTAAGGCGAACTTGTTTAACTCATGTTTGCACTCAGATATTATTTGCTTCCGCTTACTCTTGTGTATTCAAGCTTATGTATTCGAGCCCTCGAGGCCCCTGGCTTGTAATATAAAGCTTGTATTATTTTAAATTGTGTCTAGAGTTGTGTTGTGATATCTTCCAGTGAGTCCCTGATCTTGGTCGTACACATTTGCGTGCATGATTAGTGTACGGTCAAATCGGGGGCGTCACACAAGCATCTAAGCTTGGGGATGCCCCGGAAGGCATCCCATCTTTCTTCAACAAGTATTGGTATGTTTTCGGATTCGTTTCGTTCACATGATATGCGTAAACTCTTGGAACGGCGTGTGCCTTTTCTTTTTCTTTTAATAAATGCACCATGCTGGTATGAGATAGTCCTTGGTTGATTTATAGAATGCTCTTTGCACTTCACTTATATCTTTTGAGTATGGCTTTATAGAATGCTTCTTGTGCTTCACTTATATCATTTGAAGTTTGGATTGCCTGTTTCTCCTCGCATAGAAAACCGCCATTTGTAGAATGCTCTTTTGCTTCACTTATATTTGTTAGAGCATGGGCATATATTTTGTAGAAAGAATTAAAACTCTCTTGCTTCACTTATATCTATTTAGAGAGTTGACAGGAATTGGTCATTCACATGGTTAGTCATAAAATCCTACATAAACTTGTAGATCGCTGAATATGATATGTTTGATTCCTTGCAATAGTTTTGCGATATAAAGATGGTGATATTAGAGTCATGCTAGTGGGTAGTTGTGAATTGTAGAAATACTTGTGTTGAGGTTTGTGATTCCCGGAGCATGCACGTAAGGTGAACCGTTATGTGATGAAGTCGGAGCATGATTTATTTTTTGATTGTCATCCTTTGTGTGGTGGTCGGGATTGCGCGATGGTTAACTCCTACCAACCCTTCCCCTAGAAGCATGCATGTCGTACTTTGTTTCAATGGCTAATAAATTTTTGCAATAAGTATGTGAGTTCTTTATGACTAATGATGAGTCCATGGATTATACGCACTCTCACCCTTCCACCTTGCTAGCCACTCTAGTACCGTGCAATTTTCGCCGGTGCATCAAACCACCTTATACCCTTCCTCAAAACAGTCACCATACCTACCTATAATGGCATTCCCATAGCCATTCCGAGATATATTGCCATGTAACTCCACCATTCCATTTATTATGACACGCACCATTAATGTCGTATTGCCTTGCATGATCGTAAGATAGCTAGCATGATGTTTCCATGGCTTGTCCGTTTTTTGATGTCATTGCTATGCTAGATCATTGAACATCCCGGTACACCGCCGGAGGCATTCATATAGAGTCATATTTTTTTCTAGTATCGAGTTGTAAGTAAATAAAAGTGTGATGATCATCATTATTAGAACGTTGTCCCATGTGAGATTATAAAAAAATAAAAGAGGCCAATGAAGCCCAAATAAAAAAAGAGGCCAAAGAAGCCCACCAAAAAAAAGAGGAGGCCGAAGAGCCCAAAATAAAAAAAGAAGAAGAGAAAAAGAGAGAAGGGAAAATGTTACTATCCTTTTACCACACTTGTGCTTCATTATAGCACCATGTTCATCATGATAGAGAGTCTCCTATGTTGTCACTTTCATATACTAGTGGGAATTTTCATTATAGAACTTGGCTTGTATATTCCAACGACGGGCTTCCTCAAATGCCCAAGGTCTTCATGAGCAAGCAAGTTGATGCACACCCACTAGTTTTATTTTGAGCTTTCATACACTTATAGCTCTAGTGCATCCGTTACATGGCAATCCCTACTCACTCACATTGATATCGATTGATGGACATCTCCATAGTCCATTGATTTTCTTGGTTGATGTGAGACTTTCTCCCTCCTTTTGTCTATCACCACCTTCTATTCCATCCATAGTGCTATGTCCATGGCTCACGCTTATGTATTGCGTGAAAGTTGAAAAGTTCGAGATTACTAAAATATGAAACAATTGCTTGGCTAAAACCGGGGTTGTGCATTATTTAAATACTTTGTGTGGTGAAGATGGAGCATAGGCAGACCATATGATTTTGTAGGGATAACTTTATTTGGCCAAGTTATTTTGAAAACACATGATTGCTTTATTAGTATGCTTGAAGTATTATTGTCTTAATGTCAAATGATAGACTATTGCTTTGAATCCCTCGTGTCTTAATATTCATGCCATGATTAGATTACCTGATCAAGATTATGCTAGGAAGCATTCCACATCAAAAATTATCTTTTTAATCATTTAACTACTCGAGGACGAGCAGGAATTATGCTTGGGGATGCTGATACGTCTCCGTCTTATCTATAAATTTTTATTGTTCCATGCCAATATTCTACAACTTTTACATACTTTTGGAAAAAAAATTATACTATTTTTTGGGACTAATATATTGATCCAGTGCCCAGTGCCAGTTCCTGTTTGTTGCATGTTTTTTGTTTCGCAGAATATCCATATCAAATGGAGTCCAAACGGGATAAAAACGAACGGAGAATTTTTTTTTGGAATATATGTGAATTTTGGGAAGTGGGATCAACGCGAGACGTTGCCCGAAGGGCCACGAGGCAGGGGCGCGCCCCTGACCCTCGTGGCCACCCCGTAAGGCGGTTGGTGCCCTTCTTTCGCCGCAAGAAAGCTAATATCCGGATAAAAATTGTGTCCAAAATTCAGCCCAATCGGAGTTACGGATCTCCGGGAATTTAAGAAACGATGAAAGGCCAAAATCTGGGAACGCGGAAACAGAGAGAGATAGAAAGACAGATCCAATCTCGGAGGGGCTCTCGCCCCTCCACCGCCATGGAGGCCATGGACTAGAGGAGAAACCCTTCTCCCATCTAGGGAGAAGGTCAAGGAAGAATAAGCAGGAGGGGGCTCTCTCCCCCTCTCTGCCGGTGGCGCCGAAACGCCGCCGGGGCCATCATCGTGTGACGACGATCTACACCAACACCTCCGTCATCTTCACCAACATCTCCATCACCTTCCCCCATCTATCTACAGCGGTCCACTCTCCCGCAACCCGTTGTACCCTCTACTTGAACATGGTGCTTTATGCTTCATACTATTATCCAATGATGTGTTGCCATCCTATGATGTCTGAGTAGATTATCGTTGTCCTATCGGTGATTGGTGAATTGCTATGATTGATTTAATTTGCTTGTGGTTATGTTGATGTCCTTTGGTGCCCATCATATGAGCACGCGCGTGGATCACACCATAGGGTTAGTTGTATGTTGATAGGACTACGTATTGGAGGGCAAGAGTGACAGAAGCTTCAACCTAGCGTAGAAACTGATGCATACGGGATTGAAGGGGGACCAATATATCTTAATCCTATGGTTGGGTTTTACCTTAATGAACGTTAGTAGTTGCGGATGATTGCTAATAGTTCCAGTCATAAGTGCATATTCCAAGTCAGGGATGACATGCTAGCAGTGGCCTCTCGCACATAAAACTTGCTATCGTTCTAGTAACGTAGTTAATTGCTTAGGGACAATTTCGCAACTCCTACCACCACTTTTCCACACTTGCTATTACTAACTTATTGCTTCATTATCTAAACAGCCCCTAGTTTATATTTATGTGCTCTTTATATCCGTGCAAACCTATCCCACAAATACTACAAAGTACTTCTAGTTTCATACTTGTTCTAGGTAAAGTAAACGTCAAGCGTGTGTAGAGTTGTATCAGTGGTCGATAGAACTTGAGGGAATATTTGTTCTACCTTTATATCCTCGTTGGGTTCGACACTCTTACTTATCGAAAGAGGCTACAACTGATCCCTACACTTGTGGGTTATCAGGACCCACTACTGATCATCGGGGTACGTCACGTACATATGCCCACGCTCTTCATTGAACTCCCACTGAAGCTCTTGCACATCTCCTGCGTCAAACTCTGAGGTACATGCATCTGATTGTGTAGTAAACTGTGAGTCACGAGGACTCAACAATCTTGTTCCCAGGTATCAAAACTATCAGGGCTTTTAGGTGTGGAGATGTTACAAAAGTGGATGCAGCAAGCGCTAAGCCTTTTATGAGGCTAGCTTACGAAGTCAGAGTGAGGTGAGAATATATGCCAACGGTCGCAACTAGTAGTGATCAAGAAGTGATCCTATCTACTTGCGTTCATACATAACCCCACCGTGTTCACTTTCCGAACCCCTTAGAAAAGAGACCATCACGGTTACTCATAGAGGTAGTGTATTCTTACTGAGTTATGGTGTCAAGTTATCTACAACCGGATATTAACAACTCCAATCTGCCACATAACCGCGGGCACGACTTTCGAAAGATCATAACCCTGCAGGGGTGTCCCAACTTAACCCATCACAAGCTCTCACAATCAGTGGAGTAACAACTCCATGTTGGGAAGACCCGAGTGTTCTTGGAATCCCATGCACAAGATATTTCGACAAAGGTAAAACTAATCCAGCAAGACCTCCCGATGTACCGACACCCAGCGCATATCTCGTCTCGGGCCAAGATCGGATTGTCCAAACTTTCAGTAGGCCAAGTCTAGAGTTGCCCCTAGCGGCCACCGACGGTTGACAGGTTTGGACCAACACTCTTGAGGAGCACTCGCCCGGGGGTTGATTAAGAATCCACGAGTTAATTACACCCTGTGCAAGTTTTTAGTTATTAGGCAAATGGTAAAACCAAGGTTGGGCCTTGCTGGAAAAGCTTTAAACAGAGCGAATTATCGAGGGGGGCCATAAACTCCAACCGTGTTAGGAACGCCATAACAAGGAACATAACACCGGTTTATCGGATCCTAAGGCGGCATGAGTGGAACAAAACACCAAGCAAAAGGCCAAGCCTTCCACCCATTACCAGGTATATATGTGCATTAATTAAATAAGATATATATTGTGTTATCCCGAAGAATCCATGTTCCAACATGGAACATCTTCCATCTTCACCTGCAACTAACAACTCTATAAAAGGGATGAGCAAAAGCGTAACTTAGCCAATCAACGATTTGCTAGGAAGGCGGTTAGAGTGTTTCATGGCAACATAGGAGGCTGCCAAGACAAGAATGGGTAGCGCGACATGGCTATATAGCGAGACAACTAGCAAGCAAAGATAGAGGTAATATCGAGTGTAGCGACCTTGATCCCAGTGGACCGAAGTCTCTATGCGCAGTGTCATCCCTGGATCGGTATACTGACACGCACAGTACTTCGAGGATTTATAACGGAGTTTAAATCACACTTTATTACATCGAAGAATCCTCATATCTAGTCTTATTACAAAAATATGGATGAAGGCCATCTAATAATAATAAACTGAACTGAACTGCGGAAGAATCGAAGATAAGTTGAGTCCATCGAACTCCACGGCAAACATTGAGTGCATGACAATGACCTAATCGCACCTTATTCCTCGTCGGAAAACTCTGCAACATGAGACGTTGCAGCCTTGTAGGTCAGCACATTGAATATGCTGGCAAAAACACACTGTAGCAAGTAATGATGAACAAAAGTCTACAACTACATGCATATTTTGCTGGTGGAGGCTATAAGGTGTTTTTTTCATAAAGCTAATTTTTCCTACAACAAAGGAATAAATTTTATTTACTACTCAATTTAGTTAAGGAATATTGAGAAATGGTTCCTCCATCTCAATCCCAAAATCCACAATGTCATTAATAACCCAACAAGTTAATTAAATAGAGTGTTGATATCAGTCCATAATTCAAATACCAGGATACTCAAGATGTCCATAACCGGGGACACGGCTACTCATGAATAGATTGTACACTCTGTAGAGGCGTGTGCACTTTTCCCCACAAGACTCGACCACATCCATGCTCGGAAGATCGAGACATAGTCTTTCAGAAGCATTCACTCTTTACCCTGGATAGACCGATACACCTACTTTCCCCTACATCTGCTAGTCCACCACTGAAAGAGTTTACATAAGATACTCAACTATGCCAGAGCCCATAATGGATTGCGTGCTGCACACGGAAGTTTCTAGGCATGAATGATATATGATCCCTTTGAGCCTGGGTGGCATTCCATAGGATGATCACACAGTTCCTCTGGGATATTCCAGGACAACACGGGATTCTCCAGGTGCCCTGCAACCAATCCACCCAGTTGTGTATTAAAGTTGGCACCTTAAACATTCCCTTAGTTGTTATTACACTCACAACTTTCATGAATCTCACATACCAATCCACGTCTACGAGCATGGCTAAGCAATAAGTAACAAAGCGTATATTTCGTGGGTTGATCTCAAGCAATTGGGTTCCTACCTCATGAACTACTCAGCAATACCACATGTAACCAAGTCCTACTCATGCAATCTTTGAGGATAGAACTAATGCAATAAAAACTTGGTATTGAAAAGTATGATCAAAGTATAAACTTGCCTTGCTGACGATTGCTACCTCTTGAGTTTGTGTTGTTTTCCCTCAAAGAGGAAAGGGGGATGCAGCACAGTAGCGTAAGTATTTCCCTCAGTTTTGAGAACCAAGGTATCAATCTAGTAGGAGACCACGTGTGAGTCCCTCGTACCTACACAAACAAATAAGAACCTTGCAACCAGCGCGATAAAGGGGTTGTCAATCCCTTCTCGTCCACTTGCAAAAGTGAGATCTGATAAAGATAATAAGATAATATTTTTGGTATTTTTGTTATAGATTGAAAGTAATGATTGCAAAGTAAAACAACGGCGACAGAAATTGGCAAGTTGACAAGAAACTAATATGATGGAAGATAGACCCGGGGGCCATAGGTTTCACTAGTGGCTTCTCTCATGATAGCAGATTTCTACGGTGGGTGAACAAATTATTGTCGAGCAATTGATAGAAGAGTGCATAGTTATGAGAATATCTAGGCATGATCATTGTATATAGGCATCACGTCCGTGACAAGCAGACCGAAATGATTCTGCATCTACTACTATTACTCCACACATCGACCACTATCCAGCATACATCTAGAGTATTAAGTTCATAAGAACAGAGTAATGCCTTAAGCAAGATGACATGATGTAGAGGGATAAACGCATGCAATATGATGTAAACCCCATCTTTTTATCCTCGATGGCAACAATATAATACGTGCCTTGCTGCCCCTGCTGTCACTGGGAAAGGACACCGCAAGATTGAACCCAAAGCTAAGCACTTCTCGCATTGCAAGAACTACCAATCTAGTAGGCCAAACCAAACTGATAATTCGAAGAGACTTGCAAAGATATTTAAATCATGCATAAAAGATTTTAGAGAATAATCAAATATTGTTCATAGATAATCTTGATCATAAACCCACAATTCATCGGATCTCGACAAACACACCGCAAAAAGAATTATCGAATAGATCTCCAAGAAGATCGAGGAGAGCTTTGTATTGAGATCCAAAGAGAGACAAGAAGCCATCTAGCTAATAACTATGGACCCGAAGGTATGTGGTAAACTACTCACAACTCATCGGAGAGGCTATGGTGTTGATGTAGAAGCCCTCCATGATCGATGCCCCCTCCGGTGGAGCTCCGGAACAGGCCCCAAGATGGGATCTCACGGGTATAGAAGGTTGCGGCAGTGGAATTAGGGTTTCGTGGTGCTCCGCGATGGTTTCAGGGTATGTAGGTATATATTGGAGGAAGAGGCACATCAGGGGAGCCACGAGGGTGGGGGAGCGCCTACCCCCCTGGGCGCGCCCCCTGCCCTCGTGGCCGCCTCGTTCCTTCCATGGCGTGTACTCCAATTCTTCTGAGTTGTATTTGTTCCAAAAATGAGTCTCCCAAAGGTTTTATTCCATTTGGACTCCGTTTGATATTCCTTTTCTGCGAAACACTGAAATAGGCAAAAACAGCAATTTGCACTGGGCCTTGGGTTAGTAGGTTAGTCCCAAAAGTATTATAGAAGTGTATAATAAAGCCCATTAAACATCCAAAACATATAATATAATAGCATGGAACAATAAAAAACTATAGATACGTTGGAGACGTATCGAGCATCCCCAAGCTTAATTCCTACTCGTCCTCGAGTAGGTAAATGATAAAAACAGATTTTTTTTATGTGGAATGCTACCCAACATAATTCTCAATGTAATTTTCTTTATTGTGGCATGAATGTTCAGATCTGAAAGATTCAAGACAAAAGTCTATATTGACATAATAATAATAATAATAATAATAATAATAATAATAATAATAATAATAATAATAATAATAATAATAATAATAATAATAATAATAATAATAATACTTCAAGCATACTAGCAATGCAATTATTTCTTCTCAAAATAACATGGCCAAAGAAAGTTCATCCCTACAAAGTCATATAGTTTGGCTATGCTCCATCTTCGTCACACAAAATACTCAAATCATGCACAACCCCGGTTTCAGCCAAGCAATTGTTTCATACTTAAAATTTTTCAAACTTTTTCAACTTTCACGCAATACATTAGCGTGACCCATGGATATACATGTGGAATAGAGTGGTGGTTGTGGAGAAGACAACAGAAGAAGATGGTCTCACATCAACTAGGCATATCGATGGGCTATGGAGATGCCTATCAATTGATATCTATGTGAGTGAGTAGGGATTGCCATGCAATGGATGCACTAGAGCTATAAATGTATGAAAGCTCAACAAAAGAAACAAAGTGGGTGTGCATCCAACTTGCTTGCTCATGAAGACCTAGGGCATTTGAGGAAGCCCATCGTTGGAATACACAAGCCAAGTTCTATAATGAAATTTCCCACTAGTATATGAAAGCGACTAAATGAGAGACTCTCTATCATGAAGATCATGGTACTACTTTTAAGCACAAGTGTGGAAAAAGATAGTAGCATTGTCCCTTTTTTTCTTTTATTTTTTTTCTTTTATTTTTTTTTCTTTCTTTTTTTGGGCCTTTTTTTTTCTTTTGCCATTTTTTGGGGACAATGCTCTAATAATGATGATCATCACACTTTTATTTACTTCCAACTTGATATTACAACTCGATACTAGAACAAAGTATGACTCTATATTAATGCCTCCGACGGTGTATCGGGATGTGCAATGAATCAAGAGTGACATGTATGAAAAATTATGCATGGTGGCCTTGCCATAAATACGATGTCAACTACATGATCAAGCATGGCAATATGAACGGAACGGTGGAAAGTTGCATGGCAATATATCTCGGAATGGCTATGGAAATGCCATGATAGGTAGGTATGGTGGCTGTTTTGAGGAAGGTATATGGTGGGTGTATGGTATCGGCCAAAGTTGTGCGGTACAAGAGAGGCTAGCAATGGTGGAAGGGTGAGAGTGCGTATAATCCATGGACTCAACATTAGTCATAAAGAACTCACATACTTATTGCAAAAATTTATAAGTCATCAAAACAAAGTACTACACGCATGCTCCTAGGGGAAGGGTTGGTAGGTGTTAACCATCGCGTGATCCCGACCTCCACACAAAGGATGACACTCGATGAAATACCTCATGCTCCAAATTTGTCACACAACGGTTACCATACGTGCATGCTACGGGACTTGAAAACCTCAACACGCGTATTTCTCAAATTCACAACTACTCTACTAGCATGACTCTAATATCACCATCCTCATATCTCAAAACAATCATCAAGTATGAAACTTCTCATAATATTCAATGCACTTTATATGAAAGTTTTTATTATACTCATCTTGGATGCCTATCATATTGGGACTAATTTTATAACCAAAGAAAATCACCATGCTGTTCTAAGAGACTCCCAAAATAATATAAGTGAAGCATGAGAGATCAATAATTTCTATAAAATAAAAACCACCGCCGTGCTCTAAAAAGATATAAGTGAAGCACTAGAGCAAAACTATCTAGCTCAAAAGATATAAGTGAAGCACATAGAGTATTCAAATAATTCCGATTCATGTGTATCTCTCTCAAAAGGTGTGTCCAGCAAGGATGATTGTGGTGAACTAAAAAGCAAAGACTCAAATCATACATGACGCTCCAAGCAAAACACATATCATGTGGTGAATAAAAATATAGTCTCAAGTAAAGTTACCGATAGACGAAGACGAAAGAGGGGATGCCTTCGCGGGGCATCCCCAAGCTTAGGATTTTGGTTGTCCTTGAATTTTACCTTGGGGTGCCTTGAGCATCCCCAAGCTTAGGCTCTTGCCACTCTTTGTTCCATAGTCCATCAAATCCTTACCCAAAACTTGAAAACTTCACAACACAAAACTTAACAGAAAATCTCGTGAGCTCCGTTAGTATAAGAAAACAAACCACCACTCAAAGGTACTGTAATGAACTCATTCTTTATTTAAATTGGTGTTAGCCTACTGTATTCCAACTTCTCTATGATTCATACCCCCCGATACTACTCATAGATTCATCAAAATAAGCAAACAACACACGAAAAACAGAATCTGTCAAAAACATAACAGTCTGTAGCAATATGTAACTTCGAATACTCATGTAAGTCCAAAAATTCTGAAATAAATTGGTGGACGTGAGGAATTTGTCTATTAATCATATGCAAAAATAATCAACTTAAAAGCACTCTCCAGTAAAAAATGGTAGCTAATCTCGTGAGCGCAAAAGTTTCTGTTTTTTACAGCAAGATCACAAAGACTTCACCCAAGTCTTCCCAAAGGTTCTACTTGGCACAAACACTAATTAAAACACAAAACCACATCTAAACAGAAGCTAGCTGTAATATTTATTACTAAACATAAGCAAAAGTAAATAAAATAAAATTGTGTTGCCTCCCAACAAGCGCTATCGTTTAACGCCCCTAGATAGGCATAAATTTAATGATGCTCACATGAAATATAAGAATTGATGCACAAAGAGAGCATCATAAAACATGTGACAAACACATCTAAGTCTAACATACTTCCTATGCATAGGCATTTTATAGGAAAACAAATTAGCAAGGCAAGCAAGATCTAACATATGCAAGGAAGAAGAAAGAAATAGGATCAATCTCAACATGAAGAGAGGCAATTTAGTAACATGAAGATTTCTGCAACCATATTTTCCTCTCTAATAATAATTTTTAAGTAGGATCATAAGCAAATTCAACAATATAGCTATCACAAAACATATTCTCAACACGATCCACATGCATACGAAGTTGACACTCTTCCAAAATAGTGGGATCAACATTAACTAAAGTCATGACCTCTCCAAACCCACTTTTATCAAAAAAATCATAAGATTGAACATTCTCCAAATATGTGCGATCTAAAGTTGACAATCTTCCAAACCCACTTTCAATATTATTGCAAACATTATTATCAATCTTACATTCATCATGGGGATTAAATAAATTTTTAAGATTATAAGAAGAACCACCCTAATCATGATCATTACATCCCCAAGCTTAGGGTTTTTCATATCATTAACACAATTGACATTAATATAATTTATAATAACATCATTGCAATCATGTTTTTCATTAAAAGAGCTATCGTGAATCACTTCATAAATTTCTTCTTTCAGCACTTCATCACAATTTTTAGATTCACGAATTTCAAGCAAAACCTCATGAAGATAATCTAGTGCACTCAACTCACTAGTAATTGGTTCAACATAATTGGATCTCTTAAAAAGATTAGCAAGCAGATGAGGATCCATAATTTAGCAAGCGAAGATGCAAGCTAATAGAGGGCACATAGCAGCACAAGCAAACAGAAAGGCGAACGAAAAGAGGCGAACGGAAAAGAAGGGCGAATAAAACGGCAAAGGTGAAGTGGGGGAGAGGAAAACGAGAGGCGAATGTCAAATAATGTAATGTGAGGGACAAGAGTTTGTGATGGGTACTTGGTATATGACTTTTGCGTAAATCTCCCCGGCAAAAGCGCCAGCAATTCTTCTTGCTACCTCTTGATCTTGCGTTGTTTTCCCTCAAAGAGGAAAGGGTGATGCAGCACAGTAGCGTAAGTATTTCCCTCAGTTTTTGAGAACCAAGGTATCAATCCAGTAGGAGACCGCTCGCGAGTCCCTTGTACCTACACAAACAAATAAGAACCTTGCAACCAACGCGATAAAGGGGTTGTCAATCCCTTCTCGGCCACTTGCAAAAGTGAGATCTGATAAAGATAATAAGATAATATTTTTGGTATTTTTGTTATAGATTGAAAGTAAAGATTGCAAAGTAAAACAACGGCGACAGAAATTGGCAAGTTGACGGGAAACTAATATGATGGAAGATAGACCCGGGGGCCATAGGTTTCACTAGTGGCTTCTCTCATGATAGTAGATTTCTACGATGGGTGAACAAATTACTGTCGAGCAATTGATAGAAGAGTGCATAGTTATGAGAATATCTAAGCATGATCATTGTATATAGGCATCACGTCTGTGACAAGTAGACCGAAACGATTCTGCATCTACTACTATTACTCCACACATCAACCGCTATCCAGCATGCATCTAGAGTATTAAGTTCATAAGAACAGAGTAATGCCTTAGGCAAGATGACATGATGTAGAGGGATAAACTCATGCAATATGATGTAAACCCCATCTTTTTATCCTCGATGGCAACAATACAATACATGCCTTGCTGCCCTTGCTATTACTGGGAAAGGACACCGCAAGATTGAACCCAAAGCTAAGCACTTCTCCCATTGCAAGAACTACCAATCTAGTAGGCCAAACCAAACTGATAATTCGAAGAGACTTGCAAAGATATTTAAATCATGCATAAAAGATTTCAGAGAAGAATCAAATATTGTTCATAGATAATCTTGATCATAAACCCACAATTCATCGGATCTCGACAAACACACCGCAAAAAGAATTACATCGAATAGATCTCCAAGAAGATCAAGGAGAATTTTGTATTGAGATCCAAAGAGAGAGAAGAAGCCATCTAGCTAATAACTATGGACCCGAAGGTCTGTGGTAAACTACTCACAACTCATCGGAGAGGTTATGGTGTTGATGTAGAAGCCCTCCGCGATCGATTCTCCCTTCGGTGGAGCTCCGGAACAGGCCCCAAGATGGGATCTCACGGGTACAGAAGGTTGCGGCGGTGGAATTAGGGTTTCGTGGTGCTCCCCAATGGTTTCAGGGTACGTAGGTATATATAGTAGGAAGAGGCACGTTAGGGGAGCCACATGGGTGGGGGCGCGCCTACCCCCTAGGCGCGCCCTTGCCCTCATGGCCGCCTCGTTCCTTCCCTGGCGTGTACTCCATGTCTTCTGAGTTGTATTTGTTCCAAAAATGACTCACCCGAAGGTTTCATTCCGTTTGGACTCCGTTTGATATTCCTTTTCTGCGAAACACTGAAATAGGCAATAAATAGCACTTTGGACTGGGCCTTGGGTTAGTAGGTTAGTCCCAAAAATAATATGAAAGTGTATAATAAAGCCCATTAAACATCCAAAACAGATAATATAATAGCATGTAACAATCAAAAACTATAGATACGTTGGAGATGCATCAACAATCGGCGAAACCTAGTGATTCGTAGTACCACTCTTCGCACTCCGGAAATTCTATCGCAATCAAACAATAGCATACATAAGCAATCATGCAACAAAATCGAAAAACGGATCTCTAAAAGTCTGGAAACAAACGAATAACTCTTGCAACAGAAAACAATTTCTTACATTACCAAACTTAAGTGAATTTTGCCTTATCAAAAAATTTAGGTCCAGAGCTTCGATTTGCAAAAAGAATCAACTCAATCAGAGTTACGAAACTCAAGCTACGATAAGAAAAGTTCAAATACAAATATGTTTGAATTCAAATTTGGAAACTTTCAAAAACAGATTTGAGTTGTGTTACTAGAAAGATGAGATCAAAACGAAGAGTTTGGCGTTGGTTTCACCTAATTTCGACTAACGAGCAAAAAGTAGTGATCGTTTGAAAAACAAGGACTGATATGTAAAAACTTTAAATCACGGATAGGTCCCTGGCGAATAATAAACAGAGAAAATACTAAATAGCGAACGTTCGTTTTTCTGATCTAAACAGCGGGCGTTCGCTGTTTAATAAAACCATAAAAAATCTAGGATTTTAGAACAAAAAACGATCTAGGTTTTTTTTAAACGAGGGCAAAAACCAAGAAAAGACCGGCGGTCTACCGGTTCGGTCGCGGGTTCGGCCGGCGGCCGATCCGGATCGGGTGCGGATCGGGCGGCGGGGCGGCGGACTCCGGCGGGCGGCGGTGGCGGCGCGGGCATTTGGCGGGGAGGCGGCGAGGGGCGGCGGCAAGCGCGGGGCGCGGCGGCCGGTGAGCTCGCGGGATGGCGGAGGCACCGGCGGTGGTGGCGGGAGCGAGGCGGTGGCGGGGTGAGGGTCGAGGGGGTCCGGGCGGCGGCTTTTAAAGGGGCACGGGGCGGTGTCTGCCGTGGCGGAGCCGGACTCCGGCGAGAGTCCGAGCCGGCCACGGGGAGGAAGGCAGCGACGCGGTCTGGGCTGGAATGGGCCGGTTGGCTGGGCTTTGGCCTAGTCGATCCGGTCCAAACTTTAAAAAAAATTCTGAAAATACAGAAAAATAGAAAAGGACAATAAAAATAATTTTAAAGAAATCACGGAAAAATTCACACGTACTTAGGGCCTTATTTATGACCTGGTGAACATTTTTCTCGGCCTAAATGCCTAAAAATAAAATAATTTTTTTAGTACTAATTAAAATACTAAAAAGAAATATTTTTGCAATAAAAACCCAATAAATATATTTTTACTCAAAATTCAAATTCCAACAATTTTATTCCTTTTTGAAGAAGTCATATTATCTTCTCTCATTATTTTAAAAATATTGAAAATGAAAATTGGTAAAAAAATAATATTTGATCCAACCCCACTTGGAAATAATAAAATTGTGGGTTCTCTTTGGAAAACTTCCAACTCTCTCACTTGGGTCCTTGAATTGCTTAAAGTCTTTGGATCAATTTTCAAATAAAACCAAATTCAAAATGCTCAAATGATGAATGCATATGAATGATCTATGATAACATCCAAATTGAAAATTGGGATGTTACAAACCTACCCCCCTTAAGATGATTCTCGCCCTCGAGATTCGGGTTGGCTAGAAAATAGGTGCGGGTGGTCTTGTTGAAGGTCTTCCTCTCATTCACAGGTGGCTTCATCCTCTGTATGGTGACTCCACTGAACTTTGCAAAACTTGATGACCTTGCTGCGGGTAACTCTGTCGGCAAACTCGAGAATCTTGATAGGTTTCTCCTCATAAGTCAGATCACTCTCTAACTGAATTTCTTCTAGGGGTATTGTGTCTCTTAGCGGAATCTCGGGCATCTCTGCGTGACACTTCTTCAACTGAAATACATGAAACACATCGTGAACTCTGGACAAAGTTTCGGGCAACTCTAGTTGATAAGCTACTTCTCCTCCGCGCTCCAAAACTCTGTACGGTCCCACAAATCGTGGTGCCAGTTTACCCTTAACTCCAAAACGCTTAACTCCTTGAAGTGGGTACACACGAAGATATGCTCTATCTCCAACTTCGTAGGTCACCTCTTTGCGTTCGCATCTGCATAACTCTTCTGTCGGGACTGGGCTATCTTCAGTCTGTCGCGGATCAACTTGACCTTCTCCTCCGAATCTCTGATTAAATCGGGTCCAAATAACTTGCGGTCTCCGACTTCATCCCACAGCAATGGTGTCCTGCACCTCCTTCCGTGCAAAGCCACGAAAGGGACCATCTGCAGACTGGTCTAATAACTGTTGTTGTAAGAGAACTCTGCGTAAGGCAAATTATCATCCCAACTAGATCCATAATCTAGCGCACAAGCTCTCAACATGTCCTCCAGAATATGATTGACTCTCTCTGTCTGTCCATCTGTCTGTGGGTGAAAGGTTGTACTGAACTCTAGCCTCATACCCAAAGTCTCGTGCAACTACTTCCAAAACTGAAGTAAACTGTGTTCCTCTGTCTGGTACAATGGTCCTCAGAACTCCATGCAGACATATGATTTTGGTCTTGTATATCTTGGCCAACTTAGCACTCGTTAAGTGGTCTTCACGGGGATAAAGTGAGCTACCTTAGTCAAGTAATCAACTATAACCCAGATAGAATCGTACCCTGAATGTGTCCGAGGTAGTCCTGTGATATAATACATTCCAAGCTTATCCCACTTCCAATCTGGTATGGGTAATGGTTGTAGAAACCCTGCTAGTTTTTGATGTTCTGCCTTAACTCTCTGACAGACGTCACATATCACTACATACTCGTCAATGTCCTTCTTTATTCCGGTCCACCAGAGGCAATGTCCTTCTTCATTCCGGTCCACCAGAAATTCTGCTTCAAATCCAAATACATCTTGGTGTTGCCTGGGTGTATCGAGTAAGGTGAATCATGAGCCTCCTCAAGAATCAACTTCCTGATCTCCGGGTCGCTGGGCACGTAAATACGTTCCTCAAACCACAGTGTTCCGTGTTCATCCTGACAAAATCCTTCTGCCTTTCCTTTGGTCGTTCTGCCCTTTATTTCTGTAATTCCTTCGTCCGTCTTCTGGACTTCTCGAATCTTGCCCAACAAAGTGGACTGAATCTCCAAGGTGGCAACATAGCCTCTAGGGACTACCTCGAACTGTAAATCTCTAAGGTCATCTGCCAACTCCTGAGGTAACCTCTGGTTATGATGGTGTTAACATAACTCTTGCAACTCAACGCATCTGCCACGACATTGGCTTTTCCTCGATGATAATGCAATCTCATGTCGTAATCCTTTATGAGCTCCAGCCATCTCCTTTTCCTGAGGTTTAACTCCTTATGCGTGAAGATATACTTCAAACTCTTATGATTCGTGTATACATCACAATGGTTTCCAATAAGGAAATGTCTCCAGGTCTTGAGTGCGTGCACTATGGCTGCTAACTCCAAATCATGTGTGGCATAATTCAACTCATGGGGTCGAAGCTTACGTGAGGCATACGAAACAACTCTTACTTCTTGCATAAGAACGCCTCCAAGTCCTTAACGTGAAGCATCACAATACACTTGAAAATCCTTGCGAATATTCGGGAGAATCAGCACTGGGGCTGTAACCAAACGCTTCTTCAATTCCTGAAAACTAGCCTCACATTCTTTGGTCGAATTGTACTTACTTTCCTTCTTCAACAACTCCGTCATGGGCTTCGCAATCTTGGAAAATTCTCAATGAACCTCCGATAATATCCTGTGAGTCCAAGAAAATGGCGGATCTCTCCAACTGAGGTGGGTGCCTTCCATTCTGTGATGGCCTCTATTTTGGAGGGGTCCACTGCTATACCATCTCCTGATATAACATGTCCGAGAAATCCAACTTCCTTCAACCAAAACTCACATTTGTTGAACTTGGCATATAATTGTTGTTCCCTGAGCTTATCGAGAACTAAACGCAAATGTTCCTTGTCCTCCTCTTCATTCTTGGAGTAAACCAATATGTCATCAATAAAAACTACCACAAACTTATACAAGAACTCCATGAACACCTTGTTCATCATACTCATAAAATAGGCAGGGGCATTAGTCAAACCAAATGACATAACCGTATACTCATAAAGCCCGTACCTTGCGGTAAAAGTTGTCTTAGGTATGTCCTGCTCTCAGACCTTCAACTGATGATATCCAGATCGTAAATCGATCTTAGAGAACTTTGGCTCCTTGCAACTGATCAAATAGATCATTTATCATCGGTAGAGGGTACTTGTTCTTGATCGTCACCTCATTCAGTGCACAATAATCCACAACCATCCTTAGTGAACCATCCTTCTTTTCGACTAAGAGTACCGGGGCTCCCCAAGGTGAAGAACTTGGTCGAATATAACCTTTCTTCATTAACTCCTTGATCTGCTTATTGATCTCTTCCAAATCATTTGTGGGCATCCGGTACGGTCTCTTGGATATTGGTCCGGTGCGTGGTAATAACTCAATCAAGAACTCGATGCCTCTATCCGGTGGCATGCCTGGTAACTCCTCCGGAAATACATCAGGGTAATCCTTCACAACTGGTACTTCCTCCTGAACAACTCCCGAGAGTGCATTCACATGTGTCTTCCGGGGTGTGTGCCTCGACACATACTTGATCCTCTTTCCTTTTGGGGTGGTGAGAATAATAGATCTACTGGCGTAATCAATGTTTCTTTCAGACTTGGATAGCCAATCCATACATATGATTACATCCAAACCCTGGGATTCCAATATGATGAGGTCCGTGGGAAATACATGTCTCCCAATGGTCAATGGCAATTGGTAACAACCTCGGCTAGCCATGTACTCTGCTCCATGGGAACTTACTAACATAGGCGACTTAAGGGCTACGGTGGGCAAATGATACTTTTCCACAAAACCCCTTGATATGTATGAATGAGATGCACCAGTGTCAAAAAGAACAAGGGCGGTAAATGCATTGACCAAAAACTTACCAACCATAGGCCCGTGTTGATCGATCCGCGTTGACCGACTAGCGGGTTCCCGGGTCCGGGGCCCGTGTTGACCGACCCGCTCCGGGCACCCGATCCACTTCCGCGCCCGCGCCCGATCCGTCCGTGACCCGATCCGATCCGCAGGTTGTTTTTTTCCTAAGTCCCTGATATTTTGTTGTCTGATGGCTTATTGTGATGGCAATAACTTTTTGTGTGTATGTCCGATTTGTGCATATGATATGTCAAAATGATCGTGGTGATGTGTACTATGTTTTGTTCCATTGTGTCATGCTTGTTTGAGTCCATCTAGATGTCTTAATCTTCATTACAAGAGTGCTACTTGTTATAATCTGCTGCTACTAGTTATTTTCATGCCATGTTTGAGATGTAATAACTTGGTGCATGTTTATCCAAATGAAGCAAATGATATGTCAAAATGTTCATCATGAGATGCTCTACATGTTGGTTGCTGTAGCATGCATGTTAGAGTTCGTATTGCCATGTTTATCTCTGTTGCAAAAGTGCATGTGGCTGTTAGGTTTTGTAACTTGTTACGAGATGCCTAGTTGAGGAGCTCGTTGCTATTGTTGTGTTTGCCCCCATGTTGCATGCTCATATGTTTTAGATTCCCCTTCATGTGATCTTTGCTACGGTGCAAACCATTTGCCATGTTATGCTTTAAGATGACTTAAACATGCTCGCAAACATGCCATGATAATGTTATTGTTTTAACACTTGGTGAAATTTCACTAAGTCTGGAATCTGTCATATCCTGATGCAATGTTTGCTTGATGTCCTAGGCAAATCCATGTTAGTTTTGGGGTGGCCATTGATCCTTCCTTGTTGTATATGTTGTTGCCTATCCATCCATGTCCTCACTTGCTCATTTGGGTTGTTGTAGCATATTTAATTCTTGCTCCCAAGTTGCTATAAAATATTACTGTCAGGTTTTTATTGTCATGATCAAAATGTTGAAGCTTGTTGCTATTGATCCATGCCTCCTATGGAGATGATCCAATGGAGTTGTTTGCTGTAGGATATGTCTACTTAACGTCCATGCTTCTTGTCACCATGTTTGAATGTTGTAGAGTATATATATCTTGCTTCCAAGTTGCTATGTGGGTGTTAATTTCAGCTTTGCATTGTTTCTTGTTTCGGGTGTATCTTTTAGTCCGTTGCTCCGTTTTGAGTGTGCCCTACATGAAACTTGTGTGATTTTGCATGTAGATTCATAATATCATCTTGTTAACATGTTTGGAGTATGTTTGCTTGATGTTTGGGTGCATCTTGCATCAATGCCATGCTTATCTTTTTTTGGTCATATCTTCTAGACCGTAGCTCCGTTTTTAACAAACTTTATATGAAACTTGAATAGATTTTCGTGTAGATTATCATGGTACATGTTAACTTGCTGTTTAACAACTTTAACTTAAGGTTTGTTCAGATCTGGACTAATTTTAAACTATGCATATGAGGACTTACCGGATTTGTCTTAAGTAGTTTCCGGCCTCATTTAAACTTGTTGTTCTTATGTTGTTTCCCTGTGCTTCCTACCTTGCCATGTTTTGCATCCTATATGGATCTGTCTTGCATCCTACTTGCTTGAGCATATTGTCTTGTTCTTGTGTTGTTCTGGTGTGCTTCCTATGTTGACATGCAATGCATCCTAAGTGCATCTGCAGTGCTTCCTAAGTGCATCATACATGCATCCTGTAGTTTGCGCATTGCACCTTGTTTGATTTCGTGCCTCGTATGTTCTTGTGTTGAGTAGAGCCGGAAGCCGATCCCGAGAACGAGAACGAGGTTACTATCGAGGTTGAGAACGAGGAGCCGTCTTACGATCCCATCGACGACTCGACAGGCAAGATGACCTGCCCCAGATATCATTACTATCTTTGCCTATTGCTAGAAGTCTCGCTCTTTAGCCTATTGCCTCGATGCCCATGTTTGTTTGTCAGCCTCCTATTGAAACCATGAATCTGTTTAACCACCCAACCTATGCAAACCTTTGACTGGCTACGTAGGCTTCGCTCAGCCCCTCTTATAGCATTGCTAGTTGCAGAAGAAGATTTGAAGATTCTTGCTTCAAGTCGAAGTTTGTTGGGATATCACACTATATATCTATTAAATGAAATCATCTATATATTGGTAATGGGTGGAAGGCTGAGCCTCTTGCTTGGTGATTTGTTCCACTCATGCCGCCATAGGAACCGTATAAACCGGTGTTATGTTCCTTGATTATGAGTTCCTCACACGGTTGGTGTTATGGGACCCCCTCGATAACCCGCTTAGCGCTAAACCTTTTCCAGCAAAGCCCAACATTGGTACTCCATTTGCCTAATAACTAAAACTTGCATAGGGACTAGCTATCCCATTTTATTAATCAACCCCCAGGCCAGTGCTCCACATGAGTGTTGGTCCAACCGAGCAGACTGCAGAGCCGCCTTGGGGAAACCCGAGGTATTTGGTATTTTCCTGTAGACTGTCTCACCCGGTCGTTGCCTGAGACTAGATACGTGCGGCTACTGTCAGGGTGCGGCACGCCGGGAGGTCTTGCTGGATTAGTTTTACCTATGTTGGTATATCTTGAGCACGGGATTCCGAGAATACTCGGACCTTCCCACCTTGGAGTTGCGACTCCGCAGATCGTGAGCTTGTCATGGGCTAAGTTGGGACACCCCTACAGGGTTTTGAACTTTCGAAAGCCGTGCCCGCTGTTATGTGGCAGATGGGAATTTGTTAATATCCGGTTGTACAAAAATTGACACCATGTTCAGAACACACTACCAGCGTGAGTAACCGTGACGGTCATTTTCCGAAAAGGGGTTCGAGAAGTGCACCCGGTGGGGTTATGATTGACGTGCTTAGTTAGGATCACCTAGTGATCACTTTGCCGCTCGTGGCACTTCTCTTCTCGCTCTTAACACGTAAGCTAGTGCTAGTGCAGCTGCAACCTTTTATCTTTCTTCAGCCTTGTTCCACACCCAAGGCTTAGATAGTTTTGCTACCCGGGAATGGGATTGCTGAGTCCTCCGTGGCTCACAGATTCTACACCACACCAGATGCAGGTACCATGGTGAACTACTCGGGTGACGGCACAGAGATGTACTGGGAGTACGATGAAGAACGTAGTCGATACTATGTGCACTATCCCGATGATCAGTAGTGGTTTCTACTAGGGGCGATTCGAACCTGTGGTTTTATGTATTTGGTATCTTTCAGTTGGATCTTCACCCGTAGTCGGGTTGTGATGTTATTTGGATGACGTCTTGCTATGTAATGTATTGTGTGACGTGGCGAGTGTAAGCCAGCTATCTCCTTTTGCAATTTCATCCCTATTTTTACATGAGTCGTGCAAAGATACCAAACTTGAGACCATTCCAGAATGGGCTTATACCTTTAAGTCATGCCTCGACACATAGGAGGTATAGTCTCATCCTGGGCATTACACTTCTTTTCGACTAAGAGTACCGGGGCTCCCCAAGGTGAAGAACTTGGTCGAATATAACCTTTCTTCATTAACTCCTTGATCTGCTTATTGATCTCTTCCAAATCATTTGTGGGCATCCAGTACGGTCTCTTGGATATTGGTCCGGTGCGTGGTAATAACTCAATCAAGAACTCGATGCGTCTATCCGGTGGCATGCCTGGTAACTCCTCCGGAAATACATCAGGGTAATCCTTCACAACTGGTACTTCCTCCTGAACAACTCCCGAGAGTGCATTCACATGCGTCTTCCGGGGTGTGTGCCTCGACACATACTTGATCCTCTTTCCTTTTGGGTGGTGAGAATAATAGATCTACTGGCGTAATCAATGTTTCTTTCAAACTTGGATAGCCAATCCATACCTATGATTACATCCAAACCCTGGGATTCCAATATGATGAGGTCCGTGGGAAATACATGTCTCCCAATGGTCAATGGCAATTGGTAACAACCTCGGCTAGCCATGTACTCTGCTCCAGGGGAACTTACTAACATAGGCGACTTAAGGGCTACGGTGGGCAAATGATACTTTTCCACAAAACCCCTTGATATGTATGAATGAGATGCACCAGTGTCAAAAAGAACAAGAAAGGTAAATGCATTGACCAAAAACTTACCAACCACTACGTCGGACTGCTCGTCAATCTCTTCCACATTGATGTGATTCACATGTCCTCTGGTGAATGGGTTGGGCTTGTTTCATGAGCTTCTGTTGCCATTTCCATTCTTGCCTTCAGGACACTCTGTGGCATAATGTCCAGTCTTCCCGCACTTGAAACAAGTAATGTGACTCAGATCCTTCTTAGCGGGCGTTGATGGAGTGGAACGGTTCTTATTGTTTTTTCCACCATTCCCATTGCCATTCCTGGGGCCACTATGGTTGTGTGAATTTCCTCCATGGTGAGAATGGCCTCCAGTGGTAGGATGGTTATGTCCTCCTGAGTAGGGGGGTAACGGGGCTTCTGCTGGGCTCCAGAGGTATACTTCCCAGATACATACTTCCTCTTGCGGGTCTCAATCTGCTGCTGCTTTCCTTCAATCATGATGGCCTTGTCTACTAACTCCTGGTAGTTGTTGTAGGTTTCTACCATCAGCTGCATGCTCAACTCATCGTTGAGTCCCTCAAGAAACTTCTCCTGCTTCGCAGCATTAGTGGCCACATCATCGGGCGCATAGCGAGCTAGCTGCCTGAAGTCATCCACGTACTGCCCCACGGTATGGTTTCCTTGGCGCAAGTTGCAAAACTCACGCTTCTTCAGGTTCATGGCTCCAGCTGAGACATGTGCAGTGCGAAAGGCTTGCTGAAACTAATCCCAAATAACAGTAACAAGTGGATAAGTGGAGGTGTAGTTCTCCCACCAAGTGGCTGCTGGTGCCTCTAGCTGATGTGCGGCAAAGCGCACTCTCTTTGCATCTGTGCATCCTGCAGTTGCTAGCTCTCTTCCCATCTTGCGGAGCCAGTCATCTGCAACAATCGGCTCGTGCTACTAGAGAACACCGGTGGATTCAACCTTAGGAACCGGGTTAGGTTGTCATGGGGAGGAGCAGGTGGGTTGTTGTTATTGTTGTTGTTGCCTTGGTTATGAACAAGTAGTTGCATCAATGTGTTCTACTGCTGGATAAACTGAGTGAGCTCAGGTGGAAACTCGAATCCAGGCTCACGTCTCGGAGGCATCTGATGGGTTAGAAGGATGAGTATAAGAATAGAATGAGGTCTAGGGGAATTCACTACCCATATGCACACGAGACAAACAATTTCATATCGTATCACTCAATTCAAACAAGATCACACAAAGATCCTAATACAAGGCTAGCGAACATTCTAACTACTTGGAAGAATACTAATGTTTACAGGGTGGTCATCTAATAACTATCATTGGAAGAAGACTCCATGATATCTGCTCCAGCTTCGTCTTCATAATCACTTTCATCACTGTCGGTGTCGTCTATCAGAATGTAGTTCTCCGAATGAATGCCCATCTCTGGTTCTGGTTTTACCACAGGTGCTCCAACCTTATTCTTCAGCGCTTCATTCTGCTCCAGTAATACAACGATTTCCTCTTCATATCCATCACGTACTGTCTTGAGTTCCTCTTCTAGCTCCATGTTCCGTGTCATCACCATCTTGGTCTTCAGCATGAGCGTGCATACTTGATTCTCGTAGCGTCGAATGTGTTGGTCCATCTCCTATATGAATGCCATTGTTCAAGAATTCTTCCGATTCAGCGATTTATCGTCTGATTTATCGCTACTCTTGAGGTGACCGATAAGATTATGCCTTATCTTCATCATTTATTGTTTGGGCCGATTTATTGCTATGAGAAGCGATTTATCGGGAATCTACCGATAAATCGGGCCTATTCGTAGCACTATGTTTGCAAGAACTATGTTTATTTGTGTTTTATGGACCTTGTTACGCAATATGTAATGTTTTCCTATTTTGTTTGTCATTATATTAGGATTCAAAGGCTAGGATTCAAGGTAACACTTATGTCCAATATTGTTTTTTTGTTGAATATAGCATATCTTAGTGTTGGGAACCTGGGATTTGAAAAAAATGACCGATTAATAGTCGACCGATAAAATCGATTAATCGGACAATTTCCGATTAATCTCTAATCCCCAGCTGACCGAGACGATAATGATAAGCGATATCCTCAACATTGATGAATGCTACAATGGACTTGTCAGTCCTGGTGCATATCATCTCCCATTGCTCATCTCGGCGTCCACAAATCTGGTGGATGGTGTCTTCAAGATCCTTGTTGTAGACTTCACATATGCGTCCAAAAGTGATGTGTGTTGCCATACTCTTTCCCAAGCTCCAAGTAGGTGCATCAAAGGCCAGCTCAAGAGGTTCGGTGACTAGTGCAATAGTCCTCCCAGGAACGCTAACTTTGATCTTCCAGCATTTCTCTTTCGGCAATGTTGCATAGAAGTTTCCAGTGATACTCGGTATTTCGATGTGCAGGTATCTAGTGACTTCCTTCAAGTGTCTTCCGAAAGGGGTGTCATCATCAGGCTGGGTGAACTTGTTCCTGGGGTCTGACATCTATAGAATAGAAATAGAGAAGGATTAGAATGAGTAGAGAAGAGCATCTTGTGGCTTATTCCTAGTGGTCGCGTCCTACAGTCAACGTGTGCTCTGATACCATCTTTGGAGCGACCTCGATCCCAATGGACCGGAGTGTTTGTGCGTAGTGTCATCCCTGGATCGGTATGCTGACATGCACAATACTTACAGGATTTATAACAGAGTTTCAATCACACTTTATTACATTGAAGAATCCTCATATCTAGTCTTATTACAAAAATATGGTTGAAGGCCATCTAATAATAATAAACAAAACTAAACTGCAGAAGCATCGAAGATAAGTTGAGTCCATCCAACTCCACGGCAAATATTTAGTGCATGAAAACGACCTAATCGCACCTTATTACTCGTTAGAAAACTCTACAACATGAGACGTTGCAACCATGTAGGTCAGCACATTAAATATGCTCGCAAGAACACACTTTAGCAAGTAATGATGAACAAAAGTCTACAACTACATGCATATTTGGTTGGTGGAGGCTATAAGGTTTTTTTTTTGCATAAAGCAAAATTTTCCCTACAACAAAGGAATAAATTTTATTTACTACTCAGTTTAGTTAAGCAATATTGAGAAATGGTTCCTCCATCTCAATCCCAAAATCCACTATGTCATTAATAACCCAACAAGTTAATTAAATAGAGTGTTGAGATCAGTCCATAATTCAAATACCAGGATACTCAAGATGTCCATAATTGGGGACACGGCTATTCATGAATAGATTGTACACTCTGCAGAGGTTTGTGCATTTTTTCCCACAAGACTCAACCGCATCCATGATCGGAAGATCGAGACATAGTCTTTCGGAAGCATTCACTCTTTACCCTGGATAGACCGGTACACTTAATTTCCCCTACATCTGCTAGTCCACCACCGAGAGTTCACACAACATACTCAACTATGCCATAGCCCATAATGGCTTGTTGCTGCACACGGAAGTTTCTAGGAATGAATGATATATGATCCCTTTGAGCCTGGGTGGCATTCCATAGGATGATCACACGGTTCCTTCGGGATATCCTTGGATAACACTGGATTCTCCAGGTGCCCTGCAACCAATCCACCCAGTTGTGTATTAAAGTTGCCACCTTAAACATTCCCTTAGTTGTTATTACACTCAGGGCTTTCATGAATCTCACATACCAATCCACGTCTACGAGCATGGCTAAGCAATAAGTAACAAAGCGTATATTCCCTGGGATGATCTCAAGTCATTGGGTTCCTACCTCATGAACTACTCAGCAATACCACATGTAACCAAGTCCTACTCATGTAATCTTTGAGGATAGAACTAATGCAAAAAAAAACTGGGTATTGAAAAGTATGATCAAAGTATGAACTTGCCTTGCGGACGATCGGTGAAACCTAGTGACTCGTAGTAGCACACTTCACGCTCTGGAAATTCTATCGCAATCAAACAATAGCATATTAAGCAATCATGCAACATAATCAAAAAACAGATCTCGAAAAGTCTCGAAACAAATGAATAACTCTTGCAATAGAATAAAAATTATAACAGTACCAAAATTAAGTGAATTTGGCCTTATCAGAAAGTTTAGGTCAAGAGCTTCGATTCGCAAAAAGAGTCAACTCAATCGGAGTTACGAAACTCAAGTTACGATCAAAAGAAGTTCAAATACAAATCTGTTTGAATTCAAATTTTAAAACTTTCAAAAACAGATTTGAGTTGTGTTACTGGAAATATGAGATCGAAACGAAGAGTTTGGCATTGCTTTCACCTAATTTCGACTAATGAGCAAAATGTAGTGATTGTTTGAAACCCAGGGACTAATCTGTAGAAACTTTAAATCGCGGATGGGTCCTTGATGGAAAATAAACAGAAAAAATACTAAGTAGCGAATGTTCGTTTTTCTGATCTAAATAGAAGACGTTCGCTATTTAATAAAACCCAAAAAAACTAAATGTAAGGTTTTAGAAAAAATGATCTAGGTTTTTTTAAACGAGGGCAAAAACCAAGAAAAGACTGAGAGTCTTACCGGTTCGGTCGCGGGTTCGGCCGGCAGCGGATCGGGTTCGGGCGCGGATCGGGCGGCGGATTCCGGTGGTCGGCGGTGGCGGCGCGGGCGTCCGGCGAGGAGGCGGCGAGGGACGTCGGCGAGCGCGGGGCGAGGCGGCTGGCGGGCTGGCGGGGTGGCGGAGGCAACAGCGGCGGAGGGCGGCGGCTCGACACCGGCGGCGACGGCGGGCGGCGGCGGCGACGGCGGGAGCGAGGCGTGGCGGGGTGAGGGTCGAGGGGGTCCGGGGCGGCGGCTTTTAAAGGGGCGGTGGATGCCGTGGTGGAGCCGGACTCCGGCGAGAGTCCAAACCGGCCATGGGAAGGAAGGCGGCGGCGCGGTCTGGGCTGGGATGGGCCAGCTAGCTGGGCTTCGGCCTAGTCGGTCTGGTCCAAACTTTTTTTAAAAAATACTTTTTCTGAAAATACAGAAAAATAGAAAAAGTCAATAAAAATAATTTAAAAAATCACGAAAAAATTCACACGTACTTAGGGCCTTATTTATGACCTGATGAACATTTTTCTGGGCCTAAATGCCTAAAAATAAAATAAACTTTTTAGTACTAATTAAAATACTAAACAGAAATATTTTTGCAATAAAAATCCAATAAACATATTTTTACTCAAAATTCAAATTCCAACATTTTTATTCTGTTTTGAAGAAGTCATATTATCTTCTCTCATAATTTTAAAAATATTGAAAATGAAAATTGGTAAAAATAATATTTGATCCAACCCCACTTGGAAATAATAAAATTGTGGGTTCTCTTTGGAAAACTTCCAACTCTCTCACTTGGGTACTTGAGTTGCTTAAAGTCTTTGGATCAATTTTCAAATAAAACGAAATTCAAAATGCTCAAATGATGAATGCATATGAATGATCTATGATAACATCCAAATTGAAAATTGGGATGTTACATCGAGGAACGATCATCTTGCCTGGGATCCCACAAGGAAGAAGAACGAGTCCGTGAAGAAGACAAACGGACGAAGTCGAACGAATCCTCACAACTCCGGAACGAAACCAAAGCTAACGAGAGAAGCAAATCAGAAAGAAGCAAACAACATGGTAAACACACAAGCATAAACATGGCATGATGCACAATCAAGTATGATGCATGTCTGGTTTAAATATGCATGGCATGGCAAAGTGCACAAACAATACTACAAGTTAAGTGGAGCTCAAT
>LR738715.1:619622154-619681378 GCA_902687465.1 Secale cereale | reverse complement strand
AGTTGCTTAAAGTCTTTGGATCAATTTTCAAATAAAACGAAATTCAAAATGCTCAAATGATGAATGCATATGAATGATCTATGATAACATCCAAATTGAAAATTGGGATGTTACATCGAGGAACGATCATCTTGCCTGGGATCCCACAAGGAAGAAGAACGAGTCCGTGAAGAAGACAAACGGACGAAGTCAAACGAATCCTCACAACTCCGGAACGAAACCAAAGCTAACGAGAGAAGCAAATCAGAAAGAAGCAAACAACATGGTAAACACACAAGCATAAACATGGCATGATGCACAATCAAGTATGATGCATGTCTGGTTTAAATATGCATGGCATGGCAAAGTGCACAAACAATACTACAAGTTAAGTGGAGCTCAATATGCAACGAGTTTCATATTGACGAAACACCACATTCAATTATTTAGTTCGATCTCATTTATGCACCCAACAAGTTTAAATGTTGGTTAACATGGCAAGAGGTGCAACACAAATAAACTATAGTATCTAAGCAATTTAAATGAGGACGAAAACAACAAATAACAATTCCGAAAAATCCCCACATGTCATTTAGCAATTTTTAAAGCAAACGGCAATTTTAAACATTTTAAATGTTGTTATCATGATGCGGATGACATATACAAGTTTTATGCAATTTTATGAAACATTGGCATGTTATAAGATATGGAGCATTTGTCGCGAAGACGGAAAGAAAGGGGCGTCATGGCGACGAAAACGAAAACGGTGCCATGACAACATTCCGGTGATCCGACAACTCGACGAGATGTCAGTTCAAAAGAAAGTGTGAATGCAAGCGTGTCAGGCAAAAGATGTGGGGTGATCCCGGTTGCCGTGTTCCCACGTGTCGATGGCATGGAAACGAGTGACGTGCACGAAACAAATGGGCACGATGCAAACACGAGCATCTCATACAACATGCAATCGTTCGCGGGCGTCGACTCAGCGGTATACCTTCGAAGCATTCATTTTTGGAGCGGTTCGAGTTTGTCGAGGGAAGTAGTGGTACTCGCAGGTCGTAGTTGAAGTGGTCGTTCATGTGGTGGTGGTAGCGGAAGTAGTGGTACACGTTTCGTAGTCGTACACATTCCGTAGTGGTACTTGGTGAAGGAAACATGCCCTAGAGGCAATAATAAAGTTGTTATTTATATTTCCTTATATATCATGATAAATGTCTTTTATTCATGCTAGAATTGTATTAACCGGAAACTTGATACATGTGTGAATACATATTCAAAACAGAGTGTCCCTAGTATGCCTGTACTAGACTAGCTCATTAATCAAAGATGGTTGAGTTTCCTAACCGTAGACATGTGTTTTCATTTTATGAACGGGATCACATCATTAGGAGAATGATGTGATGGACAAGACCCATCTGTTAGCTTTCTTCATGACTTATACATGTTCCTCTCACTATGAGATTATGCAACTCCCGAATACCGGAGGAACACCTTGTGTGCTATCAAATGTCACAACGTAACTGGGTGATTATAAAGATGCTCTACAGTTGTCTCCGAAGGTGTTTGTTGAGTTGGCATAGATCGAGAATATGATTTGTTACTCCGAGTGTCGGAGATGTATCTCTGGGCCCTCTCGGTAATGCACATCACTATAAGCCTTGCAAGCAATGTGACTAATGAGTTAGTTACAGAATGATGCATTACGGAACGAGTAAAGAAACTTGCCGGTAACGATATTGAACTAGGTATGATGATACGGACGATCAAATCTCGGGCAAGTAGCATACCGATGACAAAGGGAACAACATATGTTGTTATGCGATTTGACCAATAAAGATCTTCATAGAATATGTAGGAGCCAATATGAGCATCCATATTCCAATATTGGTTATTGACCGGAGATATGTCTCGGTCATGTCTACATAGTTCTCGAACCCGTAGGGTCCGCACGCTTAACGTTCGATGACGATTTGTATTATGAGTTATGTGTTTTGGTGACCGAAGTTTATTCGGAGTTCCGGATGAGATCACGGACATGACGAGGAGTCTTGAAATGGTTAAGAGGTAAATATTGATATATTGTATGAAGGTATTCGGACACCGGAAAAGGTTTTGGGACGTTTCAAATATTTATAGGGGAACAGAGGGGTTATCGGAACCCCCGGGGAAGTTATGGGCCTTAATGGGCCATAAGGGATAGGAGAGGGCAGACCACAAGGTGCCCCCCAAGGCAGTCCGAATAGACTAGGGGGAGGGAGCGCGGCCCCCTCTTTCCTTTCCCTCTCCCTCTCCTTCCCTCCTTCCCCCTCTTGGAATAGGAAAGGGAATCCAACTAGGATTGGGAATCCTAGTTGGACTCCCCCCTTGGCGCGCCCTCCTTGGTTGCCGGCCTCCTCCTCCTCCTCCTTTATATACGTGGGCAGGGGGCACCCCAAAGACTCACAAGTTTCTCTTAGCCGTGTGTGGTGTCCTCCTCCACAGTTTTCTCCTCATGTCATGGTGTCGTTGTGCTTAGGCGAAGCCCTGCGCAGATCACATCACCAACACCGTTGCCATGCTGTCGTGCTGATGGAACTCTCCCTTGACCCTCTACTAGATCAATAGCTCGAGGGACGTCATCGAGCTGAACGTGTGCTGAACACGGAGGTGCCGTACGTTCGGTACTTGGATCGATTGGATCGTGAAGACGTTCGACTACATTAACCACGTTAGACGTAATGCTTCCGCTTACAGTCTACGTGGGTACGTGGACACACTCTGCCCGTCTCATTACTATGCATCTCCTAGATAGATCTTGCGTGAGCGTAGGATTTTTTTTGAAATTGCATGCTACGTTCCCCATCAGTGGCATCATGAGCCAGGTCTATGCATAGATGATATGCACGAGTAGAACACAAAGAGTTGTGGGCGATAATAGGCATATTGCTTACCAGTTACCACCAATGTCTTATTTTGATTCGGCGGTATTGTTGGATGAAGCGGCCCGGACCGACACTACGTGACCGCATTCATGAGACTGGTTCCACCGATGTGCTTTGCACTCAGGTGGCTGGCGGGTTTCTGTTTCTCCAACTTTAGTTGAATCGAGTGTGACTAGGTTCGATCCTTGATGAAGGTTAAAACAACACACTTGAGGAAAAATTGTTGTGGTTTTGATGCGTAGGGAAGAACAGTTCTTGCTAGAAGCCCATATCAGCCACGTAAAACTTGCAACAACAAAGTAGAGGACGTCTAACTTATTTTTGCAGGGCTTGTTGTGATGTGATATTGTTAAGACATGATGAGTTATACGTTCTTGTATGAGATGATCATATTTTGTAAATTATCGACAACCAGCAGGAGCCTTATGGTTGTCTCTTTATTGTATGAATTGCGAACGCCATGTAATTGCTTTACTTTATCACTATGAGTTAGCGATAGTAGTAGAAGCAATAGTTGGCGAGACGACCACGAAGCTACGATGAAGATCATGGTATCAAGCCGGTGACGAGGGAGATCATGACGATGCTTTGGAGATGGAGATCAAAAGCACAAGATGATGATGGCCATATCATGTCACATATTTTGATTGCATGTGATGTTTATCTTTTGTGCATCTTATTTTGCTTAGAACGACGGTAGCATTATAAGATGATCCCTTACAAAAATTTCAAGGTACAAGTGTTCTCCCTGAGTATGCACCGTTGCGATAGTTCGTCGTGCCGAGACACCACATGATGATCGGGTGTGATAAGCTCTACGTTCACATAAAATGGGTGTAAGACAATTTTTGCACATGCAGAATACTTGGGTTAAACTTGACGAGCCTAGCATGTACAAACATGGCCTTGAAACACTGGAGACCGAAAGGTCGAGCGTGAATCATATAGTAGATACGATCAACATAAGATGTTCACCATTGAAAACTACTCCATCTCATGTGATGATCAGACATGGTTTAGTTGATTTGGATCACGTGATCATTTAGATGACTTGAGGTATGTGTATCTAAGTGGGAGTCAAGGTTGTCAGAATCGCGACTCTGTTATACGATTATACAACTTTACGATCCAAACTAAACCCTCTGATTCTACGATTTTAGTAATCAAAATCTACGTTTCTACGATCCTGATAGTGAAGATTCTAAGATTTGCGATCCTGCCATCAAAGCTCCGATCCGATTCAAAATCGCAATTCTGACAACCTTGGTGGGAGTTCTTTAGTAATATGATTAATTGAACTTAATTTATCATGAACTTAGTCCTGATAGTTTTTTGCATATCTATGTTGTTGTAGATCAATGGCACGTGCTACCGTTCCCTTGAATTTTAATGCGTTCCTAGAGAAAGCTAAATTGAAAGATGATGGTAGCAACTACACCGACTGGGTCCGTAACTTGAGGATTATCCTCATTGCTGCACAGAACAATTATGTCCTTGAAGCACCGCTAGGTGACAAGCCCCCTCCCGCTAATGTAGACGCTTTGAACTTCTGGCAGACGCGGTCTGATGACTACTCGATAGTTCAGTGTGTCATGCTTTACGGCTTAGAATCATGACTTCAAAGACGTTTTGAATGTCATGGAGCATATGAGATGTTCCAAGAATTGAAGTTAATATTTCAAGCAAATGCCTGGGTTGAGAGATATGAAATCTCCAACAAGTTCTATAGCTGCAAGATGGAGGAGAACAATTCTGTCAGTGAACACATACTCAGAATGTCTGGGTGCCATAACCACATGACTCAACTTGGAGTTAAAGTTGATGATGATAGTTTTATCGACAGAGTTCTTCAATCACTTCCACCAAGCTATAAAGGCTTCGTGATGAACTATAATATGCAAGGGATGCAGAAGACAATTCCCGAGCTCTTCGCAATGCTCAAAGCTGCGGAGGTAGAAATCAAAAAGAAGCATCAAGTGTTGATGGTTAACAAGACCAGTAGTTTCAAGAAAAAGGGCAAGGGAAAGAAGGGGAACTTCAAGAAGAATAGCAAGCCCGTTGCTACTCCCGGGAAGAAACCCAAGTCTGGTGTCAAGCGTGAAACTGAGTGCTTCTACTACGAAGGGACTAGACACTGGAAGCGGAACTGCCCCAAGTATATGGCGGATGAGAAGGATGGCAAAGTGAACAAAGGTATATTTGATATACATGTTACTGATGTGTACCTTACTAATGCTCGTAGTAGCGCCTGGGTATTTCATATTGGTTCGGTTGATCATATTTATAACTCGAAATAGGGGCTACGGATTAAATGAAGATTGGCTAAGGATGAGGTGACAATGTGCGTGGGAAATGGTTACAAAGTCGATGTGATCGCTGTCGGCACGCTACCTCTAGATCTACCTTCGGGATTAGTTTTAGACCTAAATAATTGTTATTTGCTGCCAGCGTTGAGCATGAACATTATATCTCGATCTTGTTTGTTGTGAGATGGTTATTCATTTAAATCAGAGAATAATGGTTGTTCTATTTATATGAGTAATATCTTTTATGGGCATGCACCCTTGATGAGTAGTCTATTTTTTGTTGAATCTCTATCGTAGTGAGACACATGTTCATAATATGGATGCCAAAAGATGCAAAGTTGATAATGATAGGCAACATATTTTTGGCACTGCTGTTTAGGTCATATTGGTGTAAAGCGCATGAAGAAACTCCATGCTGACGGGCTTTGGAAATTACTTGATTATGAATCACCTGGTGCTTGCGAACCATGCCTCATGGGCAAGATGACTAAAACTCCGTTCTCCGGAACAATGAAGAGAGTCGAGATATAATGTTCATGCTCAACGCTGGCACCAAATAACAATTATTTAGGTCTAAAACTAATCCCGAAGGTAGATCTAGAGGTAGCGTGCCGACAACGATCACATTGACATTGTAACCATTTCCCACGCGCATTGTCACCTCATCCTTAGCCAATCTTCATTTAATCCGTAGCCCCTATTTCGAGTTACAAATATGATCAACCGAACCAATATGAAATACCCAGGCGCTACTACGAGCATTAGTAAGGTACACATCAGTAACATGTATATCAAATATACCTTTGTTCACTTTGCCATCCTTCTTATCCGCCAAATACTTGGGGCAGTTCCGCTTCCAGTGACCAGTCCCTTTGCGGTAGAAGCACTCAGTTTTAGGCTTAGCTCCAGACTTGGGTTTCTTCCCTGGAGTAGCAACTTGCTTTCTATTCTTCTTGAAGTTCCCCTTCTTTCCTTTACTCTTTTTCTTGAAACTAGTGGTCTTGTTAACCATCAACACTTGATGCTCCTTTTTGATTTCTACCTCCACAGCTTTTAGCATAGCAAAGAGCTCGGGAGTTGTCTTCTCCATCCCTTGCATATTATAGTTCATCACAAAGCCTTTGTAGCTCGGTGGCAGTGATTGGAGAACTCTGTCAATGACACTATCATCTCGAAGATTAACTCCCAACTGAGTCAAGTGATTATGATATCCAGACATTCTGAGTATGTGTTCACTGACATAACTATTCTCCTCCATCTTGCAGCTATAGAACTTCTTGGAGACTTCATATCTCTCAACTCGAGCATTTACTTGAAATATTAACTTCAACTCTTGGAACATCTCATATGCTCCATGACGTTCAAAACGTCTTTGAAGTCCTGATTCTAAGTTGTAAAGCATGGCACACTGAACTATCGAGTAGTCATTAGATCGAGATTGCCAGACGTTCATAACATCAGCAGTTGTTCCTACAGCAGACCCTTCACCTAGCGGTGCATCAAGGACATAATTCTTCTGTGCAACAATGAGGATAATCCTCAAGTTACGGACCCAGTCCGTGTAGTTGCTACCATCATCTTTCAACTTAGCTTTCTCAAGGAACACATTAAAATTCAAGGGAACGGTAGCATGGGCCATTGATCTACAACATAGATATGCAAAAACTATCAGGAGTAAGTTCATGATGAATTAAGTTCAATTAATCATATTACTAAAGAACTCCCACTTAGATAGACATCCCTCAAGTCATCTAAATGATACGTGATCCAAATAAACTAAACCATGTCCGATCATCACGTGAGATGGAGTAGTTTTCAATGGTGAACATCTCTATGTTGATCATATCTACTATATGCTTCAGGTTCGACCTTTTGGTCTCCAGTGTTCTAAGGCCATGTCTGTACATGATAGGCTCGTCAAGTTTAACCCGAGTATTCCGCATGTGCAAAACTGTCTTGCACCCATTGCATGTGAACGTAGAGCTTATCACACCCGATCATCACGTGGTGTCTCAGCACGACGAACTGCTGCAACGGTGCATATTCACGGAGAACACTTGTACCTTGAAATATTAGTAAGGGGTCGTCTTATAATGCTACCGCTGTACTAAGCAAAATAAGATGCAAAACAACATAAACACCACATGCAATCAAAATATGTGACTTGATATGACCATCATCATCTTGTGCCTTTGATCTCCATCTCCAAAGCACCATCATGATCTCCATCATCACCGGCTTGACACCTTGATCTCCATCGTAGCGTTGTGGTCGTTTCGCAAACTATTGCTTCTACGACTATCGCTAACTCATAGTGATGAAGTAAAGCAATTACATGGCGTATGCATTTCATACAATAAAGGGACAGCCATAAGGCTCATGTCGGTTGTCAGATATCTTACAAAACATGATCATCTCATACAATAACGTATAACTCATCATGTCTTGACCATATCACATCACAACATGCCTTGCAAGAACAAGTTAGACGTCATCTACTTTGTAGTTGCAAGTTTTACATGGCTGCCACGGGGTTCTAGCAAGTACTGTTCTTACCTACGACACAAGAACCACAACGATGATTTACCAAGTTTTCTGTTTTAACCTTGAACAAGGAGCGGCCGCAGTCAAATTGGATTCAACTAAAGTAGGAGAAACAGACACCCGCGAACACCTTTATGCAAAACTAGTTGCATGTCTGTTGGTGGAACCGGTCTCATGAACGCGGTCATGTAAGGTTAGTCCGAGCCGCTTCATCCAACAATACCGCCGAATCTAAATAAGATATTGGTGGTAAGCAGTATGACGATCACCGCCCACAACTCGGTGTGTTCTACTCGAACACATCATCTATGCATAAACTTGGCTCTGATACCACTGTTGGGAAACGTAGCATGCAATTTCAAAAAGATTATACGCTCACGCAAGATCTATCTAGGAGATGCATAGCAAGAAGAGTGGAAGAGTGTGTCCACATACCCTCGTAGACCGAAAGCGGAAGCGTTTGGCAACGCGGTTGATGTAGTCGAACTTCTTCTGATTTCGACCGATCAAGTACGGAACATACGACACCTCCGAGTTCTGCACACGTTCAGCTCGACGATGACCCTCGAACTCTTGATCCAGCAGAGTGTAGAAGAAGTAGATGAGTTTCGTTAGCACGACAGCGTGGTGACAGTGACGATGAAGTAATTCGCGCAGGGCTTCGCCTAAGCACTACGAGATTATGACTGTGGGAGTAAACGATGGAGGGGCACCGCACACGGCTAACAATGATGTTGTGTGTCTTAGGTGCCCCCTCCCCGCATATATATAGGTTGGAGAGGGGAGGAGGCAGCCAAGGGGGCGCCCAAGTAGGCCGAATCCTACTTGGGTTGCCATCCCAATTCGCCTCCCTTCCTTATTTTGTACAAGGGAAATGAAAGAGAAGGCGAAGAGAAGGAAAGGGGGGACGCTGAATCCTCCCCTTCCCATCCTCCTTCCCTTCCTTTCCTCCTTCTCCTATTCGGCCTAGTGGGGCACACCAGCCCACTAGGGGCTGGTCTATCCCTCACTTGGCCCAATAGGCCCATAACTTTGTTGGGGGTGCCCAGAACCCCTTAGGTGACCCGATATCACCCGAAACACTTCGGGTGTCCAAATATCATTGTACTATATATGAATCTTTACCTCTCAACCATTTCGAGACTCCTCTTCATGTCTGTGATCTCATCCGGGACTCCGAACAACATTCGGTCATCAAATCACATAAATCATATAATACAAAATCGTCATCGAACGTTTAGCGTGCGGACCCTACGGGTTCGAGAACTATGTAGACATGACCGAGACATTTCTCCGGTCAATAACCAATAGCGGAACCTGGATGCTCATATTGGCTCCTACATATTCTACAAAGATCTTTATCGTTCGTACCGTAATGACAACATATGTTATTCCCTTTATCATTTGTATGTTACCTGCACGATATTCGATCGTCGGTATCTTCATACCTAGTTCAATCTCGTTACCGGCAAGTCTCTTTACTCGTTCTGTAATGCATCATCCCGCAACTAACTCATTAATCACATTGCTTGCAAGGATTCTTATGATGTGCATTACCGAGAGGGCCCAGAGATACCTCTTCGATAGTCGGAGTGACAAATCCTAATCTTGATCTATGCCAACCCAACAAACACCTCCGGAGATACCTGTAGATCATCTTTATAATCACCCAGTTACGTTGTGACGTTTGATAGCTTACAAGGTATTCCTCCGGTATCCGGGAGTGGCATAATCTCATAGTCGGAGGAACATGTATTTGACGTGAAGAAAGCAATAGCAATAAAGCGGAATGATCAATATGCTAAGATAACGGATGGGTCATGTCCATCACATCATTCTCCTAATGATGTGATCCCATTCATCAAATGAGAACACATGTCTATGGTCAGGAAACTTAACCATCTTTGATTAACGAGCTAGTCTAGTAGAGGCTTACTAGGGACTTGGTATTTTGTCTATGTATCCACACATGTATCAAGTTTCCCGTTAATACAATTCTAGCATGAATAATAAACATTTATCATGAAATAAAGAAATATAAAACAACAACTTTATTATTGCCTCTGGGACATATTTCCTTCACACCTTGTTGCAAAGTAGGTGTTCGACTTCTGTGAACAGGAGGTCACCTTGACGCAGGTGTACAGCCACCTGAGGAAGTGGAGAGCAAGGTGGATCACCGCGTCCAAGCTCAGAGACCTCAGCGGTGATTCATGGGATGAGGACACCTGCTCAATCCTTCTGGAAGTAGAGCACTACCAAGGCCACATCACGGTTAGCTCACGAACCATGCCATTCTAACAAACCAGCAGTTTAAGCCTATGGACCATTGCCATACTAACTAACCTCTTTGCCATGCTTCTTCGTAGGTTCACCCCAAAGACACAGAGTTCCTTAACATCCATATTATGAACTACCACTAGATGCAGCAGATCTTCTCCTTTGGGATGGCAACTGGCAAGCATGCCATGGGCTCAGGTTAGCCGCTGGGCTCGCTGATGTTTGAGTATCCAGACAACCTCGAGCCTGAGACCATCAACGTTGATACTCATGAGAAGGAAGCTGAACACGTTCTTGTGCTTGATAGGAAGAGGAAGTGGGCAGGCTTCATGGACGAGGAGCTCAGTGTCTTCAGCAGCATGTCTGAGGTAGTGAAGGAGGTGGCCACTGCCATGAGGGAGAGCAAGAGTGTGGACGTCCACCCTGAGCTCTACGACGCCGTCATGGAGCAGATTGGCTTCAGCCCAAACGCTCTCATGGTGGCTTTAAGCCACCTGCTGGACAACAAAACCCAGGGTGTTGGGTTTGTTGCCATGGGAGAAGCCCACGGGGTGCTCTGGCTGAGGACCTGGCTGGGCAAGCACTACTACTAGTGCTGCTTCTGCTGGTGGCGACAGCGTGCATGATCCTCGACGGCGAGGATGACGACGTATATTTTGTGTAGTTAGGGCTTGAAAACAATCTTATGGTATATATATTTTGGTGAGGTTTCATATATACTAATCCCTCACGGTGATCCTCGCGGTGATCACGAACTTGCGGTGGTAGGATGGCACCCTCTTTTGGATGTGGTGGTAGGATGACACCAAAGTAGTGCTAGGTTGAACTTGCTATGATCATGCATGCTTACTAATGCTCTTCTGCTCCATTGCTTGCTCCTAGAGTTCTTCATTGCTTGTTGTTTGTGTGTTCCAATGCTTGTTGCTTCAACTTATTGCTTGTTTACACTGCCAAGACAAGTGGTGTGTGGTGTTCGAAGGTAGGATTCCAGTGGGTTACAGTTCATGGGAAGCTTGCAACAAACAAGTTTCAGGGTACAATGACAGCAACCCCAGAGGAGGGTTTAAGACTAGGGAGGCAACAGAAGATGCTTACTCCAAGTATGTGTGGGAGCATTCATGCAGCAAGGTTGAGTTTGGCAAGAAGGTGGATCGACCATTAGGGCTGAAGAACTTCATCATCTTCGTCCAGTTCATCGTCATTGCAGTGTTGTGGCATTGGTGTGCTCGTTGTGATCGTGTGTAAGGTCTATTAGTATTGCTAAGCTCACCAAGTAGGGTACAAGGTGAACACAACTATATGCTTGTATGTAAATAAATAACGTGCACCCGTGTGAGCACATACAATGCGAGCAACCAAACACGGTGCGAGACGCATTGTTACGATGCAGGGAGAGGACATGCAGGCAACCAAACTAAGTGCAAATGTTTGTTTTTGGCCTGCATTTGCTCAGCCAGGCCCAACTTGGACAAGTATGCAAATGGGCAAAAAACGATGCAGGTAACCAAACACGCCCTAGAGATTCACCGTAGTGCATTTTCCACAGCTGCGTAACACCAGCTTTTAGCTTCGTGAGACCAACTTCTGAGCTAAATTACCCGCCTGCCACTCTATAAGTCATACCGGTTGGCGTTCTTTTTCCTCCCGAACGCGTCGAACAACTCTCCTTCTCGTTCGTGTCTGACAGCTCGCACGAACATGCGATGCCCCCTCCGACTAGGGTTCCGGCTGCGTGTCTCATCGGCGGCCACCCAGATGGCTCGCCGCCCCCACTGGCCTTCTCTCCCGTTGCTCCGCCTCCTGGTCTTGCCCTAGCGCCGCAGGAACGCCGGCCGGCTCCGCTCGTCTGCCCGGAGGCCCTTGCCGTGATGCCGCCTCGAGTAGTAGCTTCGCCGGCCGGAGTCGTAACCACGCCACCACCTCACCTTCCCACAACAAGGTTACATCCGCCCACCTCCCTTGCCCCTCCCTCCACCATCCCATTCCCTGTTATGGCCATTCTTTTTTTTCCAGATTTTTCTTTTAATTCTACTACAATTGGTGTATGTAGTGAGTTTATATGCCAGCTGTGCATGTTGTGTTTGTGGGTTGTGGAGGCCGTGGGCCTTCATTTATGTTGATTCTACCTCCAAAAATTCAAAAATATTCCAAAATAATTCTCCGTAAAAATTATTCCATTTGGACTTCGTTTGATATGGATATTCTGCGAAACAAAAAATATGCAACAAAGACGAACTGACACTAGCACTAGATCAATATGTTAGTCCAAATAAATCATATAAATTATTCCCAAAAGTATATAAAAGTTAAATAATATTGGCATGGAACAATAAAAAATTATATATACGACGAAGACGTATCGGCTATCCTGTTTAATTAGCTATCATATATGTGAAATTGTGTCATGCTATCCTGTTTGACTAGACAACATAAATGTGAATTATTTCATGCCCTGTTTTCTTCCCTACTATCCATTGCACATGTCTATCATACAATGTCTGTACATTCAATTATGTTTCTTGTTTATTCGATTTGAATTGGAGAGAGTGATGGCAGTATCTATGGGAGTAAAAACATAGTCTTCGGAAAAGATCGTGCTACCCGTTGATGCAGATAGAATCACGGTTGTACTTTCCCAAGAACCAGCCCCACCACACATAATCCAGACTCACGCGGACATAGAACCAGCTACACCCCTTCTAACCCCAACCCTAGCAGATAGTAACCCAGTTCCAGTTGACACAACACCGTCTCCACCATAGAGCGCCCAAACACGAGCAGCTAGTAAGGCAACTACAGTGCCCAAAGCATGAGGACCACCACTCCGAACCCCAAGTCAACGCTCAAAGCAGAAGAAGAATTGTTCTCAGGTCAGGTTCCGTAGCTATGGTTCATAGTCCTTTGCTCTTGCATCACTGTATTGAGTCATACCAACTAATTTCAAAATTGAAGGATGCAATTGAAACTCCAATGGCGCAACGGGTATGTTATAAACTTGTTTCTTTAACTTGTTTGCTGTTGTAACTTGCTCTATGTTGATTTTAGTTTCAATTGAATGAAACAGTTATGTTCTCATGCCATGCACAATACAAGTGTTGCTACTGATGTGTAGTTTCCCGCACTTATATTCTGTCTATACCGCTTTGTCTTAAACAGGTATGATGTGAATTGTCTCTATCTTGATTTGGCAACATAAACTAGAATGATATAGACCATATAGTGACCATACTACATAGATATATGTTTGTTTCATGCAGTTATGTTGTCCACCTTACTACTAAACTGGTTTACCAAAATGAGTTTCATATACGACATGGTGAACTTGTGATGTGTCTGCTTGTTTCTCTTTTAGAATGCAGACAAAATATTGGAGAAGAGTACCCCTTATGCAATGGTGAAGGAAGTAATGCAGATAAGGTTCAAGATAGAGAGACATACCCGTTGGTCTCCAAGAAAGCTGATAAAAACTATCTTGAAGATAATGAGACAACCCCGAAGTCCTGTCAAGATGTAGTGTTCGAGTTACTGGCCACTACTGCTAGCACAAGTTCTTCGAACTCGCTGTGTGAATCAGTTTGGCTTCTTGAGTCTCAAGTTAAAGTTGAAAGACATCGATCAGATGTGTTGCGATAGGAAGCCGAAGGACTGAGGAAGTCCGTGCAGAATTCAGATGCATACTTTCTGGCGCAACAGCAAGCACTGGAGGATTTAAGCGCCAAACAAGAGAAAGCTAATAAGCTTGCTAAACATCTAGCCAACATGGTGGATACCCAGGATATTGTTTCTTGAGCTCTTGTGAAGTGGTTTCAGTTCTAGACTTATTTTGCTGCGTCGTTTATTTGCACTGGTCGTCAACTTTGACAACCAGTGTATGCAATATGCTGCTTTGTTCCCCATATTTGCACTGGTTGAAAACTTTTATGCCCGATGGTTGTAATATGTGTAATAGTTGTAATAGCCTAGTGTATGTTGCTTGCTTATTTATTTCCTTGTTGTCTTGTTTATTTGTTGCTTGTAGCCAGTGCAGTTCTTTTTTCGCGGTTTGGTAGTGGCCGCAATAACCTATTTTTTAAAACCAGGCCACAATAACCATGGGCAACATACGAACTGTTCTCACCATGGTCCTGCTATCTGCTGTAGTGACCATGGGCCCCCTACATGTCGTAGAATCAATGGTCCTTCTACGGTCCGTATGATCGACTTGCCAAACATGGGCCAATAACGGACCGCATCATGGGCCGTAAAAGGGCTACAGTGTGAGTCGTCGGTTCATGGGCCGACCATAATGGGCTGTTAAGATGCCGGTGAGTATAACGGGCTTATCTATCGACAAGCATAATGGGTCGTTAATGGCCGTATTTGATGACGCTATGAAAACCACCCAACAGATTAACATGCCAACTTTAACCACGGGCTGAATTTGGCCCACAAACGGAAAAGGCCAGTAACGAATCGTAAGTAATCGAATGGTGCAAATCAGCCCTAGAATAAGTGGGCCCTTAAAAGGCCGAAAGATAACTTGAGCTCGGAACGGCCCAATGGAGTAATGGGCTGTTTTGCTTTTGAGAAAAATGGGCTGTTAATGAGTATAAAGTGATATACTGTTCATTTTGGGCCAGTTTCAATAGGGGTCGTTAATGGGCCGAGAGTTACAAAGGGCCTCATATTGGCCGAATGATGTCATGGGTTGTACATGGGCCTGAAGTTAAAATGGGCTGGAATCATATTGGACGGCCCAGATGAAGCTAGTGGGCCGAATTCAGAAAGGCCCTAATGGGCCGTTAGTTATCGGACCTGAATGGGCTATATGCGAGCAGGCCGTTAACAAGCTTTCGATGGGCCGACCCGTTAACATTTGGCCAAGTCAAACGGGCTGGCCTATTGACCTGAATGGGCCACTGTTGGGCCATGCCACGTGTCGACGTATCATAGGCGCCTCCTGTCCATTGGTCGGTTGATACGTCTCCAACGTATCTATAATTTTTGATTGTTTCATGCTATTATATTATCCATCCTGGATGTTTTATATGCATTTATATGCTATTTTATATGATTTTTGGGACTAACTTATTAACCTAGAGCCCAGTGCTAGTTTCTGTTTTTCCTTGTTTTTGAGTTTTACAGAAAAGGAATACCAAACGGAGTCCAATTGACGTGTCAATTTTTGATGATTTTTTAGGGAACAAAAGAAGCCCCCGGAGTAAAAGAGTTGGGTCAGAAGATTCCCGAGCCGTCCACGAGGGTGGAGGGCGCGCCCTACCCCCCTGGGCGTGTGCCCCCATCTCGTGGACGACTCGGAGACCCCCTTGACGTGAGACTAACGCCAAAAATTCCTATAAATACAGAAACCCCCGAAAAGAAACCTAGATCGGCAGTTCCGCTGCCGCAAGCCTCTGTAGACACCAAAAACCAATCGGGGCCCTGTTTCGGCACCCTGCCAGAGGGGGGATCCCTCACCGGTGTCCATCTTCATCATCCCGGCGCTCTCCATGACAAGGAGGGAGTAGTTCACCCTCGGGGCTGAGGGTATGTACCAGTAGCCTTGGGAATCTATGCATAGGGGTTGCCACACGTTTTAGTCTTGACTCTCCGATAGAAACTTTGGGGCACTCTTTGAAGTTCTTTGTGTTGGTTGAATAGATGAATCTGAGATTGTGTGATGCATATCGTATAATCATGCCCACAGATACTTGAGGTGACAATGGAGTATCTAGGTGACATTAGGGTTTTGGTTGACGTGTGTCTTAAAGTGTTATTCTAGTATGAACTCTAGGATAGATCGAACGAAAAGAATAGCTTCGTGTTATTTTACTACAGACTCTTGAATAGATCGATCAGAAAGAATAACTTTGAGGTGGTTTCATGCCCTACAATAATCTATTCGTTTGTTCTCCGCTATTAGTAACTTTGGAGTGCCTCTTTGTTGCATGCTGAGGGATAGTTATATGATCCAGTTATGTTATTATTGTTGAGAGAACTTGCACTAGTGAAAGTATGAACCATAGGCCTTGTTTTGAAGCAACAATACCGTTTGTGCTCACTTTTATCATTAGTTACCTTGCTGTTTTTATATTTTCAGATTACAAAAACCTATATCTACCATCCATATTGCACTTGTATCACCATCTCTTCACCGAACTAGTGCACCTATACAATTTTCCATTGTATTGGGTGTGTTGGGGACACAAGAGACTCTTTGTTATTTGGTTGCAGGGTTGTTTAAGAGATACCATCTTCATCCTAAGCCTCCCACGGATTGATAAACCTTAGGTCATCCACTTGAGGGAAAATTGCAACTGTCCTACAAACCTCTGCACTTGGAGGCCCAACAATGTCTACAAGAAATAGGTTGTGTAGTAGACATCATCGATTGACATTTGTCCACGCGAGGAGCTGACACGTGTTTCTTCGACCAATGAGAATTTATACGTGGAAAATCCTCATTGGTCTTGGTTGTTAGCGGGTTATCGGATCCAAAACCAGACCCGATAGCTTAACGGCGACCCATTACGGCGGATGGCACATGTCGGTTACCCTTGACAAAGCACTTCCATGACGCGGCATTTATCATCATGGAAGTGGACACTTCTGTGATGATAATTCTGGTATTGTGAACACTTCTAGGACATCACATGTATGACTATCCTGATTCTGTCATAAAATCGTCATGGATGTACATTCATGACAGAAAATGTGACCTACTGTGACAAACACGCATCATCACGGAATTTGTTTTTTTGCAGTGAAGGTGTGAAATTGAGTAAGACTCAAAGTTCGACCATGATAGAAGATAGAGAGAGAGAGAGAATGGAAGTCGTTCCCTATGCCTCAGCCATATGTTTTATAATGTATGCCATACTGTGTACCAGACCTGATGTGTGCCCTGCCATAAGTTTGGCAAGAAGGTACCAAAATAATCCAGGAGTGGATCACTGTATAGCGGTCAAGAATATCCTAAAGTACCTGAAAAGGACCAAGGATATGTTTCCCGTTTATGGAGGTGACGAAAAGCTTGTCGTAAAGGGTTACGTTGATGCTAGCTTCGATACATATCCAGATGACTCTAAGTCATAAACCGGATACATATTGAATAGTGGAGCTGTCAGTTGGTGCATTTCTATGCAGAGTATTGTAGACATAGATATTTGCAAAGTACACATGGATCTGAGTAATGCAGAACCGTTGACTAAAACCTCTCTCACAAGCAAAGCATGATCATACCTTAGAACTCTTTGGGTGTTAATCGCATGACGATGTGAACTAGATTATTTACTCTAGTAAACTATTTGGGTGTTAGTCAGATGGCAATGGGAACTATGGGTGTTAATCACATGGCGTTGTGAACTATATTATTGACTCTAGTGCAAGTGGGAGACTGATGGAAATATGCCCTAGAGGCAGTAATAATTTATTATTATTATTATATTTCCTTATTCATGATAAAGGTTTATTATTCATGCCAGAATTGTATTGACCGAAAACTTAAATACATGTGTGAATACATAAACAAATTCCGTGTCCCAGTGAGCCTCTACTAGACTAGCTTGTTAATCAGATATGGTTAAGGTTTTCTAACCATAGACATGAGTTGTCATTTGATAATGGGATCACATAATTAGGAGAATGATGTGATGGACAAGACCCAACCATTAACATAGCATATGATCGTTCAGTTTATTGCCACTGTTTTCTTAATGTCAAATACATGTTTCTTCGCGCATGAGATTATGCAACTCCCAGATTCTGGAGGAATGCCTCGTGTGCCATCAAACGTCACAACATAACTGGATGATTATAAAGGTGCTATACAGGTATCTCCGAAGGTGTCTGTTGAGTTGGTATTGATCGAGACTGGGATTTGTCACTCCGTATGATGAAGAGGCATCTCTTGGCCCTCTCGGTAATACAACATCACAAGAAGCTTGCAAGCAAAGTGACTAAGGAGTTAGTTACGGGATGATGTATTATGTAATGAGTAAAGAGACTTGCCATTAACGAGATTGAACTAGGTATGAAGATACTGACGATCGAATCCTGGGCAAGTAATATACCGACCGACAAAGGGAACTACATATGTTGTCATAAAGGTTTGAGCGATAAAGATCTTCGTGGAATATGTAGGAACCAATATGGGCATCCAAGTCCCGCCATTGGTTATTGACCGAAAAAGCGTCTCAGTCATGTCTATATACTCCCTCCGTCCCAAAATACTTGTCATCAAAATGGATGAAAAGAGATGTATCTAGAACTAAAATACATCTAGATACATCCCCTTTTATTCATTTTGATGACAAGTATTTCCGGACGGAGGGAGTACTTCTCAAACCCGTAGGGTCCGCACGCTTAACGTTCGTTAATGATATAGTATTATATGAGATATGTATGTTGGTGACCGAATGTTGCTCGGAGTTCCAGATGAGATCATGGACATGACGAAGAGCTCCGGAATAGTCCGAAGGTAAAGATTGATATATGGGATAATAGTGTTTGGTCTCTGAAAGGGTTTCAAAATTCACCAGAAGGGGTTTCGGATGTTTCTCGAACGTTCGGGTACGAGAACATTTTATTTGGGCCAAGGGGTAAAGGCCACGGAGCTTTAGGAAGTTGCAAAAGGCAGTTTTGCGGAGGCCCGGGGCCAGACACCATGGACCCTGGCCTCTGGGCCAGACGTCGAGAACCCTGGCGTCTGGTCTTGGAGTCCAAGAAGGACTCTTGCCTTGCGTGCCAAACCGACTTTGAGGAGGCTCTTTCTCCAAAAAATGACCCCAGGGTTCAACATATAAATAGAGGGGCAGGGCTAGCGCCCGGAACACAATAAGATTCACCAAGCCGTGTGCCGGCAACCCCGTCCCCTCTAGTTTATCCTCCGTCATAGTTTTCGTTATGCTTGGTGAAGCCCTGTGAAGATTGTTCTTCACCACACCATCACCACGCTGTCGTGCAGCCGGAACTCATCTACTACTTCGCCCCTCTTGCTGGATCAAGAAGACGAGGACGTCATCGAGCTGAACGTGTGTTGAACGCGGATGTGCTGTACGTTCGGTACTTGATCGGGACGGACCGTGAAGGTGTACGACTACATCAACCGCGTTGATAAACGCTTCTGCTTAGCGATCTTCAAAGGTATGAAGATGATCTCTCCCTCTCGTAGCATGCATCTCCGTGTATAGATCTTGCATGTGCGTAGTATTTTTTTGTTTTCCATGCAACGTTCCCCGACAAATTCAAGGCCCAGGTTGCATTAGGTACTATTCACAGCATGGCTTGTCTTTTTTCTCACTATTTAAATTTGACTCTAAAATTCTATACTATGGCAAACATGTGTCATACTTACAGCCTCATAAAATTTCATAATTTTTCAATGTTTATAAAGTGATATACTAAGATTGATGCACTGGTAGCACCAAATTAATCGTTGCACCAGATATGTTCCCCATCCAGGAAGGGGCGATGACAGCGATGCGCCTTCGGTTCACTTTAGTGCTTGTAGTCGTCGCTAATTGATCTACGGATATGTATGTAATTTTTATTACTTCTGATGTTCATTGTACCGTTGAAGATGAATATATCATTAGTTTTTTTTGCCAAAAATACATATAATACTATTTGCTAATGCAGGCAATGTCTTGCATGAACAAAGGTAGTGTGTTCTACTTTTTTTAGAAGAAGGCCATGTGCTCTATAGTATTTGTCTTCCTAACGCGACATATTCCGTCATAATAGGGATGGCAATGGGTAGGGTATGGGCGGGTACGACACTTTTCTACCCAAACCCATACCCAAATCTTTTTTTCTATACCCACCCACTTTCACTACCCATGGGCGCAAATTGGTACCCATGTCCATACCCATCGGGTATCCTATACCCAATGGGTATCCGGTGGGTACAATATATAGCATAGACATGACAAAAGTAAGATGAGAAAAGTTCTAAATTCAGGTACCCATTCGATGGGTACAATATATAGGCTTGGTTGGGGATGTATCGACGGAGATTCAATAACCCGGCTCTTGATTGCTACATCTTCCAAGGTCAAGGAAAATCAGAGAAGATAACTACCGTAGGTATACGAGGGGTCTGGGGCAATGGCCAGCTATGGGCCTGTGGTCCGTGGGCTAGTTAAGAACTCAATATAATTATTTATCCACATATTATAGGGTTTAATTTATTTATTTATTTTATGGGTATCCATTGGGTTACCCATGGGTATAATTTCATACCCATACCCTACCCATGCATTTTGCGGGTATGGATACCCATACCCATGGGTATGAAGTGGTAGAAAGTCTCACCCATGCCCACTATTTTCGGGTAGGGCACCCGCGGGTACCCATACCCATGGGCAAAACTGCCATCCCTACGTCATAAGGCACTGTTTGTTTTCAGCTTCGCTTGGATTTCAATCACATGTGGATTCGCAGCTTCACCACCGAAGTACACTTTGAGGCGCTTCAGAAAATTGCATTAAAAATGACCCAAATCCAGATTCAGCTTCACTCGCAAAGCTGATTCCAAATAGCTGTTTGTTTCGGAATCCAGATTCGGCTTCACTGGCAAAGCTGAATCTAGTTCCAGAATCCAAAACAAACAAGGCCCAAGCCTTCCCTCTCACCCGCATGTCTCTCACAAGAATAATATGAAATACAATAATGCCCTCTCCCTCAACACGAATTCCATGGATGGGCCCACCCCTGATTTTCACCTCTACCCTCCGCCTCACCCTATAAATCGCTTAGTAAAAAATCCTCTAGGTGTAGTATTTGCTCCATAATATCTGTGCCCCTCCACAACCCATTCCCAAAATAGTCCTATGTTGAATATGTAAGGATTTTTATGAGTTTTTCTAACACAATATAGACACAGTCATTTATACATACGCGCATACACTTACCCCTATGAACGCACGCATACACACTCTACCTAGGGATGGCACCCGCAGGGTATGGGTACGGGTGGAGCTACCCCATACCCTTACCCGTCTCATTTGAGCTGACCCATCACCTATACCCATACCCACTAGTGGGTACAATTTTTTCCCATACCCGTCACCCGACAGGGTAAATGGGTACCCGCGGATAAAAATACCCACGTTTGAATAACATTAATTTGAGCATAACATAATTATAGACAACGATATAACATAATTATAGTAACATCAGTACATATTTATAAACAACAACATGTCCTAAAAAACACAATATATAAAAATCAAACATTTTCTTGTAAATAAAACATCAAGACATGGTCATAAAAAGTAGCACATAGGCATACATTTTAAATTTACATACTCAAAGAAAGTATAGAGGAAATTTGTCCATATTTGTTAGATTTTATAAGGGTACATGGGTACGCGGGTATGGGTTATGTGATCCCATACCCGTACCCATTCTACCTGATGGGTTTGAGATTTGCCTATTTATATACCCATGGATAATGTTTTGTCCCATACCCTTACCCTAATAGAGTGTTTACCCGCAGGGTACGTGGGTAATGGGTACCCATTGCCATCCCTAACTCTACCCTTACAAGCACCTCCGAGACTGAGGTGGCACATCATTTTGAGACTGACGAAGTCGTCACAGACGCCTTTATTGTCGACATGAACGTCTCCTCCATTAAACGCACATCGTCGAAAGACCTAAAATAATTTTAGAAAAATATGAGCACCGGTATTAAGTCTAGGATATGCATCCTGATGGGCGGAGGATAACAGTGTCCTTCTAACCATCATCCACGGGTTGGTTCGCAATTTTTACGAGTTAGTTGAATGCCTCTAGGTGTAGCATTATTCAATTAGACGAACAATTTTCACAAGCTATCCGAAAATATCCACTGAATATTGTTTCTTGCTAAACACAATTCTTGCAAACTTCTGAATATATTTTTTTAGTGAAATTTGGGAATTCAGATAGAAGATTTTGTTTTGTAAGGGTATATTCAGATAGAAGATACCGTTATACACTCGTCATTTTTTTTTTGAGACAGTCAATAAAAAACATGGCCCTTAAAAAAAACATGGGCTGGTCTGGTGGACCGGTCCATTAGCATCTCCCAGCAAGAAAAAAACAGCCTGGGCACTGTCGCCGTGGATGCAAAGATAGCCCAATAATTGGCCCAAGTGACCGATATAGGCGTACCTCAAAACCCTAGGCCTCCATATATAACCTGACTCTCCGCAATTCCTTGTCTCCGCCGCCGCAGCTTTCGCCTCCCGGATTTCGCCGCCGCCGCCGCCTTTCGCCGCCCACGCCTCCTACCCGTCGACGAGATGGTACGCTGCTTCTATTCTTCGTCCCTCCTTTCATATAAACACCCGAAACATGTTTCCTTTGCTGATTGTCCGCGCAGATCTGCGGGATACTGTAGAAATTGTTCCTTTCAGATCCCTCGTTACTTATTCTTGCTGGAATTGTTCCGGCGAGATCCTACTGTGTGCTTGATGCTAAATCGCAGGTTCCTAGCCGTCTCAAGTCGAGCACCGTCGAATCCTCTTGATCCATTTGCGTTATCTGTTCTTTCTTTCGATTAGAACTTGCGGGTATCCGATACTGTAACAAGCCTTGTTTATAATATGGCATGGATATGTTGTAGTTCGGATCAAAAGCTAAGGCTAGAAAGCCCCAGATTGAGATGAGGACGCTCTAGTGGAATGTTATTAGTTGCATTGTCTCGAAAATGAATGCTCTTAGTTGTCATTATTATTTCTCTGATGATTTGATACACGATACTTTACTCATCAAACCTGCCCTGCTGTTTAGTACTTTTGAGTTGCCCAACAACCCAGGTTATATCACCTTAGTTTTAGTAAGCAGTTCTGTAATTTTTCGCTTTTGCTGTTTCTTCTCAGACGAAGCGCACCAAGAAGGCTGGAATTGTCGGCAAATATGGTATGAAATTATGAATCTTTGCTAATTCTCTTATTCATCCATTTTTTTACATAATGAAACTAACCCACACAATTGTAGGTACCCGTTATGGTGCCAGTTTGCGTAAGCAGATCAAGAAGATGGAGGTGTCCCAGCACTCCAAGTACTTCTGTGAGTTCTGTGGGAAGGTATATCTTCTGTCACCCTGCCTGTGTATCATTTTGTATCTGTTGTGGTCTAGATTCTGATGCTTGTTGATGTTCATCATGATATGTTGTTTTCCTTGCTTAAAGTTTTCTCCTATGGCAGCATTTTTTTGCTGTGTCCATCTTGAACTTCAGTTCATATCTTGAGCTAGCCTATACCTATATATAATATCTTACATGCTTTTTGGCAGTATCATTTTGCAAGGCCATGTGAATGATACATTTATTTTTTTATGTTCTAGTTTGTTAGTTTGTATAGTTCCATCATAGAAATAAAAAGGACATTGATCTGCTTTGGCCATCTCATCATGGTACTGCATGTTCTCAACTGTAGTGTAGTTTGATCACAGCAATCTATGCTGGAACTGTTTGTTACTCCATTTGCCTTTATTTCATTATACTCCCTCCGTCCGAAAATACTTGTCATCAAAATGGACAAAAAGGGATGTATCTAGATGCATCCCCTTTTATTCATTTTGCTGACAAGTATTTCCGGACGGAGGGAGTATTTAACTAGTTCTTGAATTTTTGTTATATCCTAAAAGTCCTTTGTCTTGATTCTCCCTTTCCTGTATACTCGTGCCAGTTTGCTGTGAAGAGGAAAGCAGTTGGAATTTGGGGATGCAAGGACTGTGGGAAGGTGAAGGCTGGTGGTGCTTACACCATGAAGTATGTTCTCATCACCTGCTTCTTATTTCCAAATTACCCATTGGTTTGCCCATCTTATGTTGCTGATCTTGCAATATGTGTTTGCAGCACTGCCAGTGCGGTCACCGTCAGGAGCACCATCCGTCGCCTGAGGGAGCAGACTGAAGCATAAGTTGCTTATGCTACTATGTTTTGTCCTAGTGAATCATCTGGGATTTTGCAGTTTAGACGATACTTTGGATTCAGTTCCGTTGGCTGTGTAGTCAAGGATTATCTTTGTACCTGGTGCCATGATGTTCTGTTATGTTATTCTCCCACCCTTTTGTTGCCTGATTCCACTCTGATTTACTGTGGATTCTGATTTGCCTTCTGCTATCCGTGCTATCTTGACGATTAGGTATTGAAGTCAGCTCTAAGATTTGCACAATCGAGATGTGGCCCACCTTCCCATACTAGGTCGCCCATTTGGTTGGTTGTTTATGATGAACTGCATGCTGCGTGCTATCTTAGCCGAGCCATGAAAAAAATTATTTATTGCATGCGCGGGGCAGTGATGGGCGTTCCAGCAGTTGCGCAATAATCGCATGTGTGGTATAGTAGGTTCAGTGTGTGGAGGAAAGTGGCATGGTGCTGGATAGTGAGACATTCGCGTGCGTGCGAGCGACCAACTGCCGCCAACATCTCTGGCCGCCCCAACCCACACCGTGAAATTTGATCAATGGAAGGCCGTGCCGACATCTTCCAACTCCTACACCTTTGACGCCTCTGCCTATGCAAACCCAAGCACGGGGTTGAGCTTCTTTTTTGCTGCCGGCGCCCTTCCTCCAAGCATTGGTCTTGCGCGTGGCCTTTTCGGCCTTTTCGTGGTGCCATAGATGACCTCGCAAGATGGCGTCGTGCCATCGCCTACCGTGTAGCCACGGGCCTCCGTCTCCAAACGACCGAATGTGGCGGCGGCGTCTCGGAAGAAGAACAAAGTGGCGGATGACTCTTCTAGGCGGCCGAGAGCTCGCAATTTATTGCGCCGGCGGCCGATGCGCACAAGGTGTTTGATGAAATCCCCACAAGGTATGATTTCGCCCCCCGTTTGTTGTTTTTTTTTTACATGAATGGATACATATGGATAGCTGAGTTTCCTTCTACATACTTTGTAGTTTCAATGATAAACATATATGTCAACTATGGGTGTTGGCTCCAACAATTCTCATTGGTCTCAAACCAGTGAAGTGCGTGAAGATGATCATGAGTTTGAGGTGGATGCGGACGGTGAGGGTATCGTCGATGCACCGAAAGGAAGAGCAGGCAACTACACCATTAACGAAGATCTCTTGCTATGCGGTACATGGTTGCGTGTGTCTATGGATGCCAACGTTGGAGGGGACCAAAGTAGAGATACATATTGGGTCCGGATGAAGGAGCACTTTGATACACACAACAAGAGTGGAATTGAGTGCATTGATAGATCTCTTCGCTCCCGGTGGTCGACAATAAACAAAGATTGTCAAAGGTGGACGGCAGCAATGAAGTCGGTTGACACGATAAACCTAAGTGGCACTAATGATAGAGATAGGGTAAGTGCCATCTATGTTTAAGTTCCATGTTCATGCTTCTTATTTGGTGTTTCAAGTGCTAACTTGTTCTTTTGTTTGTAGCTCACTATTGCACAAAACTTATTTCGAGGAGAAGAGAAGAAGACCAAGAAAGGGAAGGTCGAGAAAGGGAGAGCATTTTTGTCGCCCCATTGTTTCGATGTGTTTAAGGATGAAGAGAAATGGAAGGCACGTGATGACCAAGAGGAGAGTAAGAAAAGCAAGGCAACTATTGATTTGGATGATGATGAGGACGAGGGATCAAGTGATGGCGGCAAGAGAAGCGCTACACCAAACTCGGTTGCCTACTCCAAGCCAAAAAGACCAAATGGCGATAAGAAAGAAGCAAAAGAAAAGAAGAAGAATAGAGGAGATGATGAGTTAAAAAATGTTATGGAAGCTATTGTGAAGGCGAGAAAGGAAGCAAACGAGGCGAGGAGGATGGCAAGGAGCCATGATGCGGTGACCGGGGAGAGGAGGTTGGCGGCCGAGGAGAGGAAGGTGGCATTGGAGGAGAAGAAATTGGCCATGGAGGAGCGGGCTAGATTATTGGAATGGGAGAAGTACTTGTTCTTCATGGACACATCTACCTTGGATGATAGGCAAAAGGAGTTCATCAATATTTCTCGTGATGAAGTCTTGGTCCAAAAAGGATCCATGGCCATGGGAGGCTTCGGAGGCATGGGAGCTACCATGGGAGGCTGGGGAGCAAGCATGGGAGGCATGGGTGGCTTGGGAGCTCCCATGGGCGGCATGGGAGGCATGGGAGCATCTACGGGAGGGACGAGTGGCTTCAGAGGTACCATGGGAGGCTTGGGAGGCATGCGTTTTGGGTCTGTCATGGGAGGCATGGGAGCACCTCCGGGTGACATGTCAGGGTGTGCAAAACCGAACCGGAAACCAAAAACCGAACAAAAAAACCAAACCGAACCGAAATTTCGGTTTTTTCAGTTTCCGGTTTCAGTTTCAGTTTCCAATTCTATAAACCATTTAGCATTTGGTTTTTTCGGTTAGAAACCGAAAACCATTCGGTTAAACCGAAAAAACCGAAGTCAATTGTAATACACAATGATAGCATCCCCTTCTTTTATAGCCCTCACCCCACCGCGATGCATCTCGCTGGGCGAGGTGGTACTAATCGTAGCAGCTCGTATCGATCACAGAACCTAGCGCTTGATGTGCTTGTTTGGGCCTCAAACTATCCGGCCCATAAGGCCGCTTCTGTCTAGCGATCGACGATGTGCGGAGCGCCGGAGCGCTTCCTCCGTCTCTGCCTCTCTGGGCAGATTTTCTCTCTTTCCTTTTTTACGCTTCCTCCTTCCTGTTTTTTGACGGTGCTTCCTCTTTCCTTTCTGTAATCACTAATTAATCATATGTTGCCATCTACTAGGACCACGTACATATATGTTTCCTTTCAGTAATCCTAGGACCAAATCACGTGGACCGCAAAACATTCCTAATCTCTCATATCTGTTGCCATCTAATGATATATGTTGCATTTAGCGCATGACAAAATCATATCTATCATCTAATGATCCAATCTACGTACACAGTTCTCAAAAGAAAAATCTATCCTACATACATGAACTGAATCATGTGACGAGAAAAAATTGTTAGTTCAAAAATTCGCGTCAACTTTGGTTATTTTGGTTATTACCGAAACCGAACCGAAATTAAATGGTTATTACCGAAACCGAACCGTATCTATGTATAAAACCGTATAAACTGAAGTATACAAACCGTATAAACCAAAAACCGTATAAACCGAACCGAATCAAACCGAAAAAACCGAATGCACACCCTGAGTGACATGGGTGGACGCATGACTTTCGGTGTGCCTCACATATCTTCGCATGATGCCGTTGGAGATAGTGCGAACACCATCCGAGCTCTCGATGATGATGGCGCGCTTGAAAATGGAGAAGAGGAGGAAGACTCGTCTTCGGAAGAGTCGGAAGAAGAGGATGTGGCATGATCGTTGATGTGCCATTTGTTTGTGTGAACTTTTATTTGTCATGAACTTGTTGGGCGATTATCAACTATGCCATGCAATTGAACTATGCTATGTTGCTCCAACTCTTATTTTATACACTTGTTTAATGTTTGAAAGATCATCAGATTGTCAAATGGATATGTGTTGATCATATTTTCCAAGCGTCGGTTGCTCATGAGCGCTATAAATTTAGCGCGTTTGCTGGAGCTATAGCGTCGCGCCATATTTTGCAGCGCCCTGCTGCGTGAAGAAAGCTATTTCAGTGTTGTAAAAAAATTAGAGCGCCGCATCGTTGCGCCCCTATTGGAGATGCTCTAAGTTGGCTCTCTTTTTTCTTACCCTTGCCAGCATCATTGTTGGAGAATGTTACAACATTTTTTTCATGAAAGGAAGGCAAAAGATTTGTCACATCCATTAATTAAGCAAAAGAGCATTGCTTAGTTAATTAATGAAAAACACCATCAGCAGACGCCAGAGTGGCGCACACGTGTTTTTTGCGAATATGACTGGCACACACACGTTGAGGGCCTTGTTGGGACAATGCATCGGCATCGTCGTCACCACTAGAGGCGACATCGCCAAACTACTCTGGACTCCAATAGACAATTATTTGACCCAATCCCCAATGTAGATGCCTTGTAGAGATATGACAGCGCAACTCTGACGTCGACAGAGAACCAGGCAAGGCTGACACCGTGGAAAATCATCAAAGAGACCATCTGTTGCCTGTCATCCGTATGCCACTGGGCCCTGCTAAGACTTCACAACAACAAACCGAGGGGGGTTCACAACAACAAACCGAGACTATCCTCCTGGCTAAAACTTGACAACAACAAACCAAGGCCATCTCATGACACGCTGGAGAAGAGCCGACTACCTCAACCTTTGTCGCATCTCCTACATCGCTCCCCTTGTCATCTTTACCAGAGAAGTCTCGACGCCATCCACTGGTCCCTCTTGCCAATGCCCAACTCCAAAGATGTAGCTCAAGGGGGAAAACAAGGCATCGCCATCGTGTGATCACACAGGATCCAGGGTTTCCTCAGAGCTGTAGCGGTGATCGAATCTGTGCAGGAGGGGCAACATCAATGTAGCGATGCCTCCAGTAAGTTCAACGACGCCCACAGACGTCGCCATTGCTTGTCATGGCACATAGCCGAGATAGGGCCTTTGATGAGGGACATTTCTGCGCTCATTCCACCATTGTTTAAACTGGACAATCACAAAATTTCTGAGGGATTCACTCTGATATCGATACCATTAACTAATGAATGTAAGAAAGTGAATCCTTTGTTTAATGAGTTTCCACAAGAAATGGGTTCAAATTTGGAAAATGTCATCATATAGGAGGAAACATGAAGTGTAGAGAAGAAGGCAACTCAATTGGAGGTGCAATAGGCCATCCAGAGCACAAGACGGCGCACGGTACGATTGCGCACGCTCGTACTACGCGCTGTCGGCTCGAAGACGTCTACCTCATCAACTTCTATAATGGGGTCCATGCCAGAATCTCAACGTGAGAGCCACCATTCATGAAATAGAGAACCACTCAACGTGAGAGCCACCATTCGCGAAACAGAGAACCATAAGTCATCTTCCAACCCTAGACGCCACCATTTTCAATCTCATCTTCATAGCCGCCGCCACCCTCATGAGAGCAACCATTCTCTCCAAGTTAGTCATACTTGTAATCGGTGTATCACATCCAACAACTAGCTATTGCAAGACGTATTCCAATCATTCATCTTCATGTCATCTTCAATGAGTTCATTTTGTGATCTGGTTGTCATGTATGAGTAATTCGGTAAGGCAATCAGTTGAAGCAAGGCCTTTATATATGTGTTTGATTTCATCGGAGCTGTCTTTTGTCATATTATCATTCTAAGGCCCTACAGGTACCAAGGACCCGTATATTGATCAAGGAGTAGGTATGAAGCGAGGATGCATGGAATGCTGTTCTAAACAACAGTGTGAGAAGGGATTAGTATGATAGCAAAAATCAATTCCTTGGGGATGAATGAGGTGTAGTCATTAAACGTGCAATGCACTTGTTTGAAGCAATTCTTAATAATTAACCAAGGTAACCCCACCCAACGATAAGTGCCACCAGTTGGACAACTAACTTTTGATGCAGGTCGTGACCGGCCAAGACGTTCTTTGGATGCAATCCCCACTTCATCGCATAGCAAACACATCGTAATGGTAATCTTACAGAGCTATGTTTATTATCAAGATGAGATCCCAAGCGCAAGTATAAGGTTGTGAGAGTAAGACCTCATACACATGCCTATTTTCATATCAATGTTTACTTCCAAAAAGATTGTTAAAGGTCTGGTTAAAATTGGAATTTAATTCGATAACAATAACTTGTTTGAAATGTAGCTATTCAAACCAGATCTAAACGGGCATTAGTCTTCACCCAAGCTCACAACACATCCCCCGCCACGTATCAATCAGCACCAGCGCCGACAAGACCACAAACCACCACTATCAAACCCCGCTCGCCGATGAAGAAGCACCGAGATCCGCCGCAGCCAACCGCACCTCATAGAGGCCACCGGTGGTCAAGCTCTAGCATGAGGCATCAGATCCATCAATGGCCGATAGAATGTAGGATCACGGGAAGCAATGCTATGTGTGAGCTGCGTTTGGATTTCCTCAAAGAGGAGAGGATGAAGCAGTATAGTAGAGATAAGTATTTCCCTCAGTTAATAACCAATGTTATCAATCTAGTAGGAGAACCACACAGAACCTCGTTAGCAGCACCTACATAGACGAAAGCAAATATTTGCACCCAATGCAAACAAGGGGTTTGTCAATCCCCTCGGGAGTTACTTGCAAGTATTTAATCTCGTAGTGGTAGGTAATAATATAAATTACAAAACAAAATAAAATAAATAAAATTGCAGCAACATATTTGTGTGTTTTTATATATGACAAAAGTAGATCCAGGGGTCATAGTTTTCATTAGAGGCTTCTCTCTCGAACACATAGCATACAATGGGTGAACAAAAAAATTGTTGTGCAACTGATAGAAAAGCGCATAGTTATGATGATATCCAAGGCAATGATCATGTATATAGGCATCACGTCTAAGACAAGTAGACCGGCTCCTGCCTGCAGCTACTGGTGTTACTCCACCCATCGACCGCTATCCAGCATGCATCTAGGGTATTAAGTTCATGACAAACATAGTAACGCCTTAAGCAAGATGACACGATGTAGAAAAAGTAAACCCAACTAATATGAATAAACCCCATCATTTTATCCTTAATGGCAACAATACAAATACGTGTCTTGTCCCTTTCTGTCACTAGGATATATAACACAACAAGATTGAACCCATCACAAGGCACCTCTCCCATTGCAAGATAAATTAATCTAGTTGGCCAAACTAAATGGATAGATCAGAGAGAAATACAAAGCTATAATAATCATGCATAAAAGAATTCAGAAAAGACTCAAATAATATTCATAGATAATCTTATCACAAACCCATAATTCATCGTATCCCAACAAACACTCCGCGAAAGAAGATTACATCAAATGGAACTCCAAGAAGAATGAGGAGAACATTGTATTATAGATCAAACAGAGAGAAGAAGCCATCTAGATACTAGCTATGGATCCCGTAGGTATGTGATAACCTACTCACGCATCATCGGAAGGCAGCAAGGATGATGAAGAAGCCCTTCATGATCGATCCCCCCTTTGTCAGAGTACCGGAAAAGCCTCCAAATGGGATCACAAAAGAACATAAACTTGTGGCGGCAGAAAATTGTTAGCAACCCAGGCCCAACTCTCGGTCCATCAGCATATGTTTGTACGTTTCCGGTGCGCATCGGACACTCCACTACAAGCGGAGAACCCACCACACCCCAAAAGACCGGCCTGAAGGGAGTGTGGCACTCTCCCCTATAAGGAGGTCCTAGCCTCCTCCCATATCCGAGGTGGGCTAAAGTCACTAGCGTCGCCCAAGGTCAGGTTCTTGACACCCCCTAGGGACGCCCCCTAGGGTGGTGTGGGGCCCAGCTCTAATACCACTTGTTAGCAACATAGGCCCAGTTCCCGGTCCGTCGGCATATGTTCAGATGTTTCCGGTGCGTACCGAACACTCCACTATAAGCGGAGAGCCCACCACATCCCAAAAGACCGGCCCGAAGTGGTTGTTTGTGTATCAATGATTATACATGATATTGTAGAAAACCAGTTTGTGGAGGATTTTTAGGAAAACCAGTTTTGGTTAGTTTTTCTGTTAAAACAAGTATATATTATTCCTTGTTTGGTTGGGAAAAGACGAGGAAACGTAATTATACAGTTCATCGACTTCGTCCAGCACTCACACACCGTTCATCGACCAACGCCTCATCTCCCGCCCACGCATCACTTCCTCCCCGCGGCGTCGTGGTGAAGGTATCAGTCGCTGCCGGAGAAAGTGCCCATGACGGCATTGTTTTTGTCGCCAGTAGAGATGTCGGCGGTGGCCTTTTGAACTCATTTAACTGTTGGAATCGACGCACAACCAGTACACGCCACAGACAAGGTTGATTGATCTTGAACATAACTAGGAAGTTGGAAACAAGCAGCTGGATGTATTGTAGCCGTATACGTACGCACATGCACAAGCTGACCGCTTAATCGATTCCGGCGAGATGCATGCATGCAAAACCGGTAACACAGACTAATTTGATCGCGTTGAAGACACACATGCACGCGACGTCAACCTCCGCCTAGAGTGTTGCAATTATCACCCGGAGCACAGCGGCCGGGGAGGCCAGATTGTAGTCGTCGTCGGAGAAGAGGATGAGGAGCTTCTCCGCCGTGCGCGTCCTGCAAGCCCCAGCCGCACCCACCTCGTCATGGGGACGACGACAATCACATCCAGCCCCAGCGGCAAGCTCGGCGATGGCTTGGGCAATACGTTGATCTCTTGCCGTGCTTGAAGACGACGTATGCTTTTCTTCGCCAATGGCCACCGTAGTAGATAGAAAACGGGTTTATAGAAAAACATCAATTAGTCGTTTTTTCACAAACTCGTTTTTTAGGCTTATGTATAACGCAGTTTTATATATCTCAGGTTTAGGTAGGCAGTACAAAGAAGATTTTAGGCGGTTATACCAGAAATCGAGTTTAACAAAAACTAGTTTCCTATAATCTTGCTATCCAAACAATCCCGAAGGAAGTGTGGCACTCTCCCTTATAAGGAGGTCCTTGTTGGGGAACGTAGTATTTCAAAAAAAAAAATTCCTACGATCACGCAAGATCTATCTAGGAGAAGCATAGCAACGAGCGGGAAGAGTGTGTCTACGTACCCTCGTAGACCGAAAGCAGACGCGTTTAGTAACACGGTTGATATAGTCGAACGTCTTCACGATCCAACCGATCCAAGTACCGAACGTACGTGTCAGGACCGGTTTTCCGGGATATTAATTTCCCAGTAAATGGCCCTTGTGCTCACCAGCCCCAGGATTACTGTTAGCTGATGAGACACAAACTTGATACAGAAATTCCAAGCAAAATACCAAATATGTAGTACAAGACCATTCTGGTCAATGAGTACAACAAAAGGTTTCTAGTGGTTGATGGCGGAAGCGGTTTGCGATACTTCAGCGTCTATGGGACTCCATTTCCCACAGGAACAGCTGACCTGGATAATTCCGATCTTCGCGAGGCTGCTGTCTCCGTTGCCTAGGTCCCGGGGTTGTCATCGCAGCGCTCCTCTCCAAGCAAGAAATCTGGCCAAGACAATAGCCAGGGACAAGCCAGTGAGTACTTTGAATGTACTCGCAAACATTATGAACACAGGTACAATATAACAAATGGTAATCATGCACTGAAACATTCCATGATCACTTCGTCAGTCACGAAATGAAATTCATGACGCACGCAAGCAGGTTATTCTTATAAAACGTGAGTAAGCAATCAGAGAATAAAAATAAAATGCACCGATCGGGTGTCTGAAGCGACGCCTCGAAAGGATAATAAAATAAAGCATGCCTCAGTCGGACGTCTGAGCGACGTCACATAAAGGGCTTATAAGAATAAATAATAATAAGCATGCCACAGTCGGGCGTCTGTGCGACACCACATAAAGGGCTTATAGGGAAAAATAAATAATAAGCATGCCACAGTCGGGCGTCTGAGCGACACCACATAAAGGGCTTATAGGGAAAATAAATAATAAGCATGCCACAGTCGGGCGTCTGAGCGACACCACATAAAGGGCTTATATGAGAATAATCACAGGGAATATCCAGGATGTAGAACCATCCTAGGGATACTCAATAATTCAAATAATACAAATGGTTAGTCCACAATAATAATAATCATAATCATCATATGTCATATGTTATGATCAATGTTCTGGCTTAGCAGTTTTTTTCCTCCGAAGACCGACACTAAGACCGACACTTGACCCATCCCAGACTGTAATCCTTAACCGCGGACACGGCTATTCGAATAGATATAACCTCTGCAGAGGGTGTACTCTTTACCCACGAGTAACGGATTCCTTTAGTCCATCGGGACTAATTCCATTTACGGTCTTTTAATTGAAAACACACCTGGCCCGCACACACCAGCTTAACTTACCGGTGACTGGAATCACCCATGACACCTGTTAAGTAAAACTCTAAGTGGGGAGGCTACAACCTCGAGTAGCATGGGATCGCAGAATTTATAATGCGCGCAAACTAGGGGAGCTACCCCCTCGGCCCCAACCGGAAACACCCATGCCCCGGACCAGGTGGCATGCCTACCGGATGCCTCCGGTATCTTCCACCATGGCCTCTCTGTACGGTGTGTGCCAAGAAAGGGGTTGACAACTTACTGGACTGTACCCTATCTGCGGCAGGGACAAGTGGTAGTACGAAACAAGTATGGGGGTTACCGGAACAAGACTCGATCTATGGTCGACTCAGGAGGTTAAAGCATCACCTACGTGATTAGCATAGCAAACATATTTCACCCAACAGACAGAATCACCACTCATCATACCTCAACATGCCTTACTGACTATACTCGTCTCAACGAAATATCAGTAGCAAGCTCGTGTCTACCCAAGACAGAGACTTTCCCGGATTCCTTCCAGTAGGCAGGAGAGGTAGACGAGGGTGGTTACTATCACAAGTATATCAATTCCCAACAGCAAGGAATCTTCATTATGTACTTATGAGCATGTTCATACCATCACATAAAATAACGATTACTCCGTGTCAAGGTGGTGTTGTAAACGTATCAAACAACACACAACAATATTATGCCGGGGTTCAGAATGCTTGCCTTCCAAGAGTATGAAGGAGGGGTGTACTTTGAAAGTTTTCATCTCCCTTCCAAAATCCTATTTTAAGAAAACTTAAATCAATACATAATTCAAAAACAGTACAAAAAAGTTGCTCAGAAATTTTTCAAATAAATATGAAAATAAACTAGACAAATTTTTTGAAACAACAGAAAAAGAATCAAGTCAAAAGGACTTATATTTTAAAAGTTATAGACAGTCAAAGTTTGGTCAAAACTCTGTTTTTAAATAAAACAGAAAAGGAAAACGGTTCAAGGAAGAATACGCTTTTGAGACAGAGAAGACGTACTCCTGTTATTTACGTTTCCACTTAAATCAGTGCGGGCCGTCGCTGGGTCACTGACAGTGGGTCCTTCGGGCCCACTGGTCAGGTTTGACCAGTCGCCCGCGCCCTCTTCCTCCTCTGGCCGAGCCGAGGCGGGGCTCCGGCGATCGACGCCGGCGAACGGCGGCTCCTCGCGGGGTTCTGGGAGCGGGGATGGATCCGCCAGTCCAGGGCGGTCCTCCCGGTGGTTGCTAGGTCCGCGGGGGTGGAGGGAGTCGCCGGCGGCGAGCTTTGCGGCGGACGGCGTCCCGGGGGATTTGGGGTTTCAAGCTATGGTGGCCCCCGATCGGGCTAGAGAGGTGGGGCGGCTCCGCACGGTCTAGGGGAAGAGAATGGTAGCACTGGATGGGCGGGGAAGGCTCTGTTTGCGACGCACGGCACCGGAGTGCGGCGGCGGCCGAAGCTACCGGAGACGAGGAAGACGGCCTCCCTCCATCGATTGCTGGCTACGGGAGCTCTAGGGAGGTGGCCTGAGGTTGCTTGGGGGTCTGGACGAGCTCGGGGACTCCTTATATAGGCAGGGGAGGTCGGTTCCCGCGGCTGCGGATAAGAACGTCGGCGTACCGCCGTTTTGTTGCAGCAGGGCGACGTGGCGATGGTCGGCACTAACCAACGAGCTCGCGGATGAGCTCGAGCTGCTCCCCAGGGCAGTTGGCGAGCTGTGGTGGTCGGGGCGGCGCCAGCCATGGTACGGGCGAGCTGTAGCCGAAGGCTAGCCGCCAAGGGGGCTCGCTGCGGCGGCGCTGTAAGGCTCCAGGGGTTGGCTTGGAGGGTTCCGACGTGTGGACGAGGGCGGCGTGGCTCTGCAGGTGAGCAAGGGCCAGGGGCACGACGCGGCGGCTCGGGCGCGCGCGTGCAAAACGTGCGCTCTGGGCGCGCCCAGAGCACGCACGTCAGGTGCTCGACGATATGCCAAGGCTAGCTTAGAGGGCTTGGGTGCAAACAAGACTTAACAGGATTGGTTTAGGGGTAGAGGGAAGACTAGTGGACATGTTTGTTAGGCAAAGCAAGCAGGTTCATAATGCAAACTCAAAACTATGTCAAAACTGATCATGCACTATAGGTGTTCGACATAATGCCAGAGCCACCTGTAGGGCTTTGCTAGAGATGCAAATTGGCAGAATGGGGTCTCTTTAGGAGAGGAATATGATGGTGAAGTTGGATTGGATAAACAAGAAACTAAGTAATGCAACTTTTGTCAGAATCCAATTCTGGACAGAAACTGCTGAGGATGATTTGGTGGACTAAAAAGATGAGATAGGGTCTAATCTCTTGGACTTAGGAGTTTAGTAGGGTATACTAATAGCAGGAGAAATCTCATGGACAATGGGGCAAGATAAAAAGGGGTTGCAGTAGAAAATGGCAAACTGGACCAGAGAGCAAAAGAGGATGTTCTGCTCAATTTTTCCAAAGAACACCAATGGGTTTTTGCATAGAAATGAATTATATGCCTCCACTAACATCTCCAAATTTTGGTGGAATGTATAAAGGAAAATAAAAATAGGTTGTAGTGCAAATGGGACTCCAAAACTTATGAGAAACCAATTTAAAAGCAATAAAGCTTTAGGAAAAATATTTATAGAAATAATTCCACTGATAAAAGAAATGTTCTTGAGAAGGTATACAAGTCCAACAATATTTTTGAAAAGTTTCCACTTGGAGGGAAAACTCCACAATTCAGAAGAAAGAAGGGTTCTGAAATCAAAAGAAAATCCAGAAAATAAAAATTAAATTTCCTGGCAAAATTTTAATAAATAAATCATGGTTAAATTTTTGGGGTGTTACAGTACGGCACCTCAGTGTTCAGCACACGTTCAGCACGATAACGTCCCGCGAGCTCTTGATCCAGCAGAGGCTCGAGGGAGAGTTCCGGCAGCACGATGGTGCGTTGACGGTGTTAATGATGTGATCCGCGCAGGGTTTCGCATAAGCACTACGACAATATGACCGATGTGTGTAACTGTGGAGGGGGGCACCGCACACGGCTAAGAGAAGACTTGTTGTGCTTTGGGGTGCCCCCTGGCAACGTATATAAAGGAGGGAGAGGAGGAGGTCGGCGGCCAGTTTGGGCGCGCTCTATGGGGAGTCCAACTAGGGTTCCCAATCCTAGTTGGACTCCCCTTCCTTTCCAAGAGAGGGAGAGAGGGAAAGAGTAGGAGAGGGAGAAGGAAAGAGGGGGGCGCCGCCCCCTCCCTAGTCCAATTCGGACTTGCCATGGGGGGGGGGGCTCTGCCTTCCCTTGTGTCCCTTCTCTCCTTTCCACTAAGTCCCACTACTTTCCGGGGAGGGGGGGGGTCCGGTAACCTCCCGGTACTCCGAAAAATACCCGAATCACTTTGGAACCATTCTGGTGTCTGAATATAACCTTCCAATATATCAATTTTTATGTCTCGACCATTTCGAGACTCCTCGTCATGTCCGTGATCTCATCCAGGACTCCAAACAAACTTCGGTCATCAAAAACACATAACTCATAATACAAATCGTCATCGAACGTTAAGCGTGCGGACCCTACGGGTTAGAGAACTATGTAGACATGACCGAGACATATCTCCGGTCAATAACCAACAACGGAACCTGGATGCTCATATTGGCTCCTACATGTTCTACGAAGATCTTTATCGGTCAAACCGCATAACAACATACATTTGTTCCCTTTTTCATCGGTATGTTACTTGCCCAAGATTCGATCGTTGGTATCATCATACCTAGTTCAATCTCGTTACCGGCAAGTCTCTTTCCTGTTCCATAATACATCATCTCGTGACTAACTCATTAGTCATTTGCTTGCAAGGCTTATTATGATGTGCATTACCGAGAGGGCCCAGAGATACCTCTCCGACACTCGGAGTGACAAATCCTATTCTCGATCTATGCCAACACCACAAACACCTTCGGAGAAACCCGTAGAGCATATTTATAATCACCCAGTTACGTTGTGACGTTTGATAGCACACAAGGTGTTCCTCCGGTATTCGGGAGTTGCATAACCTCATAGTTAGAGGAACATGTACAAGTCATGAAGAAAGCAATAGCAATAAAACTAAACGACCATTATGCTAAACTAACGGATGGGTCTTGTCCATACATGATTCTCCTAATGATGTGATCTCGTTCATCAAATGACAACACATGTCTATGGTTAGGAAACTCAATCATCTTTGATTAACGAGCTAGTCTAGTAGAGGCATACTAGGGACACTCTGTTTTGTCTATGTATTCACACATGTATCAAGTTTCTGGTTAATACAATTCTAGCATGAATAAAAGACATTTATTATGATATATAAGGAAATATAAATAACAACTATAGTATTGCCTCTAGGGCATATTTCCTTCAGTCCTAGCCTCCTCCCATATGCGAGGTGGGACTAAATTCACTGGCGTTGCCCAAGGTCAGGTTCCTGACACCCCACCCCCTAGGGTATCTGCTCAGCTCCTTCATCTTAGAATAGCACAAAGGATGATGCACTTGGCACCCCACCTGAAACAACAACTACTGAAGTGACATAAGCTTCTTCCACATCTGCCCTTCACAATCACAAAAAGAGGAAGGACAAAATCCCAATGGTTGAGACAGAGGTAAGAAGAAGTTGTAGACTTCAAAAATAATCTCAGGGTTTCAAAAAATCAGTTTGCATGGATAAACATGGTCTTGCATGTAATGCTAAACCACCAAATATCACCACCAAAGTGGTTAAGAACCTAAACACCTCCTTTTGCAAGGTGACCAAGAAGGAGACCACTGAAGAGATCATGTCCAAGAGGCCAAAGAAGAGGAAAGGTGCAAGTTCCACTCTGGATGGGAACAAGACCACAAAGGAGCAACATAAGAAATGGATATAGATCCTCATAATCCTACTCAAACTCCGTTCTGTAATATTTTGTGTTATGTGATGTTACCTGGCTGTACTGTATTTGCTATGAAAGACCGTATGAGATATGGCACTGCTGAACTTTGTACTGGGCTTTAGACTGCAAGAATACCATCTATTTTATTTGCTACCTCTCCCAATCAAATTATATTTTTCTAATGCCATATCCTAGACAGTCTAATGTAACAGCCAAACTGCTCAGCTTTGATGCTATCTCATGAATAGAGAATGGAGCATTCTTAACTTGAATATTAGGGGTACTAACGACCCTAAGAAATGGACTGGATTGCCAATAAAATTGAAGAATCATAGTGCTCGGTTATCTACATACACGAAACTAAGAGGGAGTCATTTGATAGCACATACATAAAAAAAATTGTCCCAGAAGAATTAGCAAGTTTGAATACCTCCCATCTGTTGGAGCATCATGAGAGATTTTAGTTGCATGGAATGATCAAGTTTTGGGGGCTCAAGTCTTTCATAGAAACAATTATGCCATCTCCATCTAGTTTACCTCCAAGCATAATGGAGACAATTGGGTTCTCACCAATGTGTATGGTCCATGTGAACAACAAGAAAGACTTCTCTTTATTAATTGGCTAAAGAATTTCCAAATGGATGATGATATTCGATGGATCAAATAGGGAGGCATTAACTATATAAGATATCCCAACAACAGAAGTAGAGAAGGAGGAAATTTAGATGATATGCTCAATTTTAATGAAGCAATTAATCAACGGCCATTGATTGAAATCCCTCTGAAAGGTAAGAATTTTACATGGAGCAATATGCAAGAAGCTCCTCTGCTTGAGAAGCTGGACTGGTGTTGTAACGCCCGGATAATTAAGCTACAGTGAACCTCTGCTAATGATGCCACGTCACCACGATTACTGCTACTAATTTCGCATAAGTTCAAAACTGTTTCAAATTCAACTTTGAATCTTAGTCGAAGGGTGAGAGTTTTCAAACATTAAAACTAAAATATTCAGAATGTGACATGATTACAGATACTAAATTAGGTACAACTTTTGTATTTTACTAGAACTAAAATATATTGGAAATAAGAGAAAACGGTAAAAGAGAAAATAAATAAAAAGAAAAAGACAAAACTAAAAACAAAAAAAGAACCCCCCCCACTGGGCCAACCGGCCTAGCTTGGAACCAGGCCATCCCAACTGGCCGACCTAACCCCCCTGGCCTAAATGGCCTCGCACACTGAACCCTAAACCTAAATCCTCCCAATTCCTCGCTCTCCCTCCCCCGATCCAGATCGGGATCAGGGGCATTGGCCCCGACCCCCGACGCCCGTCGCCACCACCACGTCGCCGTCGATCACCGGAGCACCGCCACCCCGACCTCGCCGTCCCCGACATCCTCCCCAAGCGGCTTCCTCGCGCCTCGCCGCGCGAGCCCCTGCAGCGCCGGTGTGGCCAGCCCCCGGCCTCCTCTCTCCCCTGACCCCTCGCCCCCTCGACCGCGCTCACCACGCCCATCGCCCATGATGACTGCGCCCCTCCTACGCGCCCGCGCATCGCACACCTGCGCCCATCTACATGCTCGCCGCAGTCCCCACTCCCTCGCTCCCTGATGTGTTTGCCGGACGCACCTCGTAGGGACGGGCCGCGCTCCGCCGCCCACCGCTGCCCCTCCTTGAACGGTTGCCCGCTCAACGCCCGCGGTCGCCGTGACCCGGTCGCGTGCTCCTTGTGTCGTCCCGCTCGATGTCTCCGCTTCGACTCTGCCAACACGCTTCGGCCGACGCTGGCCTCGCCCGCCTGTGCGAGGCTGGGCCGTCGCCGCGCCCGCGTCGCCCTGTCCTTCCCCCACTCGCGCGTCCATAGCGCCGGCCGTGCCCGCTCCTACCACCGAGCTCCCCGTGCGCTGCCTCCCTCGACGAGCCCGCTCTGCCCACACTGGCCGCTCACCGTGTCCGCCCTGCCCCCTGCCCCTGACCTCATTGGCCGCCGCCCACCCCGGTCTGCCGCCGCGCGCCTCGCCCCAGTTGGCTGCGCCCGGGGCCAGCGCCCGGGCTCGCCCTGTCGGGTGCCCGCAATCGCCTGCCCACACGCTCGCTAAGGCACCCCCGTGCCTATGGCATGTGGGGCCCACCCCTATGAAACGCTTTTTAAGAAAAGAAAAAAGAAATAAATAAGTAAAAATAATTAATTAACACTATTTAATTAACCTACTCGACTAATTATACTAATTAATCATGTTTAGTTAAATTGTGACTATGACAGCAGGACCCACCCATCAATTTGACTAGTCAACGGTCAGAGTTGACCATTGACATCATGATGACGTCATAAATGTTTTTCGAATTAAATTAATCTGTTAATTCCTGAAAATGATTTAAAATCGTAAAAAAATAATATAAAATAATCTGTAACTCGGATGAAAATACTTTGTACATGAAAGTTTCTTAGAACGACGAGACAAATCCGAATACGATGTTCGTTCATCTGTCACACGTCCCTAGCATAGAGAACATGCAATTGTCCCCTCCGTTCCATTTGTTCGAAAATGCTTAACACCAAGAATACTTTCCCGGATGTTTCCCCCTTCGGCAGTATCGCCTAGTACCGCGTTAGGGCACACCTAGCACCGTTTATTGCCATGTCATGCATCGTCATGCATCTATTTGCACTATATTTATTGTTTCTTCCCCCCTCTTCTCTCCAGTAAACTTCGAGACTGACGCCACAACTGCTGCCTCGATCGACTACGGTGTTGACGACCCGTCCTTCTCTGCCGAGCTTCTAGGCAAGCAAACCCACTTTGATCAACCATATATTGCCCACTCTCTTCTCACTTATTCTCGCATTAGGTTTGCTACTGTTGATGATTCGATAGCTCCTATTCTATTGCATAGCCTACCATTGTTGCTACAACTATTGATATCTTTAACTGCTATCCTAAATGCTTAGTATATGATGCTAGTATTCCATAAGTGGCCCTACATTCTTGTCGGCCTGCTATGCTATACTATCAGGTAGTGATCACTTCGGGAGGTGATCATGGAAATATATTATATACATACTATACATGATACATGTTGTGACTAAAGCCGGGTCGGCTTGTAGAGTACCCGCGAGTGATTCACGGATTGGGACTGAAAGGACATTTTTCCCGACGACCCTCTGTGTGAATCTTTGTGGCGGAGCGACAGGGTAGGTTAGACACCCAGTAGAGAGGTGGCCTGGTCCCTGGTCGTTGTCCGCGGTTATTTTGTAATAACATGCTTAACGAGTTTGGATATTTGATCCGAGTTGGGTCGTTGGCCTTATACACACTAACTGCCACGCGGGACAAGATATGGGCAACTGGCGGCGTAGTATCAGTCGAAGCCTTCCGGACGTCAGCGACTAAGCGGCGCTCGCCGGGTTGGACCGCGTAACGCAACTTCCTTTGAAATGGAGGTTGCTAGGTCTGCTCACCGGCCACGTACGCAACGTGCAAGAGTGCAAAGGGCGATGGGCCCAAGACCCCTGCATGCTTAGGATTTAGACCGGCGTGTTGACCTCTCCGTCGAGCCTAGGTTTGGCTGCGACGTGTTGATCTTCCGAGGCCGGGCATGACCCAGGAAACTGTGTCCATCCAGAGTGGTCGAGCGTGTCGGGTTATGTGGTGCACTCTTGCAGGGAAGTAATCTATTCGAATAGCCGTGTCCATGGTAACAGGATGACCTGGAGTTGTATTCCGACGTTATGACAACTAGAATTGAATACTTAATAAAACACACCCTTTCGAGTGCCAGATACAACCCGGTGATCGCTTTCCCATAGGGCGACGAGGGGAGTATCGCCGGGTAGGATTATGCTATACGATGCTACTTGGTGAGCTTACCAACTACTGTCTTCTACTGCTGTAAGATGGAGGCTGCCAGAAGCGTAGTCTTCGATAGGCGTAGCTTTCCCCCCTCTTATTCTGGCATTCTGTAGTTTAGCCCACAGATATTACCCCTTTGTACAGATACCATTGCATATGTAGTGTAGATCATTGCTTGCGAGTACTTTGGATGAGTACTCACGGTTGCTTTACTCCCCATTTCCCCCTTTTTCCCTTCTTCTCGGATGATGCAACCAGATGGTGGAGCCCGGGAGCCAGATGCCACTGTCGACGACTACTACTACCCCGCCAAAGCCTACTACTACGCGGAGTCTGCCGACGACCAGGAGTAGCTTAGAAGGATCCCAGGCAGGAGGCATGTGCCTCTTCGATCTGCATCCATGTTTGTGCTAGCCTTCTTATGGAACCTTGTTTAACTTATGTTTGTACTGAGATATTGTTGCTTCCGCTGACTCATTTATGATTGAGCTTATGTATTCGAGCCTGATAACCCACAAGTGTAGGGGATCAGTTGTAGCCTCGTTCGATAAGTAAGAGTGTCGAACCCAACGAGGAGCTAAAGGTAGAACAAATATTCCCTCAAGTTCTATCGACCACTGATACAACTCTAGGCACGCTTGACGTTTACTTTACCTAGAACAAGTAAGAAACTAGAAGTACTTTGTGGTTTTTGTGGGATAGGTTTGCAAGAATATAAAGAGCACGCAAATAAAACTAGGGGCTGTTAAGATAAAGAAGCAACTAAATTAGTTTTAGTAGAGAGATTTTTGTCACGAGAAAGTTATTTGTCCCTAGGTAATCGATAACTAGACCGGTAATCACTATTGCAATCTTATTTGAGGGAGAGGCATACGCTAACATACTTTCTCTTCTTGGATCATATGCACTTATGATTGGAACTCTAGCAAGCATCCGCAACTACTAAAGATCATTAAGGTGAAACTCAACCATAGCATTAAAGTATCAAGTCCTCTTTATTCCCATACGCAAACAACCTACTTACTCGGGTCTATGCTTCTGTCACTCACGCCACCCACCATAAGCAAATCATGAACATATTGCAAACCCTACAACGAGGATCCCTCACGCTTGCGCAACACGGAGAGCACCATAGGACAGCACCAATAATAAAACATGCAACTCAAACCAATCACGATCATCAATTAACCCATAGGACAAAACAGATCTACTCAAACATCATAGGATAGCCATACATCATTGGGAAATAATATATAGCATTGAGCACCATGTTTAAGTAGAGATTACAGCGGGTAGAAGAGGGGTTACACCGCTGCATAGAGGGGGGAAGAGTTGGTGATGACGGCGGTGAAGTTGTTGGTGTAGATTGCGGTGACGATGATGGCCCCGACGGCACTCCGGTGCCACCGGAAGCGAGAGGGAGAGAGCCCCCTCCTTCTTCTTCCTTGACCTTATCCCTAGATGGGAGAAGGTTTTCCCTTCTAGTCCATGGTCTCCATGGTGTGGGAGGGGCGAGAGTCCCTCCGAGATTGGATCTGTCTCTCTGTCTCTCTCTGTTTCCGCGTTTCCAGATTCTGGCCTTCCACCGTTTCTTAAATTCCCGGAGATCCGTAACTCTGATTGGGCTGAATTTTGGACACGATTTTTATCCAGATATTAGATTTCTTGCAGCGAAATAAGGGCATCAACCGCCTTATGGAGTGGCCACGAGGGCCCAGGGCTCGTCTCACGTTGGTTCCGCTTCCTAAAATTCACATATATTCCAAAAAAATCTCCGTCCATTTTTATCCCGTTTGGACTCCGTTTGATATGGATATTCCACGAAACAAAAAACATGCAACAAACAGGAACTGCCACTGGGCACTGGATCAATATGTTAGTCCCAAAAAATAGTATAAAAAGTTGCCAAAAGTATATGAAAGTTGTAGAATATTGGCATGGAACAATAAAAAATTATAGATACGACGGAGACGTATCAGCGCCCTCGAGGCCCCTGGCTTGTAACATGAAGCTTGTATGATCTTTAATTTATGTCTAGAGTTGTGTTGTGATATCTACCCGTGAGTCCCTGATCTTGGTCGTACACATTTGCGTGCACGATTTGTGTACAGTTAAATTGGGGACGTCACAAGTTGGTATCAGAGCCGACTACGTGTAGGAATCCCCCTTTCCAACTCCTTGGCCGAAGTTGAGTCTAGTCATTGAAAAACTTATACTAACATGGTTGTATGGCTTATGGTCCCACGTCGCCATTGGGTAGTATTATGATCTTTTATTCCTCGTCTATACTCTGGGATTCTGATCTCTCTTCTATTCGGGTTAAATGATTTTGCAAAAATCTAACTTTAGGTTCTCAAAAATAATTTCTCCCGGAGAGCCCCTCATTCCAGATGATCGCTTGATGCACCAGAAGATTCTGAAGCTACTCTCCGATGTTTTCCCGAGACCCTTGTGCCCTCCACCGTTGCAATCCCTACCATCGATAAATCCTTATGGATAACTACATACATTTTTCGTTCATACCTTCATTCCTAGTTGCTCTTGTTATTACGAGATGCCTTGAAATACTCTCCGATGTTCCGAGAAACTTTTATGCTTACTGCCCTGCAGTTCCTTGCCGCATGAATCCTTCCCTAATTCGTGTGAACCCGACAGTTTTCACAGGTCATACTCCTCTGGTAAATTACCAGGTAGGTTTTCACACTGAAATCATTTTTAATAGACAAGTGAATGAATGGTCACACATTGGAGAAGTGGGAGTCGAGCTTGAACTTTGTGTTCATGCCCATGGGCACGATGTAGATATTACCATGGAAGCTTCTCTTAAATTAATTATTCCCTTGGTATAATTTTATATTATATATAGGATATGGTATTTTGCAATCAGGGTTCCGACCATACTGTTCTCCTTTCAATTCATTTCTCGGACAAGTTGAAGTACTTGTCTTCTATAGGTCAATACATCGGTCCAACCTCAATCCTGCTCCACCTTCGAGTATTACCCCCTGGCATCTCAAGGATATCATGCCATTGCACCACATCCTATAAATTTGTGCTCAAGTAATACCTTCCCCTGTCATAGTCACTCCACGGGTTCTGGGTTGTCGTCAATCGAGGATACCGAATAGTGAATCGAGTCCCCACTCTATTCAATAACTCTTAGTAACAATTGTTGCTTACGAGTTTGTACTTGGTCATGTCATCCTCCGTCGATTGACTACATCATCGTCGTCATGCTAAAGCTTAACCATGCTACATATGCCCTTCATCCCCGGAACACATTCCCGATAATGCGCTAAGCTACATCAAGTTTTCGCCATCTTATTGTTTGGCTTGAAAGGCAACTTCTGACTCTGATGCCTGCAATCTTGTCCATGGTTCGGATAACCTTTCGCTTCATCATTTCTTTTGCTTCATATCATCGATGATCGATTACATCTTCCAGAAACCTCTCGACAAATGTGTCATGATCATCGCCAATATTTTAACTTCTTCCGAGATATCAATTGAATTCAAGATGAGAAAATTCCATGATTGTCCCTTGATGATCGGTGTTATCATCAACCATATCCATGCCTTCCTTCCAAACACAGACTTGATCTTGTTTTGAATAAACTTGAAGTCCTTTGCTATCCAACTTATGTTACGTTCTACCTTGGAGTATTACCATCTTTTATGTCAAGAATGTTGTGAGAATTTCACCACCTCTTAAGAATTCTTGATATAGTAATACTTCTCGCCATCCCCGTTCATGTCTTTGTCCACGTGTTGTCTCTAACCAGAATACCGACCATTGAACTATGATGTGTGAATTCAAAACTTCTAGCAACCCTATTGCTTTGAAGTGAATGGTCGATAGTTTCATTCCAAGTCTTTTGGTTACGGAATCACCATTCTAACATTGTTCATGCTACCTAAGCCCATATTCCGGGTGCACTTTTCAACCATACATCATTATATCATTTGATCTGACAGATGTTATCTCCTTGTTCACTTAATAATGAAACCGATATTTTTGGAAATCTCGATGAATTGTCGCTGAGTCCATCAACCACCTCCTCGTCCTCTCCTTGGTTTAATGGTGAACTCTTGTTTCAGAACTCGCTTCCATAGTTCATTTCTCGAGAACTCGTCATCTTGTGTCGCACCTTTTTCTTCTCAGGCATCCCGAGTCTGAGGTATCCTGACTCGAATCAGACCCGAATCTCGGTCTGATGTGATAGTTGGAACATATTTTCAAGAGTTATAAGAATTGTCTTTATATGACCGGGTAAGGTGGTGTCATGCCTAGCACACCTGGCCGGAGGACCTATTGTTATAGTTCTTCCTTTTTAGTAAGGTTAACCATTCTTCCATGAGGAAATTGTAAGACTTATTCTATAAGTTGTTCCTGATGGATCCTTTGTGTATCCAAAGCTTGAACTTTGCTTGAAGACCATGTCAATGCTATCTCGAAGCATGTTTGTGGTACTCCGATTTTCAATAAGAGCATTTGAAGCACAATACTAAATTTTCCCTATCAGTTATCCAAACACCGTTGTATGGGTAATGTCATGAATTTTTCCCTTACCTAAAGAGTTTTCTACTTTATATCCTGTCATGGATATCATGCTCTGCTTGCCCTTGCGAAGGATATACCCCTGAAATATATGTTTAAACACATGTTCCTTTCCATTGTTATGTTTAATCTGATACACACATTTTTCTTCCATTGTGTTCTTTAGCCTTTCTTGTGATCTATATGACATAAGAAGTAATATCTCCCTACTTATGAAAACACATCAGTGTACAACTTGGTTAGTAACACCCTGTTACTATTGTTGATGACATTCCGGCAACCCCCGATGGACGAGAACTTTACCTATTGGTCCGCCTCGTTCCGACGACTAAGAAAATGGTTCTCTTCGTCCCTCGCCATTGGTACTGATGCTATTGTCGACATAACTGATAGGCTATCCTTTGACATGCATGGCTATCATGACCGTGCAAGATGTCACCGCTCCTTCTACTCTCAACCCACATGGTGGGCCCATAACCCATAGTTCCACATGATCGAAACCTACTCTCCCGTACACCCCTGTTTCCAAAAGTTATTCCTCATGCTTGGCTTCGTATGTGGATCACGAGCCACCTTCCTAGAGATGGTATACTCTGGTATCAGATGCAATATGATTCCTTGTTGCTCTAAACCCTTTTCATGCTCTGGTTTCGGCATCGAATGATTGCCTAACCACTTGAAACTTCTCATGGTATCTTCTTAGTTTGCTCTCGATATTTTCTTAAGTTTTGATTCGAGAGATACTTTCTGCCACCTTCCCTCGGTTTTCTACTAGATAAGCGATCGTGTAGAGGTACATTCTATCAAAATTACCCCTTATCCTTTTTTCGTAAATACAATGGAGTTTTAGAATAAAGGATGACGACTTCATCATGATGACCTGGAGCAAAGAAATAAGGACGTCAACAAAGAGGATCAATCTCTTCGAGAAGAGCCACTAAGACCGAGAAGACTCGTTAGAATTTCGTAACCAAATCCCTTCCCCCTTACTCCCCCTCTTAAATCTCGGGACGAGATTTCTTGCAGTAGAGGAGAATTGTAACGCCTGGATAATTAAGCTACAATGAACCTGTGCTAATGATGCCGCATCACCGCGGTTACTGTTGCTAATCTCGCGTTAGTTCAAAACCGACTCAAATTAAACTTTCAATCTTAGTCGAATGCTAAGAGTTTTCAAATATTAAAACTAAAATGTTCAGAATGTGACATGATTACATATACTAAATTAGGTGCAACTTTTGTATTTTACTAGAACTAAAATATATTGGAAATAAGGGAAAATAGTAAAAGAGAAAATAGATAAAAAGAAAAAGACAAAAAAGAAAACAAAAAACAAAAAACAAAAAAGGACCCCCCACTCGGCCAACTGGCCAAGCTGGCAGCCAACCCAGCCCAACTGGCCCACCTAACCCCCTGGCCTATATGTCCTTGCACCCCGAACCCTAAACCTAAATCCTCCCCACTCCTCGCTCTCCCTCCTCCGATGCCCGTCGCCACCACCACGTCATCATCGATCACTGGAGCACCGCCACCCCAACCTCGCCATCCCTGACATCCTCCCCAAGCGGCTTCCTCACGCCTCGCCGCCCGACCCCCTGCAGCGCCAGACAGGCCAACCCCCGGCCTCCTCTCTCCCCTCACCCCTCACCCCTCGACCGTGCTCGCCACGCCCAGTGCCCGCGATGACTGCGCCCTTCCTACGCGCCCGCGCATCGCACAGCCGCGCCCATCTACATGCTCGCCGCAGTCCCCACTCACTCGCTCCCTGATGCATTCGCCGGACGCAACTCGCAGCGATGGGCCGCTCTCCGCCGCCCACCGCTGCTTCTCCCTGAACGGTCACCCGCTCGGCGCCCGCGGTTGCCACGACCCAGCCGCGTGCTCCCTGTGTCGTCTCGCTCGCTGTCTCTGTGCCTCTGCCCCGCTCTGCCCTAGCCCCGCCCCGACTCCGCCAACACTGGCCTCACCCGTACCGCTGTGCGCCCGCCTGCGCGAGGCGGGGCCGTCATCGCACCCGCGTCGCCCTGTCCTAGCCCCACTCGCGCGCCCCACAACACCGGCCGCGCCCGCTGCTACCGTCGAGCTCCCCTCGCGCTGCCTCCGCCACCGAGCCTGCTATGCCCACACTGACAGCTCACCGTGTCCGCCCCCGCCCTCGCCCAGCCCCTGACCTCGTTGGTCATCGCCCGCTCCGGTCTGCCGCCCCGCGCCTCGCCCCGGTTGGCTGTGCCTGGGGCCAGCGCCCGGGCTCGCCCCGTCGGGTGCCCGTAACCGCCTGCACGCACGCCCGCTAAGGCACCCCCGTGCCAATGGCATATGGGCCCCACCTCTGTGAAACACTTTTGAAAAGAAAAGAAAAAAGGAATTAAATAAATAACTAAGAAGAAATAACTAATTTATTAACTTAATTAACACTATTGAATTAACCTAATCACCTAATTATACTAATTAATCTTGTTCGGTTAAACTGTGACTATGACAGCAGGACCCACCTGTCAGTTTGACTGGTCAACGGTCAGAGTTGACCGCTGACGTCATGATGACGTCATAAATGTTTTTCGAATTAAATTAATTTGTTAATTCCTGAAAATGATTTAAAATCTTTAAAAATTAATATAAAATAACCCGTAACTCGGATGAAAATACTTTGTACATGAAAGTTGCTCAGAACGACGAGACGAATCCGAATATGATGTACGTTCATCGACCGCATGTCCCAAGCATAGCGAACATGCAACTGTCCCCCTCCATTCCATTTGTCCGAAAATGCCTAACACCAGGAGTACTTTCCCGGATGTTTTCCGCCTTCGCCTAGTACCGCGTTAGGGCACACCTAGCACCGTTTATTACCATGTCATGCATCGTCATGCATCTGTTTGCATTGTATTTATTGTTTCTCCCACCTCTTGTCTCCGGTAGACTTCGAGACTAACGCCACTGCTGCTGCCCCGATCGACTACGGTGTTGATAACCCGTCCTTCTGTGCCGAGCTTCCAGGCAAGCAAACCCCCTTTGATCAACCAGATATTGCCTACTCTCTTCTCTCTTACTCTTGCATTAGGTTTGCTACTGTTGATTATTCGATAGCTCCTATTCTATTGCATAGCCTGTCATTGTTGCTACAACTGTTGATACCTTTACCTGCAATCCTAAATGCTTAGTATAGGATCCTAGTATTCCATCAGTGGCCCTACATTCTTGTCCGTCTGCTATGCTATACTATCGGGCCGTGATCACTTCGAGAGGTGATCATGGGAATATATTATATACATACTATACATGATACATGTTGTGACTAAACTCAGGTCGGCTCGTAGAGTACCCGCGAGTGATTCATGGATTGGGGGTTGAAAGGAAATTTTTCCCGACGGCCCTCTGTGTAAATCTTTGTGGCGGAGCGACATGGCAGGTTGAGACACCCAGTAGAGAGGTGGCCTGGCCCCTGGTCGTTGTCCACGGTTATTTCACAATAACACGCTTAACGAGTTTGGATATTTGATCCGAGTTAGGTTGTTGGTCTTATACACACTAACTGCCACGCGGGACAAGATATGGGCAACCGACGTCGTAGTATCATCCGAAGCCTTCCGGTCGTCAGCGACTGAGCGGCGCGCGCCGGGTTGGGCCGTGTAACGCAATTTCCTTTGAAATGGAGGTTGCTAGGTCTACTCACCGGCCTCGTACGCAATGTGCAGGAGTGCAAAGGGCGATGGGCCCAAGATCCCTGCGTGCATAGGATTGAGACCGGCGGGCCGAGCTCTCTGTCGGGCCTAGGTAGGGTTGCGACATGTTGATCTTCCGAGGCCGGGCATGACCCGAGAAAGTGTGTCAAGCCAGAGTGATCGAGCGTGTCGGGTTATGTGGTGCACCCCTGTAGGAAAGTAATCTATTCAAATAGCCGGGTCCACGGTAACAGGACGACCAAGAGTTGTATTCCGACCTCATGACAGCTAGAACCAGATACTTAATAAAACACACCCTTTCAAGTGCCAGATACAGCTTGGTGATCACTTTTTCATAGGGCGACGAGGGGATGATCACCGGGTAGGATTATGCTATACGTTGTTACTTGGTGAACTTATAACAACTACTCTCTTCTATTGTTGCAAGATGGAGGCTACCGGAAGCTTAGTCTTTGATAGGCCTAGCTTTCTCCCCTCTTATTCTAGCATTCCGCAGTTTAGCCCACATATATTACCCCTTTATACAGATACCATTGCATTTGTGGTGTAGATCCTTGCTTGCGAGTACTTTGGATGAGTACTCACAGTTGCTTTGCTCCCCCTTTCCTCATTTTTCCCTTCTTCTCGGATGATGCAACCAGATGGTGGAGCCTAGGAGCCAGAGGCCACTGCCAATGACTACTACTACCCCATCGAAGCCTACTACCATGTGGAGTCTGCCGATGACGAGGAGTAGTTTAGAAGGATCCCATGCAGGAGGCCTGCACCTCTTCGATCTATATCCATGTTTGTGCTAGCCTTATTATGGCACCTTGTTTAACTTATGTCTGTACTCAGATATTGTGGCTTTTGCCGACTCATTTATGATCGAGCTTATGTATTCGAGCCCTCGAGGCCCTTAGCTTGTAACATGAAGCTTGTATGATCTTTAATTTGTGTCTAGAGTTGTGTTGTGATATCTACCCGTGAGTCCCTGATCTTAGTCGTACACATTTGCGTGCATGATTAGTGTATGGTCAAATCGGGGGTGTCATGGGTGTTTTACATCTGAAGCATGGACACTCAAATACCCTGCCACTTTTTCCTACCCCTTGGCAAAAACTACATCTGACTATGTTCCCATCAACATCAAAATTGGCTCATCTATTCCCATAACTAATATTTTTAGATTTGAATTTTTTTTTGTTACAACACTCACAATTCAAGGATGTTGTCAAATCCATCTGGTCTGAATAAATGAATGAAAGAGGAAGTGCAAAAGTCATAGCTGCCAAATTCAAAAGATTGAGGAAAGGACTACAAATTTGGTCTAGCCAAATATCCGATTTGAGGAAAATTATTGTGGACATCAATTTCCTAATCCTATACTATGATTATTTTGAGGAATTCAGACCCCTGTCCATAGAGGAATCAAATGGAAGGGAGGTTCTTAAAAATCATCTTGCAATGCTACTGGATCACCAAAGAATATATTGCAAACAAAGAGCCACAATCAGACAGCTTCAGATGGGGGAGGGTAACACTAAATACTTCAAGCCAAAGCCACAATCAAATTCAGAAATAATTGTATTGCTATGCTCAAAGATGAAATAGGACAAGAGCACCATGATCATCTAGCCAAAGTTGTCATCCTATTTAGGGAATTCAAAGAAAGATTGGGTACCAGCTCCCCCATAGACAACCCTCTTCGACTGGATAATATTCTGCAATCTTGGGAAGATCTGTCTGAATTGGAAGTACCTTTAACCAAGGAAGAAATTGATAGTGTTGTCATGAAAATGCCCTTTGATAAGCCACCAGGACGAGATGGTTTTAATGCTGCATTCCTCAAACATTGTTGGGATATCATTGCCACTGATTTTTACAAACGCGTCCATGATTTTCACGCTGGTAATGTTAATATCCAAAGCATCAACTACTCCTTCATAACCTTGATCCCAAAAGTTGATGTTGCCACTAGCCGTGTAGACTTCAGGCCTATCTCCCTTCTGAACTGTACTCTAAAGATCATCACCAAGCTACTGGCAAACACACTCGAAAAAGTTATCCTCAGAATGGTCCACACCAACCAATATGGTTTTCTGAACAACAAATGCATTCAAGACTGTCTTGCTTGGTCATATGAATACATCCATCAATGATTTCAAAGCAAAATAGAGCCAGTATTACTAAAAATGGACTTTGAGAAAGCATTTGATACGTTAAACCATGATACCATCATATAGATTATGCAGGCAAAAGGATTTGGACACAAATGGATTCAATGGATCAAAATGATCTATGGGACTGGCTTTTCTTCCGTGCTTCTTAGTGGAGTACCAGGAAAACAATTTTTGCATGAAAAAGGTGTCAGACAAGGAGATCCACTCTCACCTCTCATATTTGTGATTGTTGCCGATGTCTTACAAACCATGATGAATGAAGCCAGGCTAAACAACTTGATTTAGGCACCACTTGTTCATCAATCTTGCACTGATCACCCCATCATTCATTATGCAGATGACACCATCCTGGTTGCCAAGGCAGATAGTAGGCAACTTGAGCACATAAAAAAATCTCTTGCTTCACTATGCTCCTTACAAAGGTCTGAAAGTCAACTATTCCAAGTCAACCCTCATTGCCATAATCACACCCATGGACAAGATGACTGAACTTTCTCACCTTTTGGGCTACAAAATTGGTACACTTCCACATAAATATCTGGGGCTACACTATGCTACACCAAACCAAGGGTTGAGGATTTATGCCTATGTTGAAGAGAATTGAAAATAGGCTACTTGGGTGCTCCGCTCTACTGTCCAATGGAGACAAGCTTACCCTCATCAAGTCTGTTTTTCAAGTATGCCTATTTTCTTCATGTGCACTCTGTTGATTCCCAAGTCAGTAGTCAAGCAAATCAACTCATATATCATGAAATGCTTCTGGAGAAAGTTTGGTGCACAAGAAAGAGAATCAATCCTTATTTCATGGAACAAAATATGCCAGCCTAAAGCACAACATGGTCTGGGTGTCTTGGATATCCATTCTCATAACTAGGCCTTACTCATGAAATTCCTTCATAAGTTCTTCAACAAAGAGAATACCCCCTGGGTCAAGATCATTTGGAAAACACATTACCAACACTGTCTCCTGGGTGAAAAAAATGGTGGGATCCTATTGGTGAAAAGCAATTCTTAAAAATCTGCCCACATTCAAGCACCGTGCCATCTGCAAGCCAGGCAAGGGGGGCACTGCTTTATTCTTGTATGACAAATGGATGGGTGATCCTCTTGAACCTAAATTCCCTGAACTTTTCTCCTTTGTCATAAACAAAGAGACCACACTGATGCAAGCCCAAGACCAACAGGAGTTTAGTCAGCTATTCCACATACCCCTTTCCTAGGAAGCCTTCAACTAATTCAACTCCCTCCAAAATCAGATTCTCAATAGAACACACACATATGCGAAGGACATATGGACTTATCCCTGGACCACCCCACAATACTCATCCATGAAGATGTACAAGATCATATGTGGGAAGACATAAGCTCATACCATCCATAGACAGCTATGGAAATCGGCCTGTAGACTCAAACACAAGATTTTCTTCAGGCTCTTATTGCATGATAGAGTTAGCACAAGAAATTTACTGCAACACAGCAACACGTTCTTAGAAGATTACAATTGTGCTCTATGTGCTGATTCAACAAAGGAGACTCTTATCCACCTTTTATGGAATTGCCCTTTCTGCCTTAGCTGTTGGACAAACTTGCTCCCCACCAAACAGAGAGGAATTTCTGCATACGATGAAATTATTCTGACCATGATCAAGCTACCTAAAGACATTGCGATGGAGATCATAATAATGGGCTGCTGGAGTATTTGCATGGTAAGAAATGATAAAATCTTCAAATCTGCACCGCCACACATCAGCTCTTGGAAATACTTTCTCAAGGAAGGATAACAGAGCTGTGAGGCTTTTGCCTTGCAGTATATAGTCAAAAAAAGGAAGGCTAACAGAATGTCAAGCTTAGATCAAAGCAAGCCAAAGTAATAAAGATTGAACATTGGATAGAACTGAACCTATAATTTGATCCAATGTTGCCTAGAGCTGGTATTGGGTGATTATATATGAAAATACCATAGAACAATTGTTCTACGGTCATAGGTTCAAAAAAAGTGTTTTGGGTGGCTCTCTGTTGGTTCCCCGGTTTTAGAGAATTATAGAGTTGGAATTATGCCAGATGGAGCCGCATGGGGCCCACAAGGTATCCCGACGCCTACCCCCTAGGTGCATTGGGTTGCCTTGCCATCTCCTCGTTTCTCTTCTAGTATCCCCTCGAAGCTTCTAGGGTATCGCTTGTCCAAAAAAAATCATCAAAAAGTTTCATAGCGTTTGGACTCCGTTTAGTACCGATTTTCTGGAAAACCAAAAACATGCAGAAAACATCAACTCGCACTTGGCACTGGGTTAATAGGCTAGTCCCAAAAAATGATATAAAATACCAAAAAAGTTATATAAATCATCCAAGATTGATGTTATAATAACATGGAACACTCAAAAGTTATAGATATGTTGGAGACATATAACGCAACACGAGCTGTCGTGCCCTGCCAAGCACCATGTCGGCTCACACCTCCTTTTTTAGTGATCCGGTAAAGGAACAGAAAGCACCCCACACATATTTCCCCAAAGAGGTGACCTTGGGTTATCAAACCCGCGAGAGGAAGGTTTACTTGAAGCGACGGTTTCTAGCAAGCTTCTGTAAAAAAAAATCCAGCTTTTGACCGAATCAATCAAGCTAATTGTGATGAAACACTTATAATAAAAAGTGGTACGGGAATGAGGTCTTAATCACTACTAGGGAAAATCCTAGCAGTAGCGCGGGCTTTAGGTGTATCAGTAGCGCGGGCACCCACGCTACTAATACGGCTATAGCTAACCTGTATCAATAGCGCGGGTTGGCCCACCCTACCGCTATACATGGGTAGCAGTAGCGAGCTTTGTAGAAACGCGTTGCTGATAATAGTCGCAGTGCTTTTAGTAAAGCCATGCTGCTGCTAATCTAACTAGTAGTAGCGTGCTTTCTTTCCATCACTACTAGTATAGTGTTTTTCATTTTTTAGCGCATTTATACGCCGTTATACAAATTTTGATGTAGTACCAATTAAGAGGTTGTTATGTAATTATGTACATGATGAATTAATATATCATTGTGAGGAAGAAACATGGATTAGATTCATTTGGATGAATCAAAAGTTGAATTAGGACGACGATCCTACTAATTCAACTTTTGGTCACTTTTGATCCATCCACATGAATCTAATCCGTGTTCCTTCCACCAACACTAGCTAATAACAAATCATCATGGTAATCATGATCAACATCATCATAATATTAATATAAAAACTCTTGCATCATATCATCACCAAAAACACTAGCTAATAATCATCATAGTCATTACCACCAACACTATTTAATCATCATAGTCATAGTGTAGCTATCTAATCACCACCAACACTAGCTAATAATAATCATCATAGTCATTAACACCAACACTAGCTATTTAATCATCATAGTCATAGTGTAGCATATCATCATCATCTTCAAACTCATTCTGGCTAGCTAATCACTCCTGCTGCTCTCTCTCAGGTAAAATAGCATAAAACATGTGTAGCACTCCTTCTTCATCATATTGGAGAATACAGATGAACCTGTCTCCTAATTGTGGGCTGTGCTTCTGATTGCTGCCCCTAGTACTTCTCTGTTGTGATCCTTCACGCTTTTTCTCTAGTCTTTGACTATTAAAACTTGCTCGCTTCGAGAAACCATGAATGCACTCATGTGCAATACATGATATCTTGGCCATAAGCTAACCATTGTCACGCGACCTTTAGTCTCGATACAACGAGGCACAACATTCATTGGGAGTACCGATTGAAGAACATCATAGTAACATACTTAACAATGAAGTTTAGCTTAAAAAATAATGTATGCAAAAGATGCACTAAGGACAATAGTAAAAATCTTACCATGTTTCCTAAATAGATGTGACCGTAGTTCAATACGCACACTAGTGGTCGCACGTGTTGAGTACTAATATTTCGAAGTCCAGGAAAAGAACCTGTCTTGACAGTATCAAGATCCTCAAGCCATGAAACATAATGACTTATCTCCTCGCAGTTTAGTTCAGCCCCGGGACAGTAGTAGGTGTTGTCTACCAAGCGTCGGACATGCTTGCTTGAATGGAAATAAGCTGACAATAGAAATTAGTTGTCAACTATTTTTAAATAAACAGTATAAATTACTTAATAAATATGGTTGAGAAACTCACATAATGGTAGAACTGGAGGCGTATGAACATCGACCCAGGTGTCGATATTACTTTCAATTTCATCTTCCGGACGAATATCAAAGGCGATAAGCATATTAGGCTCAAATGCATAAGCCTTGCATAGTGCTCTCCAATTTTTGCATTCAAAATAGGAGTAGGTGTCTGCATTGTATAATTTTACGGCAAAAGTATAACCATGCTCGGTCCTCAAGTGAACTCTCTTTACCTCCATACTTTCCATAGTACTGAAACCAATCTTATCCAAGACATACATTCTAGCATGGCAGTGGGATGCACTAGTAGAATTGTAAAAAATTTAAATTATAAGTTGAAGCAAAAGAAGCAGAAGTCATGCTTAATTACGAAAAAGGACTTGTCATTGTGACTTACTATATTCACTTCGAAGGTCTCATCCAGCATGATGCTGAAGCGCCTACCACCAACTAGGTGAGGCCTGTCGAACAAGTCACGCTCGTCTTCGCAGTATTCGCACATAATGAATTCCCTTTTGTCGTCAGACGTTTCCTATGTTCATAGTTGAAACATTAATTGAAAATCGATCGAAGGCAACTACCAGGAAACTCAACACACAAATCTCTATTACTCAATATGAAACGGGTTGACTTTAGGTCTATCGAGTCTTCCTTCCTATACTCTTATCTCACGTATATAGTTGGGATTCTTCCACTCTCACATTTCGACCATTGGTGATGGTCGCTCCTCCTCCTTTTCCCTAGTGAATTGCAAATATCTAGCACAAGGAAAAGAAGGAGAAGCGACCCGCACGACAACAGTTAGGATTCTTCCTAACAGTGGACACTCGCCCTCACTGAGAGACACACAAGTGGCCGAAACAGACCTAAAGTCAACCCGTTCCATATATCGAGCAATGACATAGAAAAAATGCCCTATGTTTTGCCGAAATATCATTGAATCCCCGTTCTGTCACATCACAAGCACTCAATATGTCCTACATTGTAGCACAAGTCATGCTAAAATTCATGAAAGTTTTTGGCATGACCTTTGCTAAAGATAGGACATATCGAGCGCCTGAAATTTGCCTGAACGGAAACGAGTCAACATTCCGGAAAACAGGCCACTCGGAGGTGTTCCTTGCAAACATGGCCACCTGGGCAAGCACGAGTACTACAGAACATTGTCACAACTACTCACGTAGCTACTACTCCACTACAACTATCAAAACATCTACATCATCATTGACATGGAGATTTGGCTGGCCTTACCTCGAGGTCGGAGGGGATTGGTGACGGGGACGACGACGGGGATGATGCAGGGGCTCCTTGATTTTTGCAAAAACAAAATATAAACAAAACACTATTAATTATCCTCATCTTAGGACTTAGTGAAACCCTATAAGCTATCAACTAAACCTTATTATGTTGATTCAAAAGACCTACATTTGCTATTTTTTTGTAAAACCTAGTTCTAACCCTACAAATTTGTCACTATAGTTCTAGCCCTAACATCTATCCATCCATCCATCTATCTATATATCCATCAATATAACCATCCATCCATCTATCCATCCATTTGTCTATCTATGAAATAAATCCAACATCCACATCATCATCTATTCAAAATGTTCTATATATACCTAAAACATCTACATCATCATCCACTATTAATATTTTTTACTAAACCCTAAAAATATGCCCTAAGTTCAGAATATAACAAGTACATGACATTTTTTCAAATTCTACCAACTAAAACTTCCATTACTAAAATTTATAATCAAAAGACCTAAAATTTCCTATTCTATTCAAAACACCTAAAATAGTCTAAAAAATTATTCTATTACAAACCCTACATTCTACAATGTCTACATTCTAAAATCTACATTTAGATTACCTGCATTATACAATAATAGAGAGAAGGGAGGGAGGGAGGAAGGGTAGGAAAGAGGGAGGGATGAGGGGGAGGAAGGAGGGAGGAGGCGGGAAGGAGGGGTAGGGAGGTAGGAGAAGCTACCTCGTTGGCGGTGATGGCG
>LR738715.1:619590048-619621897 GCA_902687465.1 Secale cereale | reverse complement strand
AGAGAGGGGGCGACGGCGGCGGGATGTAGGAGGGAGCTAGAGAGGGAGCGGGCGACGACGACAGCAGCTAGCGGCAATGCCACGACGGCGGACGACGGGGTGCGGGGGAAAGAGTGAGTGGAGTGGAGAGAGTAGAGTGAGGGGCAGCCGGTTGGGGAAGATGATTAAGCGTTAGCAGTAGCGTGTTTTAGGATAAAGCGCTACTGCTAAAAACCATAGCAGTAGTTCTCATTACACGAAACGCGCTACTGCTAAGGCTTAGCATGTAAAAATGAACATAAAAAATACATTGGTCATCAATGATCTTTTTGGGTAGAATCTGAATTTTCAATAGGAGTCCTGTCCGGTTTAGGAACCGGAGAGGACTCCTATTGTGGCCACAAATCCTACAAATAGAATTCAATGAAGACCAAGTGGTTGTGATAGTTTGAGAAGTAACATATTTAAGGTGGTAAACACCCTGTTCGCGGAGCGAGGTGGGACTAAATTTAGTTGCAAAGAGTGGACTAAACTAGCAGTAGCGTGGGTTCTAAAAAAGTGCTACTGCTAATTCAATAGAAGTAGTGCGTTTGAGGTAGGGGTGCTACTGCTATACCTAGTCTGGCGGCAAGGTCGTGGAAATTGTAGTAGTAGCGCTCTTTCTTGCAAACCCGCTACTGCTACGTTTCTGTTAGTAGCACCGTTTTTGGTCACGCGCTACTGCTAAGTAGTAGTAGCGCCTGATTTTAAACTGCGCTACTTGTAAGATTCTATGTATAAGGTTTTCCGTAGTAGTGAATGCTTACAACCATGTATTTGTGTTCGGACCAAATATGATCTTCATTTGTGCGCAGGAAATCACCCATCGAGATGTGCTTGTTACAAACCGATGGGGAGATTTCGTCCAAATAACATCTTGACCGACACGTGTCCTGCATCAAGAATCAGTTGTCCAAGCGAAGACCCTATCCGCTGCTGTGACACCCCGAGACCGACGCGCCAGGTGTCAGCCAGTTATTCGTCGTCGTTGCCTTGTCATCTGCTTGCGTGTTGCATCTTTGCCGTGTCATCATGTGCATTGCATCATCATGTTTTTAAAACATGCATCCGTCCGAGTTCGCCCGTCCTTTCTGTTATCCGTTCTGAGCCCAGACACACTTGCACGAGCCCGCGGCACCTCCGGTTATTTATTTTATGAGTGGCCGGAAAATGTTCTCAGAATGGGATGAAACTTGGCGTGTGGTCTTATTATAGCATAGGTAGACCGCCTGTCAAGTTTTGCCGCGTTCGGAGTCCGTTTGATATCCCAACGGTTAACCGCGTTAACAACCGGAAGCCTTTTGTCTTTTGGCCCAACACCCCTCCCAACAGCCCACTAGCCCATTCTAACCCCCTCCATGCTCTCGGTCGTCAGATCAGGATCGCGTGGCCGAAAACCGCTCCTCATTTGGACTCTCCTAACTCCCTCTACCTATATATTTGCCTCCCCCTCCATTTTTCACGGATGAAACCCTAGCCCCGTCCTCCTCCGCGTGCCGGACATGTCTACGCCGCCGCTGGACATGTCTACGCCGCCGCCGGCCACCTCACTCGGCCAATCCGAGGCCGCCACCTCAGCCGCGCCACCGCCCTCAGCCAAACACGCCTCGCCACGTGTCTCCACGTCGCCTCCCCACCGCAGCCTCTGCCACCGGCCTGCCCGAGCCTGCATGAGGCCCGCCCGGGCCCGATCGCCGCCACCCGCATGCCCGCGCCCCGAGTCGCTTAGTCCCCGCCGTCGATGCGAGCGCCGCCGCGTTGGCCTCGCCGGCGACCTCGCCGGATCGCCGCCCCGCCGCCTCTCCTTCCCCGTCACCGTGCGCCACCACCATCACCACCACCCGCCGGATCCGGCCGGGCCCCGACTCCCTCTGGCCAGATCCGAGCCCGACGCCCCCGGATCCGCCCGTTGCCACATCTCCGGCGAGCCCCACCGCCTTTCTCGCCGGACACCAGCAGCGCAGCCGGCCTCGTCCTCGTTCGGGACAACGACGGCCTCGTGCGCATCATGGGCCCCCGAGCGCCTGGGCCAGCCGCCGGCCCAGCGATCCCCTCGGCCCAGTCTAGTGCTTCCCTCCGGCCGGCCAGCCACCTCTCCGACCTGGGCCAAGGCCCACGAGGTGAGATGCCTCCGTCCGTACTATGAGTCGCCCTATGCACTATTTAGTTATCCACCGCTCGGTTTTCGTTACAAAATTTGACTAAGTCCCTAGTATATGTAATTTTGTTGACATGTTTGACTGCTGATAACTTTTTGTGTGATGGCCCAAATTGAGCATGTAATATGTCAAAATGTTCGCTATGATATGCTCTTCATTTTGTTCCACTGTGGCATGCTTGTTTGAGTTCATCTTGATGCCCGAATCAGCGTTGCAAGAGTGCCATATGTTTAAAACTGCTGTTAACTGTAATTTTATTGCATGCTTGTGGTGATGATATCTTTTTGCATGTTCATCCAAATGGAGCATATGATATGTCAAAATGTTCATTGTGAAGTGCTCTACATGATGGTTGCTCTAGCCTTCATGCTAGGTGCCATATTTCCATGTTAATCTCTGTTGCAAAAGTGCATGTGGCTGTTAAGTGCTGAAATTTGTTATGAGATGCTGTTTTGACTTATTCATAACTATTGATGTGTTTGTCTTTCATGCCACATGTCAATATGTTTTAGAAGCACAATCATGTCCTCTTTGCTGTGGTGCTTTTCACTTTTCATGATATGCCTTGAGGTGTTTGCAACAAGCTCACAAAGTGGCCTACTAGCTGTAGTTGTTTCCTGAGACTGAAACTGTTAAACCTGATGCTATGTTTGCTTGATGCCCCACTCAAATCCATGCATGTTTTAGTATGCCCAATGATCATGTCTTGTTGTCCATGTTATGCTCTATCCATCCATGCCCTTATTTGCATATATGGCCTGCTGTAGCTTATTTATTTCTTGCTCTTAAGTTGCTATAAATGTACCTGTCAGACTGTTATCAGCATGATCAATTTGGTGAAGCTTGTTGTTATTGATCCATGCCTCCTATGGAGTTGTTCCAATGGAGTTGTTTGATGTATGCTATGTCTATTACATGTCCATTATCTTTTTATACTTAGTAGAGTTGATATGCTTGTTGTTTTGTGCCTGCGAAGGCAGCATCGTGATGATGTTTTTTTGCCTTCCCAGATTTTGACTAAGTCTGGATAAATTTATTGCAACTTGCCATGCTTGTTTAATTGTGTTCCAGCAAGTTTTTGGGTGTGCTCTAAGTTCATGCTTGTTAAGTATCATGTCTATTTCACATCCATGCCTCTTGTTATCATGTTTGGGTGCTGTAGCATATATATACCTTGCTCCAATGTTGCTATGTTGCTGATTTTAGACAGCTTGTTGTTATATCTTGTTTCATGTGTATGTGTTGAACCGTTGCTCCGTTTTGAGCGTCCTATATGAAACTTATGTGATTTTTCATGTAGAAGCATAATATCATGTTGTTTACATGTTTGGAGTGTGTTTGCTTGTTGTTTGGACGCATCTTGCATATTTGCCATCCTTGTCTTGTTTTGCTCATATCTTCTAAGCCGTAGCTCCGAATTAAACAAATTATATGAAACTTGACTAGAATTTCGAGTAGATCATCTTGGTGCATGTTAACTTGTTGTTTAACAACTTTAACTTAAGGTTTGTTCAGATCCGGACCAATTTCGAAACGTGCATATGAGGACTTACTGGAATTGTTATATGTTGATTCCGGCCTCATTTAAACTTGTTGGTTTGTGTTGTTCTTGTGTGCTTCATCCTTTGCCATGTTTTGAATCATATAGACTTGTCTCGCATCATACTTGGTTGAGCATCTTGTTATGTTCTTGAATGGTGTGTTTACCATGTTGTGTGCTTCTTCTCGTTAGTGCTTGTTTCGTTGCGATCGTGAGGATTCGTTCGACTACACGTGGTTCGTCTTCGCGGCTTCTTCTTCATCTTCTTCATGGATTCGTTCTTCTTCCTTGCGGGATCTCAGGCAAGATGACCATTACCTTGGATACCTTTACTATCATTACCATGCTAGCTGTCTCGATGCTATCGTTATATATCGCGCTACCCATCATTTATTGTCAGCCCCTCTCCTTGTTGCCATGAAACCTATAACCTTTGACACCTTCCCAGCAAACCGTTGTTTGGCTATGTTACCCGCTTGCTCAGCCCCTCTTATAGCGTTGTTAGTTGCACGTGAAGATGAAGATCGATCCATGTCGGATCTTGATGTTGGAATATCACAATATCTACTATTATTTTAACACACCTATACACTTGGCAATGGGTGGAAGGCTTGGCCTTTTGCCCGGTGTTTTTGTTCCACTCATGCCACCTTAGGAGCCGATAAACCGGCGTTATATTCCTTGATTTTGCGTTCCTAATGCAGTTGGGTATATGGGGACCCCATGACAGTTCGTCTTTGAATAAAACTCCTCCAGCAAGGCCCAACATTGGTTTTAATTTGCCTCATAATAACAACTTAATTAATTAATTAATTTGCATAGGGGGTCGCGTCCCCGAGGATTCTTTTCTACATAACAGGGGGGCCAGTGCTGATGGTGTTGGTCCCAAACGGGGATCCTGTAGGGCCGCCATGGGGAAACTCGAGGTATCTGGCTCCTGTAGCATCGCCCATCCGGTCGTGGCCTGAGACGAGATACGCGCGGCTACTATCAGGGTGTCGACACACCGGGAGGTCTTGCTGGACTTGTTTTACCATTGTCGAAATGTCTTGTGCACCGGGATTCTGAGCCTGATCGGGCCTTCCCAAAGATAAGGGGTAATATTATTATTACTTCTGCTGATCATGAGAGCTTGTGATGGGCTAAGTTGGGACACCCCTGCAGGGTTATGATCTTTCGAAAGCCGTACCCGCAGTTATGTGGCAGATTGGAATTTGTTAATGTCCGGTTGTAGAAAACTTGTCAGAGGATCCGAAGTAAAACACACAACCGTGTGAGTAACCGTGACCGTCTCTTTTCACTTCACGGTGGGGTTATGTTTGACTCGTAGGTAGTTCAGGATCTTTAGCGAGCATTATTGGTTTGCGACCGTTTGGGTAGATGCTCATCTTATTCTTGTACTCGTAAGTTAGCCACCATATATTGCTTAGCCGCTGCTGCAACCTCACCACTATACCTCTTCCTACGCATTAAGCTTTGCTAGTCTTGTTACCCATGGTTATGGGATTGCTGAGTCCTTGTGGCTCACAGTTACTACAACAACAGTTGCAGGTGCAGGTTTGCGATGACTTAACATGAGAGTGATGCTACCTTTTGTGGGAGTTCTTTCTTCTTCTTCTTCGTCAGTCTTGGGCTAGGTTCCTGGTCGGCAGCCTGGGATAGCAGATGGATGTCTTTGTGCTTTTCATGTTTGCATCCGCAGTCGGATGTCTTGTATTGATGTTGATGTATTCATGTGACTTGTATGAATTGTTGTATCCCCATGTATTTATGTAATGGTACGATGTAATGATATCCATCTTGCTAAGCGCCTGAGATGCAGTTGTGCCCCAATCACGTATGAGTCTCGTGATCGGGATATAATCGCATATTGGGCCTGACAAGTTGGTATCAGAGCCTCGACCGACCATAGGAGCCCCCTTGATTGATCGTAGTCTGGACGTTGTTGAGTCTAGCAGAAAAACTTTTTCGGAGTCTAGTTATATCAGAGAGTAGGAATTATTTTTACTCCTCAGTCCCTTCATCGCTCTGGTGAGGAATCTTGACGTAGGTGTTTTGAATTACCCCTCTTCCCCTTCAAATTTTTTTAGGATCACGCGGTTAGTTTTCGTTCGTTGCGACGTCTGTTCTTTTCATCTGGTGCATCTCTCGTCGAGTCGAGTCATTCCTCCTCGTCTTTTGCTTCAATCCTCAGTTTTTTTCAACCGACATTGTTTTCCCCGTTCCGAAGTTGTCTTCCTTTCCCCCACCCACCCACCCTTTTTCTTCTCGGAGCCGGAGTTCTTAATCGAGTATCGATCCTACTCGTGCGAGTCTTTCTTTCTTTCATCAATTGTTTCAACTGGTGATTTCTCGTCTAGTTCATCATTCTTCATCTCTTTTCTTCTCCGGTGGATTCAATTCAAGTATTCGGTGTGGATCATATCCTTTTCCTTCGGCTCAAATCTTTCACCTTGCTCGTTCACCTCTCACCATAATCATCCCGGAGTTCCGAAGACATCTCAGGAGATTCGTCTGTGTTCCAATTAATTCGAGGTTGTCACCTCATTCGAGTCATTCAATCGTTCCAGTGTATCATCTCCGTTTTAATCCTTTCCAACGGTGTTTTCTCTTCGGTGAGCTCATAACCGACAGGTTTATTCCCAGGATCTTACCTGACTCTTCTAATTTTCCCGGAGTATTCCTATATTCTTTTCAAAGTATGACGTAAGTATGGATTCCATCAGTCATATGCCTTCTTCAAGATCGCTTTTAATTCTTTCATCCTTGGTTCAACCTTTCTTCTTTTATTCTTCCGGAGTATCTCAATAATTTTGGTTGTGTTCCTCGTCGTCATCTGAAGAATCTTGTCCGTCCTCTCGAAGATTCGTGATTCCAGATTAATGTTATCCTCTCAAATTATTCCGCTTGTCATAAATTCTTTTCCTTATCCATCCGGAGCTTTTCATGAGTTCTTTTGGTTGTGTTCCTCCGAAGGACATCATTTCAGAACATTTCTTCGTTCTCAGTTTTCAACTTCGTCCTCCAAATATTCTTCACTGATGCCTCTTCGCCCGTCTCACATTTGTTCGGTGCTTCGTTCAAGTATTCTTTAATCAGTTCGCGATCTCTTTGTTCTCTTGTATCTAAATTCCCCAAGTGCTTTACTCTTCCCAGCGATTCATTCTCTAGTATTCACTCAATTTCAATTCTTTACGGTGGTATGTTCTTTTTCTTCACTCGTTTTCAATTTCTTCCCGGTGGTTCGTTCATTTTTCTTCACCCGGCTTCAATTTTTACGGTGGTTCGCTCAAGAGTTCTTTTCTGGTGTTATTATGTCAATCCATTCATTTTTATTCCAATCCTACCGGTGTTTCATGAAGATTTTCGCAAGTTCGCGATATATCCCTCTTTAATCATTTCAACGAGAATAAGTAGTATGCAAATCCATTATTTCTCATCAATTTAATTGGTGGAGGATAAGCAGAACATAATTCTTATTCTTTTTCATCAACTTGATCAATTCCTTCCTTCGGAGTTTGTTCATGTTGAATAAATTCTAGTTACAAGTGCTATAATCTTTTCTTCCCTGGAGTTCAAAGATTACTCGGCTATCTCATCGGACCCTCGTTTTAATCATCGCGAGGCTTTAATCTTATTCTTTTCATCCTTCATTTCTATATCATCATCCTTTTGTTACCGGAGTTCCTCATGGTGGCTCTTTCATGGTTTAATCATTCTTCAAATATTCATCAAATTCTTCTGGAGCAGCTCAAGCATTCTTATTCTTTTACCTATCGAGTGCAAATAATTCTCCGTATTCTTTTGAAATGGAGTTTTGCAGTTATTTATCCTCAGCTATTCAATCTTTTGGTTGTGGCATAATTCACCTCAAGTTTTGAGATGTTCAAATAAGTCCAAACCAAGCTTATTCCTTTTGTTGTTGATTTTCTCAACAACTCCATTCAAGCCTTTCTCTTATAGATCCTCTCTCAAATTCATTCGTGGTGGAACTTGTTGTTCTCTTTTCCGTTCTTTAATTTGCATTCTTTCCATTCTTCCGGAGGCATTGTATTGTTCTTTTCATCATGTTTTCGTTTCATCTTCTCAGGTTCATGTCCTATTCCATTCATGCCCAACCGGTGTGCTATTTCTTTCAGTTTCAGCCGGAGTGCAGCCTGAATTACTTCGTTCAAACTCCTTTCTATCTCTTACTAACCGGAGTGGTTTCATTGTCCCTATGTCATTTAAGCTCTTGATCCTTGTCGTATGCCTTGTTTCCTCATTTTACCGGAGTTTCTCAACTTCGTTCATCTTCGTTGTATCCTTTCTTTCAAGTTGTTCAACCTCCCAAGGTTCTTTGGTTTCACCTTGTTCTTCCTTTTTCCCTTCCGTTCCATTCCTAAGATCTCGGGACAAGATCTCTTGTTAGTAGGGGAGTGTTGTGACACCCTAAGACCGATGCGCCAGGTGTCAGCCAGTCATTCATCGTCGTTGCCTTGTGATCTGCTTGCGTGTTGCATCTTTGTCGTGTCATCATGTGCATTGCATCATCATGTTTTTAAAACTTGCATCCGTCCGAGTTCGCCCATCCTTTACGTTGTCCATTCTGAGCCCAGACACACTTGCACGTGCCCGCGGCACCTCCGGTTATTTATTTTATGAGTGGCCGGAAAATGTTCTCAGAATGGGATGAAACTTGGCGAGTGGTCTTATTATAGCATAGGTAGACCGTCTGTCAAGTTTCGTCGCGCTCGGAGTCCGTTTGATATCCCAACGGTTAACCGCTGATGTCTACTACGCACCCTTCTTCTTGTAGACGTTGTTGGGCCTCCAAGTGCAGAGGTTTGTAGGACAATAGCAAATTTCCCTCAAGTGGATGATCTAAGGTTTATCAATCCATGGGAGGCGTAGGATGAAGATGGTCTCTCTCAAACAACCCTGCAACCAAATAACAAAGAGTCTCTTGTGTCCCCAACACACCCAAAACAATGGTAAATTGTATAGGTGCACTAGTTCGGCGAAGAGATGGTGATACAAGTGCAATATGGATGGTAGATATAGGTTTTTGTAATAAGAAAATATAGAAACAACAAGGTAGCAAGTGGTAAACGTGAGCATAAACGGTGTTGCAATGATAGTAGGCAAGGCCTAGGGTTCATACTTTCACTAGTGCAAGTTCTCTCAACAAGGATAACATAATTGGATCATATTACTAGCCCTCGACATGCAACAAAGAGTCACTCCAAAGTCACTAATAGCGGAGAACAAACGAAGAGATTATGGTAGGGTACGAAACCACCTCAAAATTATTCTTTCTGATCGATCTATTCAAGAGTGCGTAGTAACGTTCAATCTATCATAGAATTCAAACTAGAATAACACCTTAAGACACAAATCAACCAAAACCCTAATGTCACTTAGATACTCCATTGTCACCTCAAGTATCCGTGGGCATGATTATACGATATGCATCACATAATCTCAGATTCATCTATTCAACCAACACAAAAGTACTTCAAAGAGTGCCCCAAAGTTTCTACCTGAGAGTCAAGACGAAAACGTGTTCCAACCCCTATGCATAGATTCCCAAGGTCACGGAACCCGCAAGTTGATCACCAAAACATACATCAAGTAGATCACATGATATCCCATTGTGACCACAGGTAAGCACGTGCAAGACATACATCAAGTGTTCTCAAATCCTTAAAGACTCAAATCCGTTAAGATAACTTAAAAGGGAAAACTCAATCCATTATAAGAGAGTAGAGGGGGAGAAACATCATAAGATCCAACTATAATAGCAAAGCTCACGATACATGAAGATCGTGCCATATCAAGAACACGAGAGAGAGAGAGATCAAACACATAGCTACTGATACATACCCTTAGCCCCGAGGGTGGACTACTCCCTCCTCGTCACGGAGAGCGCTGGGATGATGAAGATAGCCACCGGAGAGGGATTCCCCCTCCGACTGGGTGCCGGAACAGGGTCTAGATTGGTTTTCGGTGGCTACAGAGGCTTTCGACGGCGGAACTCCCGATCTAGGTTAATTTTCAAAGGTTTCAGTATTTATAGGAATTTTTGGAGTCGGGGCCAAGCAAAGGGGGGCTACGGGCCGTCCTCAAGATAGGGGGGCGCGCCCCCTGCCCAGGACGCGCCCCTACCCTCGAGGGCAGCCCGTGGCTCCCCTCGCCCAACTCTTTTGCTTCGGGGGCTTCTTTTGGTCCAGAAAAAATCATAAAAAATTGGCTCGTCAATTGGACTCCGTTTGATATTCCTTTTCTGTAAAACCCTAAAACAGGAGAAAAACATAAACTGGCACTGGGCTCTGGGTTAATAGTTTAGTCCCAAAAATCATATAAAAGTGTATAATAAAGCCCATAAGACATCCTAGAAGGATAATATAATAGCATGGAACAATAAAAAATTATAGATACGTTGGAGACGTATCAGCATCCCCAAGCTTAATTCCTGCTCATCCTCGAGTAGGTAAATGATAAAAGCAGAATTTTTGATGTGGAATGCTAACCAATATAGTTTTTCAATGTAATTCTCTTAATTGTGGCATGAATGTTCAGATCTGAAAGATTCAAGATAAAAGTCTATATTGACATAAGAAATAATAATACTTCAAGCATACTAACAAAGCAATCATGTCTTTTGAAAATACTATGGATAAAGAATGTTATCCCTACAAAATCATATGGTGTTGGCTATGCTCCCTCATTATCAAACTAAATATTCATATCATGCACAACCCCGATTTCAGCCAATCACTTGTTTTCATACTCTATCTTTTCAAACCTTTCAACTTTCACGCAATACATGAGCGTGAGCCATGGACATAACACTATGGGTGGAATAGAGGTGGTTGTGGAGAAGACAAAAAGGAGGGAGATAGTCTCACATCAACTAGGCGTATTAACGGGCTATGGAGATGCCCATTAATAGATATCAATGTGAGTGAGTAGGGATTGCCATGCAACAGATGCACTAGAGCTAAATATGAATGAAAGCTCAACGAAAGAAACTAGTGGGTGTGCATCCAACTTGCTTGCTCACGAAGACCTAGGGCATTTGAGGAAGCCCAACGTTGGAATATACAAGCCAAGTTCTATAATGAAAATTCCCACTAGTATATGAAAGTGACTAAACATGAGACTCTCTACAATGAAGAACATGGTGCTACTTTGAAGCACAAGTGTGGAAAAAGGTTGTAGCAATTGTCCCTTTTTCTTTTTCTCTTTTCTTTTTTGGGCCTTTCTTTTCTTTGGCCTTTCTTTTTTTTTTCTTTTTTTTTGCGGAGGGGCTTTATAGATTTAGCCTTTCCTCCCATGGGAACAATGCTCTAATAATGATGATCATCACACTTTCATTACAACTCTATACTACAACAAGTATGACTCTATATGAATGCCTCCGGCGGTGTACCGGTATGTGCAATGAAACAAGAGTGACATGTATAAAAGTTATGCATGGTGGCTTTGCCACAAATACGACGTCAACTACATGATCATGCAATGGCAATATGACAATATGATGCGTGTCATATAAACGGAACGGTGGAAAGTTGCATGGCAATATATCTCGGAATGGCTATGAAAATGCCATGATAGGTAGGTATGGTGGCTGTTTTGAGGAACAATATGGTTGCTGTTTTGAGGAAGGATATATAGTGGGTGTATGGTACCGGCGAAAGTTGCGCGGTACAAGAGAGGTTAGCAATGGTGGAAGGGTGAGAGTGCGTATAATCCATAGACTCAACATTAGTCATAAGAACTCTATACTTATTGCAAAAATCTACGAGTCATCAAAACAAAGCAATCAACGCATGCTCCTAGGGGGGTGGTTGGTAGGAGTTAACCATCGCGCGCCCCCGACCTCCACACAAAGGTTGACACTCTACAAATACCTCATGCTCAAACTTAGTCACACAACGGTTCACCATACATGCATGCTAAGGGAATCACCAACCTTAACACAAGTATTTCTCAATTTCATAATAACTCCACTAGCATGACTCTAATATCACTATCCTCATGTCTCAAAACAATTATCAAGCATCCAACATCTCATTCTATTCAATGCACTTGGTGTGAATTTTTTTACTACATTGACATTGGATGTCTATCATGTGAAGACTAGTTTCTTTAGCCTAAACACATTACCATGCTGTTTTAATAGACTCTCAAATAGATATAAGTGAAGCATGAGATTTCAACAGTTTCTACAAAATATTACCGCCACCGTGCTCTAAAAGATATAAGTGAAGCACGAGAGCAAAGACTATTCAACTCAAAAGATATAAGTGAAGCACATAGAGTGTTCTAACAATTTCTAGGCCATATTTAACTCTCTCAAATAGGTGTGTCCAGCAAGGATGATTGTGGCAAACTAACAAGCAAAGACTCAAATTATACAAGACGCTCCAAGCAAAACAGATAACATGTTGCGAATAAAAATATAGCTCCAAGTATAGTTACCGATGGATGAAGACGAAAGAGGGGATGCCTTCCCGGTGCATCCCCAAGCTTAGGCTTTTTATTATCCTGAATTTACTTGGGGTGCCATGGGAATCCCCAAGCTTAGCCTTTTTCTACTCCTTGTTCCATAGTCCATCAAAGCAATACTCAAAACTTGAAAACTTCACAACACAAAACTTAGAAAAAAATCTCGTGAGCTCCGTTAGTATAAGAAAATAAACCACTACTCAAAGGTACTGTACTGAACTCATTCTTTGTTTATATTGGTGTTAAACCTACTGTATTACAACTTCTCTATGATTCATACTTCCCAATACTACTCATAGATGCATTGAAATAAGCAAACAACACACGAAAAACAGAATCTGTCAAAAACAGAACAGTCTGTAGTAGTCTGCAGGTTTCGCATACTTCTGGAACTCCAAAAGATTCAAACTAAATTGGTAAATTTGAGGAATTTGTCTACCAATCATCTGCAAAAAGAATCAACTAAAAAGCACGCTCCAGTAAAATCTGAAGGCCATTTTAGCAAGATCTAACGATTCTGTTTTTCACAGCAAGATCACATAAACTTCACACAAGTCTTCCCAAAGGTTCTACTTGGCACAAACACTAAACAAAACATGAAACCACATCTAATCAGAGGCTAGATGCAATATTTATTCCCTAACAGCAACAAAAAACAAAAATATAAAATTGGGTTGCCTCCCAACAAGTGCTATCGTTTTACGCCCCTAGCTAGGCATGATGATTTCAGTTATGCTCGCATAAAAAATAAGAATTGAAACATAAAGGGAGAATCATGAAGAATATGACTAGAACATTTAAGTATAACCCACTTCCTATGCATAGGTATTTTCTGAGCAAACAACTTATGGGGACAATAATCAACTAGCATAGGAAGGCAAAACAAGCATAACTTGAAAACTTTAAGCACATAGAGAGGAAACTTGATATTATTGCAATTCCTACAAGCATATGTTCCTCCATCATAATAATTTTCAGTAGCATCATGAATAAATTCAACAATATAACCAGCACATAAAGCATTTTTGTCATGATCCCCAAGCATATAAATTTTATTAGTCTCCACATAAGCAATATTCTTCTCATTCAGAATAGTGGGAGTATCATAAGAGACTTGAATACTATAGATTGTCTCCACATTAAAAGAGTAATGTTTAGAAAAAGAGTAATCATAATCATGACAAGTTTTATCAGTATAATCATCACTACTTTTTATAGCATAATTGGCATCACAATAATCATCATAAATAGGAGGCATGCTTTCATCATAATAGCTTTTCTCATCAAAACTTGGGAGGCTAAAAATATCATCTTCATCAAACGTAGCCTTCCCAAGCTTGGGACAAACATTAACTTCAGCAAATAAATTCTCAAATATATCATTCTCATCAAACATAGCATCCCCAAGCTTGGGCCTTTCCATATCATAAGCATAATCAATCTCATCATTAATAGTATGGATAGCACCAATAGCATATCAATTATTATCATCACAATGAGTAATAGGAGCAACATCATTTGGGAGGGATACCCCTTTTTATCTTTGCCTCTCCGTCTTTTCTTTTTCTTCTTCACATTAGGTATGGGTTTAATCTTCTTTTTGGAGCTCCTTATAAATGAGATTGGTAGAATAGAAGGCTCCTCCTCATTACCTAATTCATCATAAGAAAGAACATGAGGATATTGGGAAATCTCTTCCCTTTCATTAGTATTCTCTTCATCTCCTATTTGTTTTCTTGACTTAAGGTAATTAGCAATATAAGGATTTTCCATGCAATTCACTGCACAATACATATAAATTTCCTCTAGATCAAAATCAAGAACTTTATCAAGAACAAATTCTGGAAGATCCTTAGTTAAACGTTTTATTTCTTCACAACCCACAGCAAACTAAGTTCATTATGATGTGCAAGGGATATCAAGTCATCACAATTTTTGGACACGATTCGATCATGAAACAATTCACATTGGGGATTTAAATGATCACGTTCATTGCAAAGTTCACAAGGATGGAAAAGATATTTTAAATTTTCAGCACAATCATCTAGCATCTGTAGCAACCATTTAGTTTCTAAATACTTATGCCTCTTGCAAAATCTATCTTCCCTCTTTGGTATGTACTTGCAAACTCTATACACTCCACAAAAATCAACATGCTTATATGAGATATTTTCATCATGACTTGTGCAATCATCATTAGTACCATGGATATTCAAATGATTCACACTAACAACATTGCAAGCATGCTCATCATTCAAGTCTTTAGTGCCAAGCATTCTATGTAATTCTTCTTCTAGTACTTGAGCACAATTTTCCTTCCCATCATTTTCACGAAAGATATTAAAAAGATGAAGCATATGAGTGTCGGGGGAAACTGTCCACCACGAGCACCTATGGGACCGGAGCCCCTTGTTCGTGCGGTAAGTGAGCGGAGGGAGCACAAAGAGCAGATCGTAGAGCACACGCGGGCAGTTTACCCAGGTTCGGGCCGCGACGGACGCGTAAAACCCTACACCTGCTTGGTTTGTATTGAGCTGGGGAGCTCAGGAGCTTGAAGAACTAGCTACACCGAGTGAGAGAGCTATCAAGGTTCCGAACCCTTTCTACGTTGTGCATGGGCCTCCTTTTATAGCTCAAGGGGTCACCAACAGGTGTCAACGTAGAAGAAGGGCAAAAATGTAACTGTGGTGGTAGTTGTAACAGTGCGGGAACAGTGGATGAACAGTGGATGAATAGTGGTCATCACCTACTTTGACAGTGGGGGACAAGAGCATTTAATGCCCGTCGCCGTTGACCCCAAAAGCGCCCGCCCGTGCGTCTCCGTTCGCCACGGCGATAGCCTCGTCACCGTGGAGTGCCACCGTGTCCCCCAGGCTGCATAGCCATCCGCCACGCGTCCCTGGAAGGGCCCCAGGGCGACGCGTGGGTCGATGAGCTGGAGCGCGGGCACGCAACGTAACTCTCCCCGGCAAGCACCTTGCCGGGGCCTTGACCTTGCCGGGCCCTGGAGCTTGTCGCTCCCCGGGCCATGCTGGGGCGCATGTTGCGCCGAGGCATGTCTTCTGAGATGTAGTCTTCTGGTCCTCCTGACAAGCTCCTCTTGCCAGGGGCTTGTACTTAAATGTAATAGTCTTGAGCCTGGAGCGGTCTTCCCGGCAAGCTCCACTTGCCGGGGTCTTGATCTTCTGACTTGTATACTTTGTTTTTGAATGGCTTAATAAGGACCGGAGAGGTTTCCGGCAAGCACGTGGTAGACCCTGCCGCGGGAAGCTGCTACTGCCCGTGCACAAGTTGGGGTACTAAGGTACCCCTATCTTAGTACATCGACAGGAGCCCCCGGGCCTGGGCCACACACGGTGCCGAGCGCTGTTGGGCCAGGCCCAAAACAGTGCACGGGCATGCGCGGCCCACGGCGAGACGTAATTCCCCTTCCGCATCCGCCGCGTCCCTCCCTAACGGCACGCGTCGATTGCGGCATCATGGGAGAGAATGTGGCCACGTTCTTTAATGGGAAATGCGGAGCGTCCCCCACTTCCCCCTCTAAAGCAGAGGAAGCAGGGGCAGTTACCTTACTTCGTCTTCATTGCTTCTTCCACCTCCAGAAATCCCCCTCTGGGCCCCGCCTCCTCATCTCCTCCGCCCTCTTCCGCATCCGCGGCGCCGTCGAGCTTCCCGCCCCTTCCTCCGCCGCCTCCGCCATGGCTCCGAAGGCCGAGAAGGCGAAAGCGGAGAAGACCAAGAGGGAGAAATCCGAGCAGGCGGCGAAGCTTGTCGCCCTGCGGAAGAGGAACGTCGTCTTCGCGCCAAGGCTCAACGCAAGGGAGCTCTGGAACAAGTACTATCTCTTCTAGGGCCAAGAAGACCAAGGCGTATCCTCGCACCAGGGTCTACCCGGCCGCCGCCAGAGATCTGTACCCCAGCGGGTATTTCTTCTTCGCTGTCTTCTTCCACTGCGGCCTGTGTCCTCCATTTTCGGAGTTTTTCTGTGATATCATGAACACCTACAATCTCCATCTCTTAGACTTCACCCCAACGCCATCCTTACGATGGCGGTTTTCGCACATCTGTGCGAAAACTACATAGGGATCTATCCAAACGTAGCGCTCTTTCGGCATTTCTTCATGCCTAGAGCAGAGGCCGGCGCCCCCCTCTCCGGAGGCATCTCTTGGGTCTTTCGCTTGAACAAGAAGGAATCCTATCTGAAAGGGGAACTCCGTGGCAAGTGGGAAGAGTGGCGCGCGGATTGGTGCTGGGTAGTTGAGGACGAGCCGCAGCCTTTCACTGCGCCGCGCACAACAGCTATAGTGCGCGGCAGGGACTGGAGCGATTTGGCCGCGGATGACATCAAGCTCAACGCTGCCCTTGTCAGGATTCTTCGTCTCCGGGTAGCCAAGTTGACCATTGGAGAGGTAGGAGCAGATTTCCTCCGCCGCCGCATCGCTCCTTTACAAGAAAGGAAAAGGCCAGCATGGGAGTTTGGCAATGCGGCGGACATAATGAGGTTGCGCCCGGGGTTGAACTATAACTTCACGGCGCTGGAGCTGAAGGGAATGCTCCGGGAGCTTTTCAAGCACGACCCGGCTCACCCGGAGTGGTTTAGACCTCCCCGGGGAGTAGTACCCCTATGCAACAGCACCGCCCGGGACGCATTGCGCGAGATGATGCCCGCGTGCGATTCTCACGGCGTCGACCCCACCTGGATAGTGCCGACGCCGAATGCCATCATGAGCTTCTTTGATAACTTGCTGGAGGTGCCGAAGAACCCCGAGGAGATCAAGGGTCTCACCCGGGCCACCACGGATCGAGAGATTGCTTATATTGCTACCCGGGTGGAAGAGGCCGCCGCAGCCGCAGCGGTAGGAGACTTCGGGTTCACCGTTGAAGAGGCAGAGGCCGAGGACGCGTCGTGCCAGGCCGAGGAGGCAGAGATCCGGAGACTTCTCAAACTCCCGCCCGACGAGCTCGCCGGGGTCCCTTCTCTGAGGCATGCCGGGATCCCCGGGGTTGTGAGCGAGGCCGCGACAAGAGGCGAGGTTGCCGGAGGAAGCAGAGGTGCCGGAGGGAGCGGAGCCACCGGAAGGAGCAAGGCCGCGGGGCAGGGTGCTGGGCCCAGCGAGCCCACCGAGGAGGAGGAGGAGGAGGACGCCGGAGCCGACGAGGATACAGGCGGATCTCTGGGGCTCGACGACGACGTCTCCTCGTCCTCTGAGAGCTCCCCGCCCCGGGCAAGTCCCAAGCGAACACCGCCGAAGCGCCTCCGCAAGGCGGCTACGGCGACGAGGACGCAGGCGCCCCGACAGCAGCCCGCTCGCCAGGCGGCGCGCGCCACCAGAGCGAGCCAAACCGCGACGGAGGCGCCCCGCGCACCAGCGCCAAGTGGAGGAGGAGCCTCCCAGAGCGGAGCGGCCGCTCCGCCTGCTCCCCGGGCCTCGGCGTCAACAGAGGCTGGGTCTTCGCAGCCCCCTGCCCCGGGGACCGCCAAGCGCCCGAGGGAGCCTTCTCCTCCTGCTCCTCGTGCGGAAGCGCCTCAGGTGGAGTTCGACTTCTCCGCCCTGAGCAACGACGACGACGAGGAACAGGAGTAAGCAGTTGCATTTTGTAGCTTCTTCAATTCTGTCTTGATTCTTTCGTTGATGATTCTGATCTTGTTTCTGGCTTTGATTTCAGGACCCTGGCCCAGCGAGCGGCGAAGAAGGCCAAGGTTCCCGTGGTGGTGGTCGAGGACGACTCGCCCGTCGCGGCGACAGGGGACGCGCCGGCGACGAACTTGCCGGACCCAACCGCTGCTCCGAGGAGCAGCCCCCAGCGCAGCCCCCAGCGTAAGTCTGGTCTTGAGCTGTTTGCTCGTCGGGCGCACTTGAGGTTTTTGCCTTGTTCTAACATCTCGTTGCTCTGGTTGTCTTGCTTGTCTTGTGCAGAGGTGGAGCCGCAGCCACAGGAGTGCCCGGAGACCGCCTCCGGCGAGCCACAGGTTCCACCCCCCCCGCCAAGGACGGACTCCCCGGCGAGGGAGGGCGCTCCGTCAAGGACGGGTACTCCACCAAGGGCGAGTACCCCGCCAAGGACGAGCAGCCCGACGAGGGTGGCCACCCCGCCAAGAGTGGACTCCCCGGCGAGGGAGCCAATTGTCGACGAAGTCCGCGAAGGTAAGTCTTGTAGCTTTGTCTTCTTGGACTTGTCTTTTTTGGATATTTGCTTGATCTTTTTCTTTTCTTCTTCTTCTGTTAGATCCTCCTCCCCCAGAGCAGATGGAGACGGAGGTCACCGTCGAGGAGGAGGGCGCGCAAGGCGACGCCGGCAACGCCACTGTCGTCGAGGACATGACGGGAGCCGACGAGCCTGCCGCGGAGGAGACTGCCCCGACCGCAGACGCCGCGGCCGGGGAGGGGGGCGGCGGCCACACTGTCGGCCCGGAGGCGGCAGGAGCGTCAAGCGCTGCGCCGGCCGCCGACCCCTCCACCGAGAAGGAGCAGTCCGCCTTCTATCTTGAGGCTCCCAACGACGTCTTCATACAAGTGCCGTGGGGATCCTCGTCGCGAGCCCCCGAGGAGGGAGAGACCTTTGATGGAGAGGTCCTCACCTCCGCGGGGTTGAAGATCGTCGAAGCGCCTGGCGGGAGCGATGAGCCCGAGGAGGAGAAACTGCTTCACCGGCTCCTGGCCCTTTACCGGGCCAGGCAGGCGAAACGTGAGTCTCGGGAGGCCCTCACCGCCAAGGCCGCAGCAGATATGGAGAAACGCGCCGCGGAGCTCCGCGCCGCCAACCAGGCGGCCCTCCGCGACTTGGCGGAGGAGCGTGAGAGGCTTGCTGGAGAGTACCAAGAGTTCCTCCTGGAGAAGGCTGAGGCCGAGGAGCAGCAGCGACTCGTCGGAGAAGCGCTGTCCCAGTGAGAAGGAGCGCTCAACCAGCGGAAGGTCGACCTCGACGCTCACGAGGACGACCTTACCGCCCGGGAGCAGGCCCTTGGCAGAGAGTTGAAATAAGCGAAGGCCGCCGCAGCCACCGCGGAGACCGCCAAGAAGGACCTCGAAGCTAAGGTGGTGCAACTGGAGGAGTACCTGAAGGCGAGCACGGAGAGGGTCACCGCGCTCAACATAGAGCGCGAGAAGGACGCCCATACCAACTCAGAACTCCAGGTACGCCTCTCCAAGCAGGGCGACGAGCTCAAGGCCGCCAAAGACTCAATTGCTGATCTGGAACTGAAAGTCTCTACGCTGAAAGATTCACTCGACGCCGTCCGGGGTCGTGAAACGAAGCTGAAGGAAGAGCTCCGTAAGGAACGAGGCTTGGCGGAGAGCGCCGTCACTTCAGCTAGCAACTTCCGCCGGACCGTCGAAATATGGACTGAAGATTTGGTGGCTTCTGCTTCTAGCATCGACAAGGAGCTGATGGTGATGAGGGTGGAGCACCTCATATACTCTCCGGATCCAAATCTCCCTCACAGCGCCAACCTCAGTCTTTTCTTCAGGGGGATCGCGCCGGCGCTCGCACGTCTGCAGCAGAAGCTCCCCGCGCAGCTGGCCGAGGAGTCGCGCCAGCTCTGCGCGGGAACCCTGGAGCGCGTCTTGACCAAGATTGTTTACCGCAATCCTGGTATAAATCTCGTCAACGTCCTCCGCAGCCTGCCGGCCGACGCGGATCAGGAGGCCCTGAAGGCGCAGGTCGCCCACATCATCGCCAAGGTGAACAAGATCTCCAGGCGTGAAGGCGACCGCGTAGATTAGGCCTTTTTCTTCTTATCTCCTTTGCTGCTGCAAAGTGTGCCATGGACATGAATTAATTAGTGATTGCGACAAGTTATCCTTTGTAATATATTATCTTATTTTGAGCAATCAGTGCAATGTTATCTCCCTTGCTTTGGTCCTTTACTTTGTATGCTTTTAACCCTACGCTTCTAGGGGACTTGCCGGCAAGGGGCCTTTGCCGCGAGCGCTGAGTACTGGACTCTGAGCAGCCTGCCGGCCAAGGTCTTACCGGCAAGCAACCTTGCCGCAGCTAGTCGCAACGCACTTAGCTTGCTGAGCGAACTCGAAAACGAAGCAAGGGCGCGACACTTGTCGCAGCTCACTTAAGTCGTTGAGCGTACTCGAAAACAAGATAAGGGTGCGGCTAGCCACGGGTAGGTTCCTCCGCGCACAGGTTTTCCATACAAAGTGTGGTTGTTTAAGGAAGATAACTAAAATTTAAAAATTTGAACTGCTCAAATTCTGGTAACTTAGCTTTCGTATATTGCTTGCTTCCCCGACAAGGCTTCTCTTTCTTGAACAGCACTTGGTTCATCCTCCATCTCCTTCCCCCCGGCAAACTTGTGCGCGAGGAACATTCCTTCTGCTTAAGAGGGAAAGAAAAAGGGGAGGGAAAACAAGTATAGGGCCTTTCGGCGTGCTAATGCTTACCGGGTACGTGTGTTGCACATGATGCCAAATAATGCATGCAAATAGCGAAGAAAAGCATGGAAAAGGCAAATAGCGCAAAACACAAAAGCTTTACTGATGCACGGGATCTGCGCCCGGCTTTGTACAAAGGATTACATGCGACAGCGGCAAGACTTGTACAAATGGTGGTTGCCGGAGCGGATCACGGCAACCGTGCCTTATGGGCGAAACTTGCGAAGATGCTCTATGTTCCAGGAGTTGCTCACCGGTAAGCCTTCTTCGGTCTCAAGGCGGACAGCGCCGGGCCTTGTGACTTGTCTCACCCGATAAGGGCCTTCCCACTTCGGCGTCAACTTGTTTGAATTCTTGGCGGACTGAACACGCCGAAGAACAAGGTCGCCTTCCTCGAGACTCCTGGCCTTAACCTTGCGGCTATGATAGCGGCGCAAGGCTTGCTGGTATCGAGCAGCTCGTACAGCAGCCTGGAGACGTTCCTCCTCGAGGAGCAATGCATCATCTTGTCGCAGTCGCTCTTGCTCGAGCTCATCATAAGCGAGCACTCGAGGAGATCCGTATACGAGTTCCGTGGGGAGAACTGCCTCTGCTCCATAGACGAGAGCAAAGGGTGTCTGTCCGGTGGCTCGACTTGGTGTTGTTCTGATTGACCAAAGAGCCGCCGGTAACTCCTCTATCCAGTTTCTTCCGCACTTGCGCAGCCTGTCAAAGGTCCTTGTCTTGAGTCCGCGCAGCACTTCAGCGTTTGCCCTCTCCGCTTGGCCATTGCTCCTCGGGTGAGCAACAGAAGCGAAGCAGACCTTGGCGCCAAGGTCTTGGACGTATTGCATGAAGGTGCGACTAGTGAATTGCGTACCGTTGTCGGTGATGATCCTTTTAGGGATCCCGAAACGGCAAACAATCGACCTGAAGAACCTGACCGCTGACTGTGCTGTCACCTTTCTCACCGGTTCCACTTCTGGCCACTTTGTGAACTTGTCGATTGCAACATACAAGTACTCAAAGCCCCCGACCGCACGGGGGAAAGGTCCGAGGATATCGAGCCCCCAGACCGAGAAGGGCCAGGACAAAGGGATCGTCTGGAGAGCTTGAGCTGGCTGATGAATTTGCTTGGCATGGAACTGGCACGCTTCACACTTGGTTACTTGTGCAGTTGCATCTTGGAGGGCTTCTGGCAAGAAGAACCCTTGCCGAAACGCCTTCCCGGCAAGTGCCCTTGCGCCAATGTGGTGGCCACATATGCCTCCATGTATTTCCGCCAACAGCTTCTGTCCATCTTCTCTGGAAATGCACTTCAACCTGACACCATTGAGTCTTCTTCTGTACAGTTCATTATCAACGAACTGGTACATACTTGACTGCCTGGTTATCTTCTCTATCTCTTCTGGGTCGTCGGGAAGTTCTCAAGTTTGCAGAAAACGGACGATCTGCTGCGCCCATGCCGGAGCCCGAGGCTCAATGGCAAGGACTAAAGGCATGAGGGCCGCTGCGGGAACCTCGGCTTCTACGGCAAGAACCTCGGGTTCTGCCGGAGCTGATGGTCCCCCGGCAAGCTCGCCGGGGCGAGGCTTGTCGGGAACGCTTGCTTCAACTGTACAGACCCTAGGATCTGCAGGAGCAAACTGTTCCTCGGCGTTCTGGTCGTTGATCTTGGGGACCTTGGCGGCGGCCTCGGGGAGATCCGCCGGCAAGTAGTCGCCGGAGACCAATTTTCTCTTCTTGTGCTGCCCAATAGATGGTGTAACGGATGGCTGAGTCAGCTTGAGCAGGAAGGTCCCTGGTTCCACAGGTAACTTCATTGCGGCACACTTTGAAAGGCCATCTGCAATATCATTCTGAGCTCTCGGCACGTGCTCCATTTGCAGACCTTCAAAGTGCTCTTCAAGCTTCCTCACTTCATCTACATAAGCTTCCATCAAAGGGCTCTGGTAACTCTTGTTGACTTGCCGGACCACCAACTGAGAATTTCCCCGCACAATTAGCTTCCTGATCCCAAGTTCAGCCGCAATCCTGAGGCCGGCCAGCAAGCCTTCATACTCAGCAGTATTGTTTGTCGCTTGCTCCCTGGGAAAGTGCATCTGGATAACATACTTGAGGTGCTCTCCGGTGGGCGCTATGAGTACCACGCCGGCACCGGCGCCTTGCAGCGAGAAGGCACCATCAAAGTACATTACCCATTCACTCGTCGCTTCTTGTACGGGTACATTTGTTTCTGGAACTTCTTCATCGGGCGTTGGGGTCCATTCAGCTATGAATTCTGCCAAAGCTCGGCTCTGGATAGTTGAAGTACTCTCAAACTTGAGACCAAAGCTTGACAGTTCTAGTGCCCACTCGACGATCCTGCCTGTTGCTTCTGGGTTGTGCAATATCCTCTTCAGCGGAAAGCGAGTGACCACTGTTATTTCATGTGCTTGGAAGTAATGGCGCAGCTTTCTCGAGGCCATGAGGAGGCCGAAAAGCAACTTCTGCACCCCAGAGTATCTTGATCTAGCCCCCTGCAAGAGGGAACTCACAAAATACACTGGGCGCTGCACCATCTTTCTTCGCACTTCTCCTTCCTTCTGCGCAGAGTTGTCCTCGTCGGGGCCAGAGCTTGTCGAAGCAGCCCCCTGCTTGTCGCTGGATTCGCTTGCCGGTGGTGTAGACTCTTCCTCTGCCTCCCTCTCCGCTACCAACGCAGCACTAACCACTTGATTGGTTGCCGCTAAGTACAGCAGCAACTTCTCTTGTGGCCTAGGTGCGACAAGTATTGGAGTGGAGGATAGGTACCGTTTCAAGTCTTGCAGCGCTGCCTCCGCTTCCGGAGTCCATTTCATAGGACCTGCCTTCTTCAAGATTTTGAAGAAAGGCAGGGCGCGTTCTGCAGACTTCGAAATGAACCTACTGAGGGCAGCTACACAACCTGCAAGTCTCCTTACGTCCTTGACGCGCTTCGGGGCTTCTATCTGCTCGATGGCTTTTATCTTGTCGGGATTGGCTTCAATCCCTCTCTGGGACACGAAGAACCCGAGAAGCTTGCCGGAGGGGACTCCGAAGACGCACTTCTCGGGGTTCAACTTAAGCTGGATCTTGCGCAGGTTCTCAAACGTCTCTTCCAAATCTTGGATCAGTGTATCTTTGCTCTTGCTCTTGACCACGATGTCATCCATGTAAGCCTCTACATTCCTGTGGATCTGTGGCTCAAAAGCAGTGTATACTACCCTTGCAAATGTGGAGCCTACATTCTTCAATCCGAAGGGCATGCGTATGAAGCAATATGTGCCACATGGAGTGATAAACGCAGTCTTCTCTTCATCTTCCTTGGCCATGAAAATCTGGTGGTAGCCTGAATATGCATCAAGGAAAGAGAGCAGCTCACATCCGGCGGTGGAGTCAACAATCTGGTCAATGCGCGGCAAGGGAAATGGATCCTTGGGACATGCTTTATTCACATCGGTGAAGTCTATACACAGTCTCCACTTCCCGTTGGCCTTACGCACGACAACTGGATTTGCTAACCACGTCGGATGGATCACGCCTCTAACTAGGCCCGCTGCTTCTAGCTTCTTGATTTCTTCGGCAATGAATTCTTGGCGCTCCACGGCTTGCTTTCTGACCTTCTGCTTGACGGGCCGCGCATGAGGACACACAGCAAGCTTGTGCTCAATTACCTTCCTGGGAACACCGGGGATGTCAGATGGTTGCCAGGCAAACACATCAACATTCGCCCGCAGGAAGGCAACGAGCGCGCTTTCCTATTTGCTGTCAAGCATGGCACTGATGGTGAAGGTACCACCAGTGCCGTCCTCCTTGGCGGACACCTTCTTGGTTGCCGGTGGAGCGGCCATCCCCTTCTTGCACTTGCCGGTGGAGCTCGATGGAACGTCCTCGACGGCAGCGCAGCACTCCGAAGAGGTGCGTTTGCCGGAGTGGGTCCCAGAGTACTTGCCGGACTTGGACTTGGTCTTCTCCCCCCCGGGAGCTTCAGCGGCAAGTGTGCTGTTCTCCGCCGCAGCTGCTGCATCCCGGTAGATCTTGTCGGCGCAGATAAGCGTGTCCTTCTTGTCGCCATGGACAGAGATGACGCTTATCGGCCCCGGCATCTTGAGTACATTGTAGGCGTAGTGGGAAGCTGCCATGAACTTGGCGAGGGCAGGACGTCCTAGTATCCCATTGTATGGCAAAGGGATGTCGGCAACATCGAAGGTTATCCTCTCCGTCCTGAAGTTCAGCTCCCCGCCAAAGGTCACTGGCAGAGTAATCTTCCCCTTGGGCTTGCTCCTTCCCGGGTTTATTCCTTGGAACGAACCGGTCTCTTCGAGCTCGCCATCTGGGATTTGGAGTTTCTTGATCACAGCCGAGGAGATCAAGTTTAGGCCGGCCCCGCCGTCAACCAACATTTTGGTGACCTTGAGGTTGCAGATGGTTGGTGAGACCAACATCGGCAAGCACCCGACCGCTGTGGTGCGGTCAGGGTGATCCTTAAGATCAAAAATGATGGGCGTGCTGGACCATTTGAGGAGCCTGCGCGACTCCACGGGCGGCTCAGCTGCATTTACCTCCCGCACCCACTGCTTGAGTTGGCGGTGGGAAGTATGCAGAGAGGCGCCGCCGTCGACGCACAGGACTTCCGTGGCCTTCTGGAACTCCTGCTCGCTGTTATCATCTTCCTCCATGTCATCTTCGTCGTCTTCATCCTTGTCGCGGCCCCGGGGAGGTCGATCACCTTGCCGCTGCTTGGCCTTGCCGCGGCGTCCTCCCCGGCCATTGAATGGCCGCTTCTTGCTCGGCTCTCCCCCGCCACCTTGGGCCTTCTCCTTATCGCGCCGCTCGTATTCAGCTTTCTGCTGCTCTACGAGGTACTCGACGCGCTTGCAGTTCGAAAGGTCGTGACCCTTGGTGCGGTGGATCTTGCAATATTGCTTATCGGAGCCGTCCTGCTTGTCGGCTGCCGCTACAGGGGCAGGCTCCTTGCCGGAGCCGCCGGCCTGTGCTTGCTTGGCGGGAGCCTCCTTGCCGGACTTCTCGACGGCAAGCACTTCCTTGTTCTTCTTTCTTCTATTGTTCCGCCGCCGGCTCTTCTTTGCCGGGGCGGCATCCTCGCTATCGCTTCCCCCTGCGCCAGCATCCTCTCCGGGGAGTCTCCTCCCTTCTTCGGCGCGCGTGCACTTATCAGCTAGAGCATAGAGCTCGCTGACATCCCGTATCTTGGTCATGGCCATCTCCTCACGCATGCGGCGGTTACGCACGTTCTGGTGGAACGCGCTGATAACCGCGGCAGGGTGGACGTCAGGGATATTGTGCTGCACGCGGCTGAAGCGTTGGATGTACTTGCGCAGAGGTTCTCCTTCCTTCTGGGCCAAGATGTGGAGATCGCTCTCCTGGCCGTGGGGTTTGTGGCCGCCCGTGAAGGCGCCAACAAACTGGTGGCAAAGATCCGCCCATGAAGAAATGGAGCCTTCCGGCAAGTGCATAAGCCAAGAACGAACGTTCGGCTTAAGCACCAGCGGGAAGTAGTTCACCAGTATCTTCTCGTCGCGCCCCCCGGCAGCCTGCACCGCAATGGTGTAAATGCTGAGGAATTCCGAGGGGTGCGTCTTGCCGTCGTACTTCTCCGGTACGTCGGGCTTGAAGTTCTTCATGCTGGGCCACTGGACACGCCGCAGCTCACGGGTAAACGCAGGGCAACCTGCCGCGTACGGCAGGTCGCCTGGTTCACCGGGCGCGTGCGTATCGACAGCGGTCCCAGCTCGCTGATCTGATTGTCGCCGAGCTTCTCGGCGGCGCTCGATCATCGTTCGAGCGTCTTCTTGTCGCCGATCGTCAAGGACTTGGCGCTGGTCCCGACGAGCCCGTGGATCCGACGACGCCGTGGAGTCGTCGTCGACGTTAATCCGGCGGGGCGGCGTCTTCTGCTTCCGCGGCGGGGAGTGCACGGTGGTTGCACCCCCGGCGGTCTTTTCGCCATCGGCCTTCGTCTTCTCGACTTGCCGCGGCCGCGACGTCGCCGGCTGCTGTGGCGTATCGTTGTTGGCGAAGGCGATGAGGCTTTGGATTGTTGCCCTCCAGTCTTCGGCTTTGTCTGCCGCCGGAGGGAAATCGAGGAGCAGTTGCGCTCTTGCGAGCGCTTCTGCTGGAGAGGAGGGGAGCGGGGGCGAGCGGTGCGAGGAGCGGGATATGCTCGGACTCCTAACGGGGTTAGAAGGAGCAGTTTCCCGCCCCGGCGACCGCACTTTGCTCGTGCCCGGACGGTGGTCTGGAGCATCCCGCGAACCTCCGGTCTGTCCTTGCCCCAACAAGCGGATGGTACCTCCTGTACCACGGCGCTGCTGGGTTGTCATCTGCTGCGATGGACGAGGCGCATCTACGGACACCGAGGCTCGGTCGTCCGTCTTGTCCTTGGATTTGGTAGTGCCGCGAGTTTCCTCGCCGGCGACCACCCTTCCGCCGACGTCTCCTCCACCCACCGTCGGTTCTGGTGGCGGTGGAACAGACGCAGACGGGCCTCCGACCTCCGAAGCCTTCTTCTTCGGGGCCATGTTGCTGCTGAAGTTGATGAAGCTGGAGAGGTTGATGAAGAATGCACCCGCGTGAACGCCGGATCAGGTTGCGCTCTTGCGAGCGCTTCTGCTGGAGAGGAGGGGAGCGGGGGCGAGCGGTGCGAGGAGCGGGATATGCTCGGACTCCTAACGGGGTTAGAAGGAGCAGTTTCCCGCCCCGGCGACCGCACTTTGCTCGTGCCCGGACGGTGGTCTGGAGCATCCCGCGAACCTCCGGTCTGTCCTTGCCCCAACAAGCGGATGGTACCTCCTGTACCACGGCGCTGCTGGGTTGTCGTCTGCTGCGATGGACGAGGCGCATCTACGGACACCGAGGCTCGGTCGTCCGTCTTGTCCTTGGATTTGGTAGTGCCGCGAGTTTCCTCGCCGGCGACCACCCTTCCGCCGACGTCTCCTCCACCCACCGTCGGTTCTGGTGGCGGTGGAACAGACGCAGACGGGCCTCCGACCTCCGAAGCCTTCTTCTTCGGGGCCATGTTGCTGCTGAAGTTGATGAAGCTGGAGAGGTTGATGAAGAATGCGCCCGCGTGAACGCCGGATCAGGTTCGCACAACCACGACGCCCCCTACCTGGCGCGCCAAAGATGTCGGGGGAAACTGTCCACCACGAGCACCTATGGGACCGAAGCCCCTTGTTCGTGCGGTAAGTGAGCGGAGGGAGCACAAAGAGCAGATCGTAGAGCACACGCGGGCAGTTTACCCAGGTTCGGGCCGCGACGGACGCGTAAAACCCTACTCCTGCTTGGTTTGTATTGAGTTGGGGAGCTCGGGAGCTTGAAGAACTAGCTACACCGAGCGAGAGAGCTATCAAGGTTCCGAACCCTTTCTACGTTGTGCATGGGCCTCCTTTTATAGCTCAAGGGGTCACCAACAGGTGTCAACGTAGAAGAAGGGCAAAAATGTAACCGTGGTGGTAGTTGTAACAGTGCGGGAACAGTGGATGAACAGTGGATGAACAGTGGTCATCACCTACTTTGACAGTGGGGGACAAGAGCATTTAATGCCCGTCGCCGTCGACCCCAAAAGCGCCCGCCCGTGCGTCTCCGTTCGCCACGGCGATAGCCTCGTCACCGTGGAGTGCCACCGTGTCCCCCAGGCTGCACAGCCATCCGCCACGCGTCCCTGGAAGGGCCCCAGGGCGACGCGTGGGTCGATGAGCTGTAGCGCGGGCACGCAGCGTAACTCTCCCCGGCAAGCACCTTGCCGGGGCCTTGACCTTGCCGGGCCCTGGAGCTTGTCGCTCCCCGCGCCCTGCTGGGGCGCATGTTGCGCCGAGGCATGTCTTCTGAGATGTAGTCTTCTGGTCCTCCTGACAAGCTCCTCTTGCCAGGGGCTTGTACTTAAATGTAATAGTCTTGAGCCTGGAGCGGTCTTCCCGGCAAGCTCCACTTGCCGGGGTCTTGATCTTCTGACTTGTATACTTTGTTTTTGAATGGCTTAATAAGGACCGGAGAGGTTTCCGGCAAACACGTGGTAGACCCTGCCGCGGGAAGCTGCTACTGCCCGTGCACAAGTTGGGGTACTAATGTACCCCTATCTTAGTACACCGACAATGAGGTAACCTCAATTCCATTTTTAGTTTTCTTTTATAAACGAAACTAGTGATAAAACAAGAAACTAAAAGATTCGATTGCAAGATCTAAAGAAATACCTTCAAGCACTAACCTCCCCGGCAACGGCGCCAGAAAAGAGCTTGATGTCTACTACGCACCCTTCTTCTTGTAGACGTTGTTGGGCCTCCAAGTGCAGAGGTTTGTAGGAAAGTAGCAAATTTCCCTCAAGTGGATGACCTAAGGTTTATCAATCCGTGGGAGGCGTAGGATGAAGATGGTCTCTCTCAAACAACCCTGCAACCAAATAACAAAGAGTCTCTTGTGTCCCCAACACACCCAATACAATGGTAAATTGTATAGGTGCACTAGTTCGGCGAAGAGATGGTGATACAAGTGCAATATGGATGGTAGATATAGGTTTTTGTAATAAGAAAATATAAAAACATCAAGGTAGCAAGTGGTAAACGTGAGCATAAACGGTGTTGCAATGATAGTAGGCAAGGCCTAGGGTTCATACTTTCACTAGTGCAAGTTCTCTCAACATGGATAACATAATTGGATCATATTACTAGCCTTCAACATGCAACAAAGAGTCACTCCAAAGTCACTAATAGCGGAGAACAAACGAATAGATTATGGTAGGGTACGAAACCACCTCAAAGTTATTCTTTCTGATCGATCTATTCAAGAGTCCGTAGTAACGTTCAATCTATCATAGAGTTCATACTAGAATAACACCTTAAGACAAAAATCAACCAAAACCCTAATGTCACCTAGATACTCCATTGTCACCTCAAGTATCCGTGGGCATGATTATACGATATGCATCACACAATCTCAGATTCATCTATTCAACCAACACAAAAGTACTTCGAAGAGTGCCCCAAAGTTTCTACCGGAGAGTCAAGACGAAAACGTGTGCCAACCCCTATGCATAGATTCCCAAGGTCACGGAACCCACAAGTTGATCACCAAAACATACATCAAGTAGATCACATGATATCCCATTGTCACCACAGATAAGCACGTGCAAGGGATACATCAAGTGTTCTCAAATCCTTGACTCAATCCGATAAGATAACTTGAAAGGGAAAACTCAATCCATTACAAGAGAGTAGAGGGGGAGAAACATCATAAGATCCAACTATAATAGCAAAGCTCGCGATACATCAAGATCGTTGTCAGGGATATTACTACCAAGAATAAACCGCCCAAGAGGGGCCGGTTTACGTTATCAAGATCATCTTATCAAAGGCCCAGCAGAACATGAAGTAGGAGATTTCAGCCCAGGAGGTTTAGAGCCCAAGTGTTAGGGCCCATGATTTGTAAATCGTCATACTATCTACTTGGGATGTAAGATAGAAAGAGTAGAGACTGAGGCGGACAAGTTTATGAGCCGGCCTCGGGACTCCGTAAACCGGACCGGGCGTCACCTCTTATATTAAGGGACGATCCGGCGACGGTTCAAGACAGAGAACAACAGATCGAAACACAGGCAAAGCGGATTCGCTCCCTGGTCATCGAAACCCTAGCAATACACACCAAACTAGACGTAGGCTTTTACCTTCATCGAAGGGGCCGAACTAGTATAAAATCCTTGTGTCCTTTGCCCGCTTTAACCCCTTTAAGCTAACCTGTAGCGATGGCCTCACGACTAAGTCCTTTTGCTAGGACGTCTGCCGTGCTAAATCCACGACAGTTGGCGCCCACCGTGGGGCTATCGCACGATGGTTTCGAGCTCTTGAAGGGTAGCTTTGAAGGACTCAAGGGCTACGCAGTGGGCCGGATGACTAAGAGTCTTCGCGGCAAGATCTACATCGACGACGCAGGCTGGGGCCCCGAGGCCGATTAAATTGAATACGGGTACCGGGTCCCCTTCGGCGGCATCCACGTCTTCATCGGCAAGATCGGCGAACCAGGCCCTGAGCCGGACATCTTCCCCAACATCGTCGAGCCGGCTCAGCGTGCGAGATCTGCCCGGATTCGGCCCGCCGTGAAGCGCGTCTTCATTGGAGCAGTGCATGGAGTACAAACCGAGGACGGATCAAACTCTGGTGGCGAGACTGTTGTCTATTCCGGTGATGAATCTTATTCCGAAGAGACAGAATTTTTATATCTGCTGCAGGACGGCCGATCTGAGGGCTGTTCCGATGGTGACAGTATTCCAGACCCCCTCGATCCGCCGAATCGGGTTGCTGTTTTCATGGCTGGATCACAACCTATGCAGCAGTCCTCAACAACAGCGGTGTTAACATCAGACGCGATGGGAGCTAGAGCCGGAGATCCTCCCCCGTCGCCATCTGACACTTTATCCGTTTTGGTCGATACTTTGACAACATTATTGACATCAAAGGTAGCCCAGGCCAACAAGGAGCAGCATGATGCGGAGGTCGCTCAGGTGAAAGGCCGGATTGAACAAGCCAAGTTGGACCTGGCTACTGAGAAAGCTAGCATGGCTACAAAGCAGGCGGAGCTTGATGCCCAAGCCTATCGACTTATGTTGGATCAGACCGCTTCACATGAGGTAATGATGAGAAGGCAGCGATCTCGCTTGCCACCGGTTTATGAGGCGAGGAATCTCTTCAGCACGCCAGGAGCAGGAACCAGTAACCAGCCAGAGGTGAACCAGGGAGGAGCACCGGGCATGGGTGCGTCGGTTCAGCCCCCAGCTGCAGAGCCAAACCGCCAAGTCATGCCGGCCCAACATGTGCCCACCCCTCCTGGTCATTACTCCAATCCGTTGGACAACATAGTTGCTGCCGCTTCACGACTGGCCGCCCTTCCCATTGAAGGAACGTCCCCCATAGCAGTGGAAGCACGACAGGCCAGGGAGTTGTTGGACACGGCGCTAACTCGACATCAAGCTTATTCCTATAGCCGAGAGAGGATCCATTCGACTCCATGCCCGAGCCGGAGTTATACTAGGCGTCTGGATGAACCGGCCATATCGAGCAGTGCACGGAGACATAATCAGCCGAGGCGGGATAATCCGGCAGGAGGAGAGGCGCACGCTCAAGGCATGGTAGATCAGGCCAAGCAGTGCCGAGAGGCCGAGGTAACAGCGCAGTACGAAGCCCGTCAGGCGACGCTGGTTCGTCCCACCACCACAGTTGAACCCAGGGTCATGTCCAGTTCCCTGGGCGTGCCTTGTCTTATCC
>LR738715.1:619560149-619590038 GCA_902687465.1 Secale cereale | reverse complement strand
CGCCCTTCCCATTGAAGGAACGTCCCCCATAGCAGTGGAAGCACGACAGGCCAGGGAGTTGTTGGACACGGCGCTAACTCGACATCAAGCTTATTCCTATAGCCGAGAGAGGATCCATTCGACTCCATGCCCGAGCCGGAGTTATACTAGGCGTCTGGATGAACCGGCCATATCGAGCAGTGCACGGAGACGTAATCAGCCGAGGCGGGATAATCCGGCAGGAGGAGAGGCGCACGCTCAAGGCATGGTAGATCAGGCCAAGCAGTGCCGAGAGGCCGAGGTAACAGCGCAGTACGAAGCCCGTCAGGCGACGCTGGTTCGTCCCACCACCACAGTTGAACCCAGGGTCATGTCCAGTTCCCTGGGCGTGCCTTGTCTTATCCCCGCTTTACGGAACGTGAAACTGCCCAAGGATTTTAAAGGACCACGCAAAGTACCCAACTACACGGCGCATCTGGCTCCGGAGGCATGGGTTGAGAGTTATGAGATGGCAATGGGGATGCTGGATGTGGATGACGCAGCATGTGCTAAATATTTCACGATGATGCTCGAAGGCACGACTCGTACTTGGTTGAAAGGTTTACCGCCTAACTCCATCGGATCTTGGGCCGAATTGCGGTGCCGGTTTATCAATAACTTCAAAGACACGTGCAAACAGCCAATGTCTGTTGTTGATTTAGCTCCCTGCGTTCAAGGAGAGCAGGAGTCTACAAGCAGTTGGGTGCGTCGAGTGTCAGAAATCTTGCACTCCTCCAATAGCATCAACCCAAGTACAGCAGTGGTAACCTGGGAAGGCAATTGCCGGTTTGAACCCTTGCGATTAAAGTTGGGATGGCTTAAACGTGATTGCAATGACATGGGGACGCTCATGGGCGCTCCAGTGAAGTATGGAGACTCTGATAACACCAAGCATCCAGACGCGGATGGAGACAAGTCAGGGAAGGCGAGCAAGAACGGTAAACCGCCGCAGCCCAATCCAGCGAATCAGGGATATAATGGTAAGCGTAAAGCGGATGGCAATTCTGATTTTGTGGCCAACACCAACGCTCAGGAGGATGGGCAGCGCCGTAAGGGTAGACCGCATCCACGTAATGGGAGGCCACCTATTAATCTGGAACGCCAGTTGAACGTGCCTTGTCCAAAGCACGACACACCGGAAAAGCCAGCTACACATCTCTGGAAAGACTGCTTTATTATGCAGGAATTCATGAACCGGACTAGGTATGATCACGGGCCCTCCGGCGGATCAGGCCCTGGATTCCAGGGTCTGTGTTATCAAGGTGGTGGATCCGGTTCAGGATACCAAGGTAATAACAACAACCACAACGGGCACAATCAGCATAACCAGCAGCATGGTCAGGGCGGATACAACAATCAGGGAAATCAACAGCGTCAACAGCAGCAGCAATCCGGATATCAGAATAATCCGAAGGAGCTGAGCAGTGGGCAGTATCATGTTTTCACCACAAGCTTGTGCAAGCAGGATCAGAAAGTTCTGAAGAGGGCAGTGCGTTCTGTTGAACAGGCGGTACCACGTTTCATGCGTTCGTCCGAGCAACCCATTGTGTGGAGCAGAGAGGATCATCCAGCCCGGGTTGATAATCCAGGTCAGTTGGCTCTGGTGGTGGCACCGCAGGTAGGTGGTTACAAGTTCACCAAAGTGCTTATGGACGGCGGCAACAACATCAACATTCTGTACTATGAGACTTTTCGGTGTATGGGGCTGACAGATAAAAAGCTTCGACAGTCCAACACAGTGTTCTATGTGGTGGTGCCAGGTAAATCGGCGTATCCAGTTGGCAAGATTGATCTAGAGGTTACCTTTGGAGATGAGCACGACTCCAAGTCAGAGACCGTGACCTTTGAGGTGGTAAAGATCAAGAGCCCATACCACGCTTTGTTTGGGCGGCCGGTTTACGCCAAGTTCATGGCTAGGCCATGTTATGTTTATCTACGGCTCAAGATGCCAGTCCACAAGGGGACTATTACGGTCCATGGGAGCCGCAAAATTGCATTAGAGTGTGAGGAAGGTGATGCAGCTTATGCTGAAGCGGTTTGTGCAACTGAGGAACTGAAGTTCTATAAAGACAATGTTGACCCGGCAGATATGTCTCCGCTGAAGAAACCAACCACAGAGCATGATCCGGCGTTGAAATTCAAATCGGCTGAAGAGACTAAGCAGGTGGACTTTGTTCCTGGCGATTCATCCAAGCAATTCACTATCAGTGCTAACCTAGATCCGAAATAGGAAAGTGCGCTCATCGAGTTCATCCGTGAGAACCGGGACATCTTTGCATGGAAGCCTTCTGATATGCCAGGTGTACCGAGGGAACTCGCTGAGCACAATCTCAATATTGATCCTAAGTTTAAACCGGTCGAGCAATATCTGTGTCGCTTCAATGAAGAGAGGCGCAAGGCTATTGGAGAAGAAGTGGCTAGGCTCTTGGCAGCAGGCTTTATAGTTGAGGTGTTTCATCCAGAGTGGTTGGCTAATCCGGTGCTAGTACTTAAGAAAAATGGCACTTGGAGAATGTGCATTGATTACACAGATCTGAACAAGGCTTGCCCAACTGATCCTTTTGCTCTCCCCCGTATTGATCAAATAATTGATGCTACGGCAGGATGTGAGCGGCTAAGTTTTTTGGATACATACTCAGGTTATCATGAGATCAAGTTTGCAGTTAAGGACCAGGAGAAGACAACCTTCATAACTCCCTTTGGAGCCTTCTGCTATGTATCTATGCCATTTGGGCTTAAGAGTGCCCAGGCAACCTACCAGCCACGGTTAAAAAATTATACAAAATTTTGCATATTTCGGTGCGGTCCGAACTGTTTTTAATCCCGAAATTTCGAGTCACATTCAAACTGATTTTAAAAATAAATGTATATCAATATAATATCCAACAAATTGTCCACGCATAAAAATCAATGCAATTTAAAATCTCGAAATGAAAAAAAATGAAATTTGAAACTAATTGTCGGTTTGATGTGTTTTAAAAATGTACATCCCATTTCTCATTACTGATAGGCCATTTTCTCGGCCAGCCGAATGAAGCTCTCCTCGTCTTGAAAGATTTGCAGCCCAACAGGCCTGACAAAGCGACTTACTTGGCAAATCACAAAAAAATTGGGCTGTGGCCGTGGACCCAGCTGTCAGCCTCTCCACGTACAGTACTCTTCCGTTGGAAGTTGGTCGTTGACCACATTGACCACGCCGCACCGAGAGCACCAAGGCGGTGGACGACATCGAGGCCTAGGAAGGGGACGATGTGGAGCCTAGGAAGCCGCGGCAGTGGATGCCCACGCGGAGTGGAGTACGAGGGTTCACTCGTTCAGCTGCGGTGTGAGGCTGCCGTCGCCGCAGAATAACAGGGGGTGTGGGTGAGTGGAGGGATGCCTGGCCAGCGGTGGGAATAGTATGGGGGCGGTGAGGCCTTCGCGGCAGCACAACCAGCTACGGGAGGTAGAAGCAGGCGACACGAACGGCGCTGCTTTGGGCGGCTGGAGCAAGAAGACCAGAGGTTGAAGAAGCACTATGGCCGTTGGATGGACATTGTACGGTCAGAGGAGCTAGAATCGTTCATATTGACTAACTTGGCAAAGCCCTCTACCCCGTCAACTTAGTAGGCCCACAAGTCAACCACCCACTATGGTGGGTCCCAGCTAGCAGGGGGGTATTCATTTTTTTGTGCATCATAAGGAGACACTTCCTTGCATGCGAATATATAGCTGGTGGGTCCGACCTGTTAATGGGGGGAACGTTTTTTCGCGAAATACAGAAGCCCTTCCCGTGGGTCCTAGCTGTCAGGTGGAGGAACCATTATTTTGCACGTAATAAGGAGGCATTTCCTTGCGTGCGGCCGTGGACCCAGCTGTCAGCCTCTCCACGTACAGTCCACTTCCGATGGATGTCATTCATTGACCACGTTGACCAGGCCGGGCCGAGAGCACTAGGGCGGTGGATGACGGTGAGGCCTAGGAAGGGAACGACACGGAGCCAGGGAAGACTCGGCAGTTGTTTCCCACACGGAGGAGTACGAGGGTTTACTGATTCGTCTGCCATCCCCTGAGAATAACAGCAGGTGTGGGTGAGTAGAGGGATGGCTAGGCCAGCGATGGGAGTACGGTGGGGCGCTGAGGCCTGTGCAGCAGCACAGCCGGCCGCGGGGAGGAGAGAGCAGGAAGTCCCGGCGGTGCTTGTTTGAGCGGCTCGAGCAGGAAGATCAGAGATTGAAGAAGCACGACGGCCGTTGGATGGACATCCAACTGTCACTGCTCGTGCGTCAACCTTTTTTTTAGGAAAGCCTCAAATCTGTGGAAAACATCATACAGCCCATCGGCCATTATTTCTAATAATTTACAACCCATTTGCTAATTCTTAAGGGTTTTCTCGGAGCCCATATTCTTTTTGTTAGCATTACAGCCGATATTGTGGCCACAGTTAAAAAATTATACGAAATTCTGCATCTTTCGGTGCGGTCCGAACTGTTTTTAATCCCAAAATTTTGAGTCACATTCAAACTGATTTTAAAAATAAATGTATATCAATATAAAATCCAACAAATTGTCCACACATAAAAATCAATGCAATTTAAAATCTCAAAATGACAAAAAGATATTTGAAACTAATTGCTAGTTTCATGTGTTTTAAAAATGTACAACCCATTTCTCTTTACTGATAGGCCATTTTCTCGGCCAGCCGATTGAAGCTCTCCTCGTCTTGAAAGATTTGCAGCCCAACAGGCCTGACAAAGCGACTTACTTGGCAAATCACAAAAAAACTAGGTTATGGCCGTGGACCCAGCTGCGGCCGAGGACCCAACTGTCAGCCTCTCCACGTACAGTACTCTTCCGATGGAAGTCGGTCGTTGACCACATTGACCACGCCGCGCCGAGAGCACCAAGGCGGTTGACGATGGCGAGGCCTAGGAAGGGGACGACGCAGAGCCGGGGAAGACGCAGCAGTGGATGCCCACGCGGAGAGGAGTACGAGGGTTCACTGGTTCGGCTGCGGTGTGAGGCTGACGTCACTGTAGAATAACAGGGGGTGTGGGTGAGTGGAGGGATGGCCTAGCCAGCGGTGGGAGTAGTAAGGGGGCGGTGAGGCCTCCGCGGTAGCACAACCGGCCACGGGAGGCAGGAGCAGGCGGCACGACCGGCGCTGCTTTGGGCGGCTGGAGCAAGAAGACTAGAGGTTAAAGAAGCACTATGGCCGTTGGATGAACATCATACGGTCACTGGAGCTAGAATCGTTCATATTGACTAACTTGACAAAGCCATCTGTTCCCGTCAACTTAGTAGGCCCACAAGTCAGCCACCCACTATGGTGGGTCCCAGCTAGCAGGGGGTATTCATTTTTTTGTGCGTCATAAGGAGGCACTTCCTTGCGTGCGAAGATATAGCTGGTGGGTCCGACCTGTCAGCGAGGGGAACGTTTTTTTTCATGAAATACAGAAGCCCTTCCCGTGGGTCCTAGCTATCAGGTGGGGGAATCATTATTTTGCGCGTAATAAGAAGGCATTTCCTTGCATGCGGCCGTGGACCCAGCTATCAGCCTCTCGACGTACAGTCCACTTCTGATGGATGTCGTTCATTGACCACGTTGACCAGGCCACGCCGAGAGCACCCGGGCGGTGGACGACGGCGAGGCCTAGGAAGGGAACGACACGAAGCCAGGGAAGACTCGGCAGTTGTTTCCCACGTGGAGGAGTATGAGGGTTTACTAGCTCGTCTGCCGTCCTCGGAGAATAACAGCAGGTGTGGGTGAGTAGAGGGATGGCTAGGCCAGCGATGGGAGTATGGTGGGGCGGTGAGGCTTGTGTGGCAGCATAGCCGGCCGCGGGAGGAGGGAGGAGGCAGTACCGCCGGCGCTTGTTTGAGCTGCTGGAGCAGGAAAAGCAGAGATTGACGAAGCACGACAGCCGTTGGATGGACATCCAACAGTCACTGCTCTTGTGTGCATTATTTCTAATAATGTACAGCCCATTTGCTAATTCTTAAGAATTGTTTTGGAGCCCATCCTCTTTTTGTTAGCATTACACCCCATATTGTGGCCACTGTTAAAAAGTATACGAATGTTTTGCATATTTCGGTGCGGTCAACTGTTTTTTAATCCCGAAATATCGATTCACATTCAAACTATTTTGAAAAATAATTTATATAAACATAAAATCCGAATAATTGTCCACGCATAAAAATCAATGGAATTTAAAACCTTGTAATGAAAAAAAAAATTGAAACTAATTCCCGGTTTGATGTGTTTTAAAAATGTACAACCCATTTCTGGGCAAACCGAATGAAACTCTCCTCGTCTTGAAAGATTTGCAGCCCAGCAGGGCTGATAAAGCAAGTAGGCCTCGTTTGGGTATTTCTTTAAAAAAAATATAACTGGGCTAGCCATTTTCAGCAAGAAAAAAACACAACTGGGCTCATGATGTGGTAAACATAAATAAAACCCTGGCTAGACGGGCCACAGCCCCCGAACAGCCCCGTTGTTACTATTTACAAGGGTGGATGGGCTGTTTTGTCTTGGCCCCAGAGAAACAATTACTACTAGTACAGTGGAGACACTCTATAGCTACCCAGAAAAACAATTACTACTAGTACAGTGGATACAATGCCGCTTCTGGCTCCTCCTAGGTCATCGAAACTTCTCCCTCTACTGAATGCCGTTATGCTTTTGTTCACCGACATGCGGGCCATGCAGCGCGCGGGCCCAAATGCCATCCACCAAATTAGAGGGCAGTATCCAGGCGGAGAGTCACCCCAGTCGTAGCGCGGCAATAACGAGCCGTCGTATCACAAAACCCCACCTCCCCGCAGTCTAAGTTTGACGGACGAAGCAACCATCATTTCAGTCTTCCCTGAATTCCCTTCTCCCTCACCGTCTTCAAGAAAGGCAACACTCGCATCTGCCACTTTTCTTCTCTCCCTACGAAGGGAAGGTAAGCGGATCCGTGATGTTGGTATACTTCATTCAGAGAAAAAAAAGAACTTTCGCAAAGGAGTAACCGATCCTCACTCTTTTTTTTGTTTCATTGTCATTGCGATTGTGTTTTCCTTTTAGTGGACAAAGGAGAACCAGGCAAATATCTACCGATATTGGAGTAGACGCATGAGGCTGATCCCCACGAGACAGAGAGCTCCTAGAAGATGGAGGCAGCCACCGAGCCGACCCCAGATACGCTCACGGCCACTACTGAGATGGTCAACGCCCCGTTTGAGGTTATAGCCCCCGTGGCACTGCAGGAGCAGTTTTTCCCCTTTGAGGATGTGCCCCCCCCCCCCGCTGAGCTGCCCAAGGTGATTTTCTTCTTTGCCGATCTCGATTGTGGTTTTTCATCTAAGTATGTGGTGATGAATAATGCAAAATTTTATTAGCTTCGATGTCATGCTATACATAGTGGTTTAAATAACTTGTGTTTCTTATACTGGAAAGTAATTCAGAATTTGTTTCTGTTTCAATTAGAGCCCTGATTTATACAAGGATTGTGTGGTTGTACATGTCAGTCGCTATGAGGCGGATGACCTGAATATGCACACTCGGAAAACAGAGTTTTTAGGATGTTGGATCCTGGAAGCTATTTGCGCTTATACCAGTGAATAGTTGTATTCCAACCTCACTATTGTCAGGCGTGTTGTCCAGGGTGTACTGAAGCACAAGAAGTTCAAAGCTACTCCTTCGTTTGTGAGGCATATTATTCTTGTCAAGCTTACGCATGAAGATGACGTGGCATGCCTCCACAAACAAGTTTATGAGTGGCAAGGCCACAAGGTTGTCTTCATGAAGGTTCACAGGATTGAGTTGCTGCCGGACATCCTCGATGATGTTCATGGCAAGGTACGTCTTGTGTCCAGCCCAAATAAGATCGAGGCATGAAATACTTGCCCCAGCTAGCGTTTAATAGTAGTTTGGATTCTGTCTAATTATCCAAACCTTTCATGTTATCGAGCCCTCTTGGGCTAGTACTCTGTTTGAATCCGTCTATGGGAACTGCTGCTACTTTTGTGTGCACGTAAATCATCGTAATTGTTGCCGAAACAGATGCGTCCTCACTAATTTTATCATACGAGCAGTGTGTGTTTTGATGAAATAGAGTACTTGTCGGGGGAAACTGTCCGCCACGAACACCTATGGGACCGGAGCCCCTTGTCTGTGCGGTACGAGGGCGGAGGGAGCACGAAGAGCAGATCGTAGCGAGCACGCGGGCAGTTTTACCCAGGTTCGGGCCGCGGTAGACGCGTAAAACCCTACTCCTGCTTAGTTGTATTGAGTTTGAGTGCTCGGGAGCTTGAAGAAGCAGCTGCACCGAGCGTGAGAGTGATCTAGGTTCCGAACCCCCTCCACGTTGTGCATGGGCCTCCTTTTATAGTGCAAGGGGTCACCGACACGTGTCGACGTAGGAGAAAGGGGTAAAAGTGTAAAAGAGGTGGTAGTTGTAACAGTGCGGGAACAGTGGAGCTACAGTACAGAACAGTGGTCTATACCTACTTTGACAGTGGGGGACAAGGGCATTTAATGCCCGTCGCCGTCGACCCCAAAAGCTCCCGCTCTTGCGTCTCCGTCTGCCACGGAGATGGATCCTTCACCGTGGAGTGCCACCGTGTACCCCAGGCTGCACAACCATCCGCCACGCGTCCCTAGATAGACCCCAGGGCGACGCGTGGGTCGATGAGCTGGAGCGTGGGCACACAGCGCAGCCTTCCCGGCAAGCTCCTTGCCGGGGCCTTGATCTTGCCGGGCCCGGGAGCTTGCCGCTCCCCGGGCCCTTGCCGGGGCGCATATAGCGCCGAGGCGTGTCTTCTAATCTTCCTGGCAAGCTCTCTTGCCAGGGTCTTGTGCTAGTAGAGCAGTCTTGAGCCTGGTACGGCCTTCCCGGCAAGCTCCTCTTGCCGGGGTCTCGATCTTCTTTCTTGTATACTTTGTTTTTGAATGGTTTAATAGGGAGCAGGAAGGTTTCCGGCGAGCACGCGGTAAACCTTGCCGCGGGAAGCTGCAACCGCCCGTGCACAAGTTGGGGTACTGAGGTACCCCTACCTTAGTACACCGACAGGAGCCCCCGGGCCTGGGCCACATACGGTGCCGAGCGCTGTTGGGCCAGGCCCAAAACAGTGCACGGGCACCCGCGCCCCGCGGCGCGCCGAATCCACTTCCGTATCCGCCGCACCCCACCGTAACGGCACGCGTCGATCGCGGCGTCGTGGGATGGGACGTGCCCACGATCTCTTAATGGGAAGGGCGAAACGCCCCCCACTCCCCCATAAAAGCAGAGGAAGCGGGCGCGGTTCCCCTCCTTGCGCTTTCATTGCATCGTCTTCCTTCTCCAAAGATTCTCTTGCGCTCTGCTTCCACGCCTCCGCCGCCGCCATCTGCATCTCCGGCGTCGTCGGACCTTCCGCCCCTCCTTCCTTCCGCCGCGCCCGCCATGGCCCCGAAGACCGACAAGGCGAAGGCGGAGAAGGCCAAGAGGGAGAAATCGGAGCAAGCGGCGAAGCTCGCCGCGTACCGGAAGAAGCACCTCGTCTTCCCGCCGAAGCTCGGCGTGCGGGAGCTCTGGAACAAGTATTACTTGTTCTGGGCCAAGGAAACCAACGCGCATCCCCGCACGCGAGCATATCCGGCCGCCGCCAAGGATAGCTATCCCGGCGGGTACTACTTCTTCGCAGCCTTTTTTCACTGTGGTCTCTGCCCTCCTTTCTCAAACTTCTTCTACGACATTATGAACACATACGGCCTCCATCTGCTTGACTTCACCCCCAACGCCATCCTCACCATGGCGGTTTTCGCACACATGTGCGAAAACTTCATAGGAGTACACCCAAACGTAGCGCTTTTTAGGCACTTCTTCACTCCTAGAGCCGAGGCCGATGCCCCCCTCTCCGGAGGAATTTCTTGGGTTTTCCGTCTGAATAAAAAGGGAGCGTACTTGCCGGGGGAGCTCCGCGGCAAGTGGGAGGAATGGCGAGCGGAGTGGTGCTGGATCGTTGAAGACCAGCCGCAAGCCTTCACCGCGCCGCGCACAACGCCCATCGTGCGCGGCAGGGACTGGAGTGAGCTAGATTCTGACGACATCAAGCTCGACATCGCCCTCGTCCGGATTCTTCGTCTTCGGATGGCCAAACTGTCAGTTGCAGAGGTGGGCGCATATTTCCTCCGCCGGCGCATCGCCCCTCTCCAAGACCGGAAGAGGTCGGCCTGGGAGTACGGCGGCCCGGCAGACATAATGAGGCTGCGCCCCGGGCTCAACTTCAACTTCACCACGCTGGAGCTGAAGGGGATGGTCCGGGAACTCTTCAAGTACGACCCGGCACACCCTGAGTGGTTCAGGCCTCCCCGGGAAGTGGTGCCGCTCTGCAACAACATCGTCCGGGACCGCATCCTCGCCATGATGCCCATGTGTGACTCGCACGGCGTGGACCGCACGTGGATCGCTCCCAAGCCCATCGACGTCCTCAACTTCTACAACAACCTCGCGGAGGTGGCGAAGAACAAGAACGACCTCAAGGAGCACACGCGGGACACCACCGACCAGGAGATTGCCTATATGGCTTCTCGGGCTGAAGAGGCCGCTGCAGCAGCAGCGGCAGGAATTTTTGGATACACGCCGGAAGAGGCGGAAGTTGCGGATGCGTCCGCCCAGGCGGAGGAGGCGGAGATCCGCAGGTTGCTGCAGCTCCCTCCCGACGCGCTCGCCGGGGTCCCCTCCCTGAGGCACTCCGGGATCCATGGAATCGCGGCCGAGGCCGCGGCAATGGAGGGTGCCGCTGGAGGGAGCAGAGGCGCCGCGAGGGGCGGAGGCGGCAAGGGAAAAGGGGTCGCAGCGCAGGGCGCTGGGACCAGTGAGCCGGCCGGGGAAGAGGAGGAGGAGGAGGCCGAGGACTCCGGCGGATCTACGGAGCTCTACGCCGACGACCTCTCCTCGTCGGAGAGCTCCCCGCCCCCGGCAAGCCCGAGGCAGTCCCCACCGAAGCGTCTCCGCAAGACGGCGACGGGGGAGAGGGCGCAGGCGCCCCGGCAACAGCCAGCTCGCCGGGCAGCTCCCCGGGGGAGCCAAGCCGCGCCAAGGCCGACCGGCGCATCAGCCACAGCAGAGGCAACCCGCGCGCAGGCCACGACGGAGGCGCCTCGCAGGCCGGCGCCGAGCCGTCAGGGGTCTTCTCGGAGCGGAGCAACGGCTCCGCCCGCTCCTCGGGCGCCGGCTACCGCTGGGGCGGCGGTGACGTCCCTGCCACCGTGGAGATGGCCGAGGCCGCCGAGCCGGCCGCGCAGGAGACTGCTCCGGCTGCGGACGCAGCGGCCGGGGAGGGGGACGGCGACCGCACCGCCGACCCGGAGGTGGCGGGAGCATCAGATGCTGCACCGGCCGCCGACCCCTCCGCCAGCAAGGAGCAGGGGTACTACCTCGAGGCCCCCAACGGCGTCTTCATCCAGATGCCGTGGGGGTCTTCATCGCGAGCTCCCGCGGAGGGTGAGGCGTTTGACGGAGAAGTCCTCGCCTCCGCGGGCCTGAAAATCGTCGAGGCGCCCGGCGGGAGTGAGGGGCCCGAGGAGGAGAAGCTGCTCCACCAGCTCCTGGCCCTTTACCGGGCCAGGCAGGCGAAGCTCGCCTCCCGGGAAGCCCTCGCCGCCAAGGCCGCCGCGGAAATGGAGAAGCGTGCGGCGGAGCTCAGCGCCGCCAACCAGGCGGCCCTCCGCGAGGTGGCGGAGGAGCGCGAGCGTCTCGCCGGCGAGTACCAGGAGTGGGTGCTCGAGAAGGCTGAAGCAGAGGAACAGCAGCGGCTCGCCGGGGTGGAGCTGTCCCGGCGAGAAGGCGAGCTCGTGCAGCGGAAGGTCGAGCTCGACTCCCATGAGGAGGACCTTGCCGCTCGCGAGACGGCCCTTGGCGGGGAGTTGAAGGAGGCGAAGGCTGCCGCGGTTGCCGCGGAAGACGCCAAGAAGGAGCTCGCCGCCAAGGTTGAGCAGCTGGAGAAGGCGCTGAAGGTGAGCGCGGAGAAGGTTGCCGCGCTCATCACGGAGCGCGAGAAGGACGCCCACACAAACTTTGAGCTCCAGGTGAGCCTCTCCAAGAGGGGCGACGAGTTGAAGGCCGCCAAGGACTCCATCGAGGACTTGGAACTGAAGGTCAGCACTCTGAAGGATTCACTCGATGTTGCCCGGGCTCAGGAGAACAAGCTGAAGGAGGAACTCCGCAAGGAGCGGACCCTGGTGGACAGCGTCAACAAAGCATCCGAGCTCTTCCGCCAAACCATTGAGGTATGGACCAAAGACTTGGTTTCTTCTGCGTCCAACATTGACCAGGAGCTGCTGGCGCTGAAGGTCGAACATCTCATCTACTCGCCGGATCCGGATCTCCCGCACAGCGCCAAGCTCAGCCTCTTCTTCAGAGGGATCGCGCCGGCCCTGGCAGGTCTCCGGAACCAAATCCCCGCGCGGCTGGCCGAGGAGTCGCGCCTGCTCTGCGCGGGAACTCTGGAGCGGGTGCTGACGAAGATCGTGTACCGCAACCCGGGGATCAATCTCACCAACGTTCTTCGCAGCTTGCCGGCTGATGCGAACACGAAGGCCCTGAAGGAACAAGTCGCCCACATCATCGCCAAGGTGGCTAAGCTCGGCAGGAAGGAGGGCGACCGCGTAGACTAGGCCTCCATTATCTTTATCTTTTTGTTGCTGCATATGATACCATGAACTTATTAGTCCATTGCGACAAGTTTATCCTTTGTAAGATACTTATCTCGTTTTGATTAAGCAGTGCAATGTTATCTTCCTTGTCTTAATCCTTGGCTTTGTATGTTTTTCACCCTACGCTCCCGGGGAGCTTGCCGGCAAGGGACCTTGCCGCGAGCGCTGAGTGCTGGACTCTGAGCAGCCTGCTGGTCAAGGTCTTCACCGGCAAGCAACCTTGCCGCGGCTAGTCGCAACGCACTTAGCCTGCTGAGCGTACTCGGAAACGAAGCAAGGGCGCGACACTTGTCGCAGCTCACTTAAATCGTTGAGCGAACTCGAAAACAAGATAAGGGTGCGGCAAGCTACGGGTAGGTTCCTCCGCGCACAGGTTTTCCATACAAAGTGTGATTGTTCAAGGAAGACAACTAAAATTTAAAATTTGAACTGGTCAAACTTTAACAACTTAGCTTTCACATATTGCTTGCTTCCCGGTAAGGCTTCTCTTTCTTGAACAACACTTGGTTCCTCCTCCACCTCCTTCCCCCCCGGCAAACTTGTGCGCGAGGAACGTTCCTTCTGCTTAAGAGGCAAGGAGAAAGAAGAGGGAAACAAGTACATGGCCCTTCGGCGTGCTAATGCTTACCGGATACTTGAGTGTTGCACCAAACGCCAAACAACACATGCAAATACCAAAGAAAAGCATGCAAAAGGCAATCGGTGCGAAAAACACAAAAACTTTACTGATGCACGGGGTCTGTGCCCGGCTTTGTACAAAGGGTTACATGCAACAGCGGCAAAGCTTGTACAAAAGGTGGTTGCCGGAACGGGTCACGGCAACCGCGCCTTAGGGGTGAAACTTGCGAAGATGCTCTATGTTCCAGGAGTTGCTCACCGGTAAGCCTTCTTCGGTCTCGAGGCGGACAGCGCCGGGCCTCGTAACTTGTCTCACCCGATAAGGGCCTTCCCACTTCGGCGTCAACTTGTTGGAATTCTTGGCGGACTGAGCACGCCGAAGAACAAGGTCGCCTTCCTCGAGACTCCTGGCCTTGACCTTGCGGCTATGGTAGCGACGCATGGCTTGCTGGTATCGAGCAACTCGTACAGCAGCCTGGAGACGTCCCTCCTCGAGGAGCAACGCGTCATCTTGCCGCAGTTGCTCTTGCTCGAGCTCATCATAAGCGAGCACTCGAGGAGATCCGTATACGAGTTCCGTGGGGAGAACTGCCTCTGCTCCATAGACTAGAGCAAAGGGTGTCTGTCCGGTGGCTCGACTCGGTGTCGTCCTGATTGACCAAAGAGCCGCCGGTAGCTCCTCTATCCAATTTCTTCCGCACTTGCGCAGCCTGTCAAAGGTTCTTGTCTTGAGTCCGCGCAGCACTTCAGCATTTGCCCTCTCCGCTTGACCGTTGCTCCTCGGGTGAGCAACAGAAGCGAAACAGACCTTTGCGCCAAGGTCTTGGACATACTGCATGAAGGTGCGACTAGTAAATTGTGTACCGTTGTCGGTGATGATCCTGTTAGGGATCCCGAAACGGCAAACAATCGACCTGAAGAACCTGACCGCTGACTGTGCTGTCACCTTCCTCACCGGCTCCACTTCTGGCCACTTTGTGAACTTGTCGATTGCAACGTACAAGTACTCAAAGCCCCCGACGGCTCGGGGGAAGGGGCCGAGGATATCGAGCCCCCAGACCGAGAAGGGCCAGGACAAAGGGATTGTTTGGAGAGCTTGAGCTGGCTGATGAATTTGCTTTGCGTGGAACTGGCACGCTTCACACTTGGTTACTAGTGCAGTCGCATCTTGGAGGGCTTCTTGCCAAAAGAACCCTTGCCGGAAAGCTTTCCCGGCAAGCGCCCTTGCGCCAATGTGGTGGCCGCATATGCCTCCGTGTATTTCTGCCAACAGCTTCTGTCCATCTTCCCTGGAGATACATTTCAACCTGACACCATTGAGTCTTCTTCTGTACAGCTCGTTATCCACGAACTGGTACATACTTGACTGTCTGGTTATCTTCTCTATCTCTTGAGGGTCGTCGGGAAGTTCTCCAGTTTGCAGAAAACGGACTATCTGCTGCGCCCATGCCGGAGCTCGAGGCTCGACGGCAAGGACTAAAGGCTCGAGGGCCGCTGCGGGAACCTCAGCTTCTACGGCAAGGACCTCTGGTTCTGCCGGAGCTGACGGTCCCCCGGCAAGCTCGCCGGGGCGAGGCTTGTCGGGAACGCTTGCTTCAACTGTGCAAGCCCGAGGGCTTGCAGGAGCAAACTGTTCCTCAGCGTTGTTGTCGTTGATCTTGGGGACCTTGGCGGCGGTTTCAGGAAGATCCGCCGGCAAGTAGTCGCCGGAGACCAACTTCCTCTTCTTGGACTGTTCAATTGATGGTGTAACGGATGGTTGAGTCAGCTTGAGCAAGAAGGTCCCTGGTTCCACAGGTAACTTCATTGCGGCACACTTTGAAAGGCCATCTGCAATTTCATTCTGAGCTCTCGGGACGTGCTCCATCTGCAGACCTTCAAAGTGTTCTTCAAGCTTTCTCACTTCATCGACGTAAGCTTCCATCAAAGGGCTCTGATAGCTCTTGTTGACTTGCCGGACCACCAACTGAGAATCGCCCCGCACAATCAGCTTCCTGATCCCAAGTTCGGCCGCAATCCTGAGGCCGGCAAGCAAGCCTTCATATTCTGCTGTGTTGTTCGTCGCTTGCTCCCTGGGAAAGTGCATCTGGATAACATACTTGAGGTGCTCTCCGGTGGGCGCGATGAGTACCACGCCAGCACCGGCGCCTTGCAGCGAGAAGGCACCATCAAAATACATTACCCATTCACTTGTAGCTTCTTGTACGGGTGTACTTGTTTCTTGAACTTCTTCTTCGGGCGTTGGGGTCCACTCAGCTATGAATTCTGCCAAAGCTCGGCTCTGTATGGTTGAAGTGCTTTCAAACTTGAGTCCAAAGCTTGACAGTTCCAGTGCCCACTCGACGATCCTGCCCGTTGCTTCGGGGTTATGCAATATCCTCTTCAGCGGAAAGCGAGTGACCACTGTTATCTCATGGGCTTGGAAGTAATGGCGCAGCTTTCTTGAGGCCATGAGGAGGCCGAAAAGCAGCTTTTGCACACCAGAGTACCTTGATCTAGCTCCCTGGAGAAGGGAACTCACAAAATACACTGGGCGCTGCACCATCTTCTTCCGCACCCCATCCTGTTCCTGCGCAGAGTCTTCCTTGTCGGGGCCAGAGCTTGCCGGAGAAGCCCCCTGCTTGTCGCTGGATTCGCTTGCCGGTGGTGCTGACTCCTCGTCGGACTCCCTCTCCGCTACTAACGCAGCACTAACCACTTGGTTGGTTGCCGCTAAGTATAGCAGCAACTTTTCCTGTGGTCTAGGTGCGACAAGTATTGGAGTGGAGGACAGGTACCGTTTCAAATCCTGCAGCGCAGCCTCCGCTTCCGGAGTCCACTTCATGGGACCTGCCTTCTTCAAGATTTTGAAGAAAGGTAGGGCGCGTTCTACAGACTTTGAAATGAACCTACTGAGGGCAGCCACGCAACCTGCAAGCCTCCTGACATCCTTGACGCGCTTTGGGGCCTCTATCTGCTCGATGGCTTTAATCTTGTCGGGGTTAGCTTCAATCCCCCTCTGCGATACAAAGAACCCGAGAAGCTTGCCGGAGGGGACTCCAAAGACGCACTTCTCGGGGTTCAACTTGAGCTGTATTCTGCGCAGGTTCTGAAACGTTTCTTCCAAGTCTTGAATCAGGGTTTCCTTGCTCTTGCTCTTCACCACGATGTCATCCATGTAAGCTTCTACATTTCTGTGGATCTGTGGCTCAAAAGCAGTGTATACTACCCTTGCAAAGGTTGAGCCTGCATTCTTCAACCCAAATGGCATGCGTATGAAGCAATAAGTGCCACATGGAGTGATAAATGCAGTCTTCTCTTCATCTTCCTTGGCCATGAAAATCTGATGATAGCCTGAGTATGCATCAAGAAAACAGAGTAGCTCACATCCGGCAGTGGAGTCAACGATCTGGTCAATGCGCGGCAAAGGGAATGGATCCTTGGGACATGCTTTATTCACATCAGTGAAGTCTATACACAGTCTCCACTTCCCGTTGGCCTTGCGCACGACGACTGGATTTGCCAACCACGTCGGATGGATCACACCTCTAACTAGGCCCGCTGCTTCTAGCTTCTTGATCTCTTCGTTGATGAACTCTTGGCGCTCCACGGCTTGCTTCCTCACTTTCTGCTTGATGGGCCGCGCATGAGGACAGACAGCAAGCTTGTGCTCAATTACCTTCCTGGGAACACCGGGGATGTCAGATGGTTGCCAGGCAAACACATCGACATTCTCCCGCAGGAAGGCAACGAGCGCGCTTTCCTATTTGCTGTCAAGGGTGGCACTGATGGTGAAGGTACCACCAGTGCCGTCCTCCTTGGCGGACACCTTCTTGGTTGCCGGAGGAGCGGCCATTCCTTTCTTACTCTTGCCGGTGGAGCTCGATGGAACGTCCTCGACGGCAGCGCAGCACTCCGAAGAGGTGCGGTTGCCGGAGTGGGTCCCAGAGCACTTGCCGGACTTTGTCTTCGTCTTCTTCTCCCCGGGAGCTTCAGCGGCAAGAGTATCCTTCTCGGCCGCAGCTGCCGCATCCCGGTAGATCTTGTCGGCGCAGACAAGCGCATCCTTCTTGTCGCCATGGACAGTGATGACGCTTATCGGCCCCGGCATCTTCAGTACGTTGTAAGCGTAATGGGAAGCTGCCATGAACCTGGCGAGGGCAGGACGGCCAAGTATTCCATTGTAGGGCAATGGAATATCGGCAACGTCGAAAGTGATACGCTCAGTTCTGAAGTTGAGCTCCCCGCCAAAGGTCACCGGCAGAGTAATCTTTCCCTTGGGCTTGCTCCTTCCCGGGTTGATTCCTTGGAATGAACCGGTTTCTTCGAGCTCGCCATCTTGAATCTGGAGTTTCTTGATCACAGCAGAGGAGATCAAGTTCAGCCCGGCCCCGCCGTCAACCAACATTTTGGTGACCTTGAGGTTGCGGATGGTGGGTGAGACCAGCATCGGCAAGCACCCGACCGCAGTGGTGCGGTCAGGGTGATCCTCAAGATCAAAAATGATGGGCGTGCTGGACCATTTGAGGAGCCTGCGCGACTCCACGGGCGGCTCCGCCGCATTCACCTCACGCACCCACTGCTTGAGCTGGCGGTGGGAGGTGTGCAGGGAGGCGCCACCGTCGACGCACAGGACCTCCGTGGCCTTCTGGAACTCCTGCTCGCTGTTCTCCTCGCCCTCCATGTCTTCGTCGTCGTCGTCTTCGTCCTTGTCGCGGCCCCGGGGAGGTCGATCTCCTTGCCGCTGCTTAGCCTTGCCGCGGCGCCCTCCCCGGCCGTTGAACGGCCGCTTCTTGCTGGGCTCTTCCCCGCCACCTTGGGCCTTCTCCTTGTCGCGCCTCTCGTACTCAGCCTTCTGCTGCTCGACGAGATACTCGACGCGTTTGCAATTGGAGAGATCGTGACCCTTGGTGCGGTGGATCTTACAGTATTGCTTGTCGGAGCTGCCCGGCTTGTCGGCCGCCGCAGCAGGGGCAGGCTCCTTGCCGGAGCCGCCAGCCTGCGCTTGCTTGGCGGGGGCCTCCTTGCCGGTCTTCTCGACGGCAAGCACCTCTTTCTTGCCCTTCCTTCTGCTGTTCCGCCGCCGGCTCTTCTTTGCCGGGGCGGCGTCGTCGCTGTCGCTTCCTCCTGCGCCAGTATCCTCTCCGGGGAGTCTCCTCCCCTCTTCTGCGCGTGCGCACTTGTCAGCAAGAGCGTAGAGCTCGCTGACGTCCCGAATCTTGGTCATCGCCATTTCTTCACGCATGCGGCGGTTACGCACGTTCTGATGAAACGCGCTGATAACCGCGGTAGGGTGAACGTCAGGGATGTTGTGCTGCACCCGGCTGAAGCGTTGGATATACTTGCGCAGGGTCTCGCCTTCCTTCTGGGCCAAGATGTGGAGATCGCTCTCCTGGCCGTGGGGTTTGTGGCCGCCGGTGAAGGCGCCAACAAACTGGTGGCAAAGGTCGGCCCAAGAAGATATAGAACCTTCCGGCAAGTGCATAAGCCACGAACGAACGTTCGGTTTAAGCACGAGCGGGAAGTAGTTAGCCAAGATCTTCTCGTCGCGCCCCCCGGCAGCTTGCACTGCGATGGTATAGACGCTGAGAAACTCCGAGGGGTGCGTCTTGCCGTCGTACTTCTCCGGTACGTCGGGCTTAAAATTCTTCATGCTGGGCCACTGGACGCGCCGCAGCTCGCGGGTGAACGCAGGGCAGCCTGCCGCGTACGGCAAGTCGCCTGGCTCACCGGGCGCGTGCGCGTCGACAGTGTTCCCAGCTCTCTTGTCTGATTGTCGCCGAGCTTCTCGGCGGCGCTCGATTGTGGTCCGAGCGTCTTCTTCTCGCCGGTCGTCGAGGACCTGGCGCTGGTCCCGACGAGCCCGCGGGTCCGACGAGGCTGTGGAGCCGTCGTCGAGGTTGTTCCGGCGGGGCGGCGTCTTCTGCTTCTGCGACGGGGAGTGCACGCTTGTCGCACCCCCGGCAGTCTTGTTGCCGTCAGCCTTCGTCTTCTCAGCTTGCCGCGGCCGTGAGGTCAACGGCTGCTGCGGAGAATCGTTGTTGGCGAAGTCTATCAGGCTCCGGATGGTGGCCCTCCATTCTTCGGCCTTGTCGGCCGCTGGAGGAAAGTCGAGGAGCAGTTGCGCCCTTGCGAGCGCTTCTGCTGGAGTGGAGGGGAACGCGGGCGAGCGGTGCGAGGAGCGGGATACGCTCGGACTTCTAACGACGTTAGAAGGAGCGGGATCCCGCGCCGGCGCCTTCGCTTTGCTTGTTCCTGGACGGGGGTCCGGGGCGTCCCGCGAGCCTCCGGTTTGGCCTTGCCCCAGCAAGCGGAGACCACCTCCCGTGGTATGGCGTTGCTGGGTCGTCGTGTGCTGAGATGGACGCGGCGCGTCCACGGAGACCGAGGTTCGGTCGTCCGTCCTGTTCTTGGATCTGGTGGCGCCGTGAGTGTCCTCGCCGGCGACCACCCTTCCGACGGCATCTCCCCCGCCCACCGTTGGCTCTGGTGGTGGCGGGTGAGACGCAGACGGGCCTCCGACCTCCGAAGCCTTCTTCTTCGGGGCCATGGAGCTGTTGCTGGTGAGATTGCTGATGAAGAATGCGCCCGCGCGAACGCCGGATCAGGTTCGCACAACCTCGACGCCCCCTACCTGGCGCGCCAAAGATGTCGGGGGAAACTGTCCGCCACGAACACCTATGGGACCGGAGCCCCTTGTCTGTGCGGTACGAGGGCGGAGGGAGCACGAAGAGCAGATCGTAGCGAGCACGCGGGCAGTTTTACCCAGGTTCGGGCCGCGGTAGATGCGTAAAACCCTACTCCTGCTTAGTTGTTTTGAGTTTGAGTGCTCGGGAGCTTGAAGAAGCAGCTGCACCGATCGTGAGAGTGATCTAGGTTCCGAACCCCCTCCACGTTGTGCATGGGCCTCCTTGTATAGTGCAAGGGGTCACCGACAGGTGTCGACGTAGGAGAAAGGGGTAAAAGTGTAAAAGAGGTGGTAGTTGTAACAGTGCGGGAACAGTGGAGCTACAGTACAGAACAGTGGTCTATACCTACTTTGACAGTGGGGGACAAGGGCATTTAATGCCCGTCGCCGTCGACCCCAAAAGCTCCCGCTCTTGCGTCTCCGTCTGCCACGGCGATGGATCCTTCACCATGGAGTGCCACCGTGTACCCCAGGCTGCACAGCCATCCGCCACGCGTCCCTAGATAGACCCCAGGGCGACACGTGGGTCGATGAGCTGGAGCGTGGGCACACAGCGCAGCCTTCCCGGCAAGCTCCTTGCCGGGGCCTTGATCTTGCCGGGCCCGGGAGCTTGCCGCTCCCCGGGCCCTTGCCGGGGCGCATATAGCGCCGAGGCGTGTCTTCTAATCTTCCTGGCAAGCTCTCTTGCCAGGGTCTTGTGCTAGTAGAGCAGTCTTGAGCCTGGTACGGCCTTCCCGGCAAGCTCCTCTTGCCGGGGTCTCGATCTTCTTTCTTGTATACTTTGTTTTTGAATGGTTTAATAGGGAGCAGGAAGGTTTCCGGCGAGCACGCGGTAAACCTTGCCGCGGGAAGCTGCAACCGCCCGTGCACAAGTTGGGGTACTGAGGTACCCCTACCTTAGTACACCGACAGTACTCATTTGAGAACTGTGCGTCGATGTATACATAAGTACTTGTAAACACTGTTGGTGCTACCCCACTTGTAAGAAGTTGTGCAAAACACGGCACATTGGCTCAGCTCGCTTCAACACTAGGCTATCGACCAGCTAACAATCAACAATATGTTGTCTGACATATAAGCAACTATGTATCTTTTTATAGTTGTTCATGCAGTTAACTGAGGCCACAATGTAAATTCCAAACATTCACACGCTAGTCCAGCGTTCATGTGGAACACTCACATTAAACTTGGCTTCATAAAAAACTTGAAAAGCATAAGTTAAGCAATTTTATACATCTCAATGATTCATAGAACATAACAAACATATACTAGTTCACAACAAAAGACAAACTTGTGAGAAGGTTTACAAATCAAGAAAAAACAAGTAAGGCTTCTCTGAGCAAAGGGCCTCCCTGCAGGCTTAAATTTTCTAGAGTTCACTCTGGTTTTTTCTTGTTGCCACCATCCAGGGTTAGGTTCTCGCATTCCAGAATAACCAATTATAATTGTGTTCTCAGCTGGAATGTTGAACTGAACCATGTAGTGTACTGACCAGCTGAAATTCTTGTGCATTCCACTAAATTTAAGCACCGCTATTTGCAGAAATAAGCAGACCACAATGCCTCTTGTCCACGCAACTTTCCAAAAAACCGCCCTGCAGCCGTGCCAGCTAGTCCTCGGTCCATGGATGAACTGGTAGAAAGTGCATTCCGGACTAGGATGCAGTTGTTTTCGCTTGTCCCTACACTGCAATCAGGAAGTAAAGCGTACGAATCAGCTTCTTTTATATTGTGTTGGTCATTCTACCTAGTAACTACCAATGTAGGAATACCTGGAAAACGGGTGGTTAGAGGACGACAACGAGGGATAGCCATCTCATTTTGCGCAGTTCTACTAAAACTGAGGTGTGTGTGCTTTTGATTACGCGGATAAAAACGATACGGAGACAAACATCCCGAAACGATATGGAGACAGACATCCCTGTTTGCGCAAATACGAAATACGGTTATTTACAGTGACAGATATTTGCAGTGGCGTATGATTAGCAGCAGCATCTATTGTGTTATAATTGGCACTAGATTGACAGTATGAAAGTGTCCTTAAGTAAGTAGCATCACATCACATCAACACCGCCACTAGATTAACATGCAGAACAATAGCATTAGTATTACTGTCATGAGAGTAGCACATGGTCAGTAAATGTGCAATCAAATTTGTGCAGTTCCGAGATGAAGCAATGTTAGCGGTGTGAGATTTAAGTGTAACTGCAAAAACACAATTCATGGGAAATAAAGCAAGACGGAAGCACTTCATAAAATGGTGGTGGCATTGCTTCAATTTATTGATGGCACTAGACCATTACTTATAGTGACATTAGGTGGCATTGGTTAATGCTTCATGTGATTTTACATTAATGGTAGCGATATGGGCATAGGGACAGCAGAGGCATAAAGTGGTGAGGCAGATGTGGTTGCCGAGAGCGGCAAACACTCAGGCGGCATGTCTGCATTTGTCCCATTTTTTATCTCCTCGGTGACATTTTCCTATGTGAGCACAGGAAATCTAGACCTGGTCATTCTCATTTGCGTTGTCCCCCAACACCCATCACTTTCTTTGCTTTTTCAACCAAGAGATAGGTCCACTTCCCCCCACCCTTCGCCATCCACCATGCTTTCTTCGTCTTTTCAACCAAGAGACCAGTTGGGTAGCCAGTATCTACTACTTTCCCCCGTTTCCTCTTAGAACCAAGTCCTAGATTCATGCTACAGCTTTCCCACTTTCTTCCCCGTTTGAACCAACTCTTAGAGTCGACTGTATGAACTAGCTTTACCTCTAATAATAGTAAAAGTCTAGGTGGCTTTGGAATAGCGGACGGAAGTAGAAAAAGATCCACATGAATCCAAGTGGGGAGATGGGGCAGTAGAGCAAGGCAGGTTTCGAAGGAATATATACCTGAGGGTCGTCGGCATGTGGCAAAGACGGTGTCGGGAGGCCGCATCTTGGCCACAATACCGCAGGGAGGAAGAAGGGGTCGAAGGCCCTCCAGAGCGGCGCTCTCTCGGAGAGAACGGCATCGCTGCCGATCGAGACGCGCGGGCAAACGTTGGTCTCCTCCCTCACCGCCGATGACAACGTGAACGATGCACCTACACCCTTGCCCCGGTCGAGGTTGTCCAGCCAGATTTGTGACTAGCCGTGAGCTGAGAGAGAGTATGGCCACCTATGTCTTGCTTAGATCTGGAGAGCATGAGAGAGTGAACGAGAGGAACCCTAGTAAAGCAAGTGCCAAGGCTTCTACTTATATATATAGTGGAGTGATTTTGTTGTACCAGCTTCAAAAAAATGCGCTCCTACGTGTGCCCGCGAGTGGGTGTGAGAGAACTAGTGTGTGCGTGCACCGCTTCTCTTCGTGAGAGTACAATATACTATGCCCAAAGAACGTTCGCCACACGAGTAATAGTATAAGTGTGTGACGTGTGAGCAAAAATAAAATGTGCGTGACGTCTTTTGTTTTTTAGAAGTTCTAAGGGTAGGGTGTGAAGAGCACATATGTGTGTGACGTCTACCTGCAGATAGACGGTGGGTGCGAGAGGACTCGCGAGGGTGCGTGTGCGTGAGAGAGAGGGGGCCACGTATCAATGCAATGCATGTGTCCGTAAATCATTATCCGACAAACGTTCGCCACAAGCCTTTTCCTGACGAACGCCGTAAGAACCGTTAGATCGGCATCCGACAGTGTCAGTTTTGCCATGTCATTTAACAGAACAGACACTCCTCCTACACACAAATCTTCCACGTAAGTGTAAGAAACTGCCGTATGCTCCCTCCGTTCCAAAATGCAGTGCATATAGCTTTATTGAAAATTCGAACCTCGCAAACTTTTACCGAGTTTTCGTGTACGAAATTGCACATGTAGAATACCCTGTATATATCATTTCATTCATCTTCGAGAGGTAACTATAAAGATGGGGAGGAGTCTACAAAGAAAGACCATCGTATCACCTGCAGCAATTTCAACCATCCTTTGGCGTGGAGGAATATCATAGGAACTCTATATGATATGATTTTTATAGGATTTTTTCCTTTAGAGCCAATTGGTTCATAGGAATAGATTCATATACTCCACATTTCAAAGGAAATAAACATGATATCATTTCTATAGCTTTAGAGCCACTTGGTTCATATGAATGGATTCCTATACTCCCATAATTTCAAAGGAAAATAAACATTAGCGTATATTCAATAGAAAAGTTCCTATGATATGAACCAAATTACATCTGTTTTCTAATCCCTCCTCATAGGAATTGTGATACATGTCATCTCTAGATTCAATAGAAAAGTTCCTATGATGTCAACCAAATGACATCTCTTTGCCAATCCCTAATCATAGGAATTGAGATACTCCATGTCATCTCTTTCCCTACAACTTCCATGTATACATCTTCTATTCCTAAATAGCTAGTGCAACCCACTAGTAGCTTTTTTCCAAGACATGCAACTACGACACAAGAACTATATAGTGTGCGAATAATTTGAAAGATGGCCGCTGGATGAAGCTAATCCGACAGGGCATAGATGGCAAATTCGAGCACTATTGGTCGTTAGATATCATCAACATTCCACCACATCTGCCACATGTACAATTTAGAAGACTCCATGGTTAAACTAAAGCATAATGCACAAACCTCAAAACACAAGCACTTCTCCTTTGTTCTAGAATCTTCCATATCATAATTGTTTTTTTTTCTGAATGAATTGCCATTATTTGTTTTTTACTTTATGCTTTACAATGCACAACCCCATGAATCTTAACATTTTTATAAAACTAATTGATTTTGAATGAGATAAACTATAAGAACTAAACGATCATCTACATCATGCATATATGACTCAAAACTTTACATGCTATAGTGTGTATTTATTCATAATTTGGTTTCGAAATATCATGCGTTCAATGCATGTGTACCTTACTTGTTTTGAGTAGAGTAGCAAATTTCACGCAGCCCCGGGTATATCAAAATGCAGGGCCCATGCATCATTGCCTTTCGGTCGAACCTACGTCCACAATTTTTTGTACGTACTATATCTCCACTGGTCCCCGAAGCCAAAATGCTGCCTCGTTCCCCTAAAACCAAGCGGCCCACACATATTTAACACGACGACTTGAACTCAATCCCTCTCCTGTTTACTACGACGTGGCCCCGCACGCCCTAGTAGTACTCCTACAAACCCTACCGCCGCAATCATCATCGGTTTTCTTCAAGAGGACGAGGGAGAAGCCGATTTGTAGTGGAGGCGCTTTCAAAAAAAATTGATCTGTAGTGGAGACCCCCTACCCTAGGGTGCCCTAGGTAGCTGCCGCACGCATCATTGGTTTTCTCTTTTCTTTATGCTCTTGCGCCCTAGTGTGAAATGATGGTTGCTTCATCCGTCCAGCTTAATGCGGTAAAGGTGGGGCTTTGTGATTTGACCCCTCATCACTCATTTTCTACTACTGCGGCGCTACGACCGGGGTGCCTCCAATAATTTGGTGCATCGCACGTGGAACAAGATGGTGGATGAGCCACATGTCCGCCAAACGGGTCCTGTTAAGTGTGTCGCTATTTCATGTGCAGACTAACCCTGCTTGAGTCGCTACGCCAACTCGACAGGTGCAGCCTACCACTTGGTTTTGCTCCTTGGTGAATCCCGACTATATTGATCTAAAAAGATACGTACTGAACTACCCTCTCCATCTCATTTTTTAGACGTCTCGGTTTATAGGGCATGCATGTAGTTCTAGGTCATCCATTTGACTAACTAAATCTGAGTTACTATGTCACAAAAAGTATATCATTGGATTATTAAGCGGATGTAGTTTCTAAACATATACTGTTCATCACATATATAGCCAGTTAAATTCTCAACCTAGAACGACGTGCATGCCATGTAAACCGATATAGAGGAAGTATAGTAGTAAAAATGAGGTGATTTTACCGAGCGATCAGCGGGGGAGCATGGCATGTCATGCGGTCCCACGTGTCATGATGTACCAAGGTGATGCGCGTGTCCCTCTTGAGGCAGAAGCAATACTACGTGATTTGAGATGATGACGAACCGAAGTGTGAAATAATGGTTGCTTCGTTCGTCTGGGAAGGTGCGACATTGTGATTTGACGTCTCATTGCTCATTACTACTACTACTACTGGGGCGGTACGACTAGGGTGCGTCCCCCTACTGTTATGCACTATTATTTGGTGCTTGACACGTCGACCCGGTTGCTATATGTCACACATGTCGGAGACAGGAAGTACAGAATTCATGAAAGCGAGCGTCGACGGAGGAGTACAAGACACGGCTTGGGTTTTTGCTGCTTCGCGCGATCCATCAATACAAACCCGGACTAAAAAAGGCGAGGGCGGGTCTTTTCCCGCGTGGCAGGCAAGGGAGTTTTGCATAGTCTGTTTGAGGCAAGGAGGCAGGAAGGGAAACAAGCAAATAAAGGTTGAGCCACTTAGTTTTGGGAAAATCTGATTTTACGGAGTACGTACCCACTAAGGTTTATAGGGCTCATCTAAAAAACATTCGTTTTTCCATTTTATAAGTCTCAATTCTACTACTAGTAGTAGTACCATCACTTGTTGGATTTCGAGGTGCGTTAGATCACCCGATGCAAGCAGTGTCAAGAGAAAACTCTCTAACCAAGGTAGTAGGGACGAGGAGTAAACAAAGGGAGTAGTAAAATTTTCTCTCTAACCATGGTAGACTGACATGTAATTTTTTATAGTGGCCTTGTATAAGTAAATGGAGGGAGTACTAATGGACATATATATTCCAAAAAATATGATAATCTCTCTAACCAAGATAGTAGGGACGAGGAGTAAACGAAGGGAGTAGTAAAATTTTCTCCTCGTCTTGCGAGCCACCGCGGGCGTGGGCGAGGGAGCGAGCGCAAGGCGTAGTAAGCAAGCTTCACCTCATCCTGCGAGCCACCGCGCCCGTGGGCGGGGGAGACGGCGTACTAAGCAAGCTTCTCCTCGTTCTGTGAGTTGACGGGACACATCAAAACTACTCCAGTGTATAGAGCCTTGCCTCTAAGGTAGGTCCTACATGGTTTCCCTCTTTTTTAACATAACGTGTCAAGTCGCAATTTGTTTGTTCACCCGTGGTAGACGATCCTCCCTCCATCTAGTGGACAACCAGTACACGTGTCAAGTTACCACATGGGCTGCCTTTTCTTACAGAAATGAGCTCCACCGTGTACCCGCGCGGGTGTGGTTGGGAAAGAGACGGGAGTACGTGCGCCGTGCGTGCACCTCTTCTCTTCGTGCACGTCCCCCACCTACATGGGTGTGTGTGAGAGGGACTATAGAGATACAAACCTAGACCTAATGCGCCGTCCATCCCCATGCCTCCGCCCAGTCCTTCCACCTTTCACCACCACGCCCCACTCCTCCTCACCTTATATCTCATCTTTCTCCCTCCATTTTTATATACAAGGCCACTATCAAAATTACAATTTGCAGATATACAAGGCCACTAACACTAATCGATGCAATATTAATGGTGTTTGTCTCGTAGTACTACTAGCAAAGGAGGACATTAATTATCCCTTGCATGCATGCGGGAGTGTGAGCATTGGCTTGACGTGCATGAAAGAGAAGAATACACATTAATTTACACGACAAACAAGGAAATAAGGTGGCTTGCAACATTGAGTTAGAAGACATTAATTTTTGCCTTGGTACCTGTAATATGGGTTTGTGGCCTTGTATACAAAAATGGAGTCCGATAAAATTCTTGAGATACCATTTATCCGATAAAATTCTCGAGCAATCATTAGTTTTTACAAAATGGGATTACTCCTGCATGGATCAATCACAACAGGTGTTTTGTAAAAAAATGCATCTTGATGTTCCGTGCAATGCACGGGCATCTTGCTAGTCCATGAAAACAACACATGGCAAAATTCCATGGCGAACGAGGGATTTGAATCTGTTGGGAGGGGCTGTTTGGATCTTGCCCGGGTAGCCAAAATATTGGTGACCCTTTTGTCCACCGGTGCCTTTGTCACCGATGAATGAGGAATGGCTCGGGTTCTCATGCATCCTCCAGCGCGCACGTTGGAGACGAGCTCGCACAAGCTATGTTCCTTTTGTCCCACCACGCCGCCCGAGCCGCCCGCAGACCGACCGGCGACCCACAAATTACGCCATCCAACCGTAGCTGCACACATTATGACAACAAGTCAACCAACAGGACGAAATTCACGCAAACACGTCGATATTTCATATAAACAACGACGGAAATCATATAAGATACCAGATTTTCATACAAACAAGACGGATTTCATTACATTCAAATGAACTATGCGGTGCTAGTTCTAGACAGCACAGGTATATAATACCTGGCCTAAATGGTCGCCCGCCAATCAATTTGTGTTCCTCATGTCCGGCAACACGATCACCGGACTACCGGGAGCCCCGGAGGTATATGCGGGGTCGACGAAGGTCCTCGCAACAAAAGTATCCGGCAAGACACCTGCTGTTTACGCCGGCGTCGCCTCCGTGGTGTCCTTCATGGGACCCAAGCGGCGGCGGCCTCCCGTGTTCTACCTATCCTCGATGATGGCGGCGGACGCGGAGGCGCTGGCCACCGCCTCGTTGCTCTCCGCGCACCCGGCTTCTGCCGCTGCTTGCATGGCGCGCCAGCCGGCATGGGAGTCTCGGCCACAGAAATGGGAGACGCGGTACGAGGCAGCGGCGTGGACGACAGCAACGACGCCCGTGTGTCGCTCCTCGTCGAGATGGCCTGGAGCGGCGAGTTGTTGAACCGCGCGCCGGCTTGGGGCGGCAACTGGCTCCGTCGGGCGAGGGGAGGGAGGTGGATCGGCGAGCTCCATAGCTCGTATCCGGCGGGCTCGGCGGGCCACCCAGCCGGCTTGGATGCGGAATAACTACTCTTCGTAAGACATTGTAAGAGTGGACAAAATGGTGAAGGAGGAGATAGGGGAACGGCGGAGGTGTGCGATTCTTGGCCGGCGTTTGGCCTTGTTTAAATAGGAGATTAAATAGACGGCGGACGGGAGGAGCTCGTCCGACGTTGTGTTTAATGCCGGCCCGGTCATGAACGGACGTGTGTCCAGAGTGGGTTTCTCAGCTTCCACACGGGCAGTTTCATGGAGGCGTTTGAATGCGGCAAGGAGGCATGTTCAGCCGGGCGTGCAGCGAGTGGCGCCCTCGACTCTGACGTAGGAAAGCGCGCCATTCTTCCACTGACATGTGGGCTCTTTGGGTACATGGTCTGCATGTCAGTGACCCAACACAGGCAGCGCACATCAGAGGAACCTTTGGTGGGCCAGGGCAGTCAGAAGCGGGCATTTCATAAACCGATGATTGTTCATTGAGTGTGAAGTCATCCTTTTCATGTAGATAAGCCTACTATGTTGATAGCCCATTCGATACACTGTGATTCATAAAGACCGCTACAAACATCAATGTTCTGCTTATCACAGATAAGATTGATTAATACCCGTAACAATCCATGTCCTTAACAAAGGGTGCATGCACGTATAGGTTGAGCGTGTGTCTTGCGTCGTGTGCTGTGTGCATGCAGACGTGCGAGTGTTGCGTGCATGCAAGGGTACGTTTCAGTGTTGCATGCATGTGTGCATACGTGTGTGTGTTCGTGAGTGCATGTGTACGCGTCAGTGTTGCACGCCTGCATGAGTGCGTGTGTTTGTTATGTGTACCTGTCAGTGTTGCACGCCTGCATGCGTGCGTGTTTTGCGTGTGTGCATGTGTACGTGCGGGGTGAGGCTACACGTCAGTCGACTGACTTTTTTATCTCTGGTCGTTAGATTTTCCCGCCGTTGGATACGAAATCAAGGTCCTGCAGTTTATCATCAAACTCCACCCCCCTGGGCCGCCAGCCACCACCGACCGAACCACCGGCCCCCGCCGCCCGCGGCCGGCCCGCGCCGCCACACCGCCCGCTCGCCCTGAAA
>LR738715.1:619543739-619559984 GCA_902687465.1 Secale cereale | reverse complement strand
CCCCCCCCCGCGCCGAGCTTTTTCTCTGGCGATCCCCACCCCACCGCCCAATCAACGCGCCCCCACCGCCGGCGACTGCCAACCAGAGGTCTCACGACTTCGAGTACCCACCGACCACTAATTTATTACCATTTCTGTCCTTCATATACGCGCTGACGGGTGGGCCCTATGGTAATGTGCGCTGCTGAATGTGGACCATTTGACTGGTCAATTGATCATGTCATCAACAAATTACGGACCTGTATAGTGAGCCAGTGACCGTATGATTACCCTAAAATGTATATTATTAACATAGTACAGACTCAAACAACCATTTCTTTCTTTAATATACAGGCTGACAGGTGGGCCCCACGGTTATGTGCCCTGATGGTGCAACACTAGTTGCGCCACGTGGAACGTTTGACTGGTCAATTGATTGTGTCATCAACAAAATACGGAGTTGTACGGGTGAGCTAGTGACCGTATAAGCATGACATGTATTTTTTTAACAAGGTACAGATGCAAGAGCTCATATATACGCTCAAGCACTCACCGCTATAAGCGCACACACGCAACCCTACCCCTATGAGCACCTTCGAGAGAGTGGGCCAGCATATGATCTTGAGATTTTACGAAGTCACCATAGGTGCCTCGTAGTCGAGTGGAACGTCTCCTCCCACTGAACGCACATCGCCGGAAAATACTGAAATTAACCCAGGATAAATGCGAGCACCGGGACTTTAACCCTGGTGGGCTCGAGAAACCACTGTCCTCCTAACCATCCAACCACATGTTGGTTAGCACGAAAAAATGTATGTTGTGACCATGATGAGCTTATTCTGAAGTCCAATGACCATATCGTGTTTTCGCTTCAAATACAATGATCGTAAGTGTCGTCAACAAAATACGGAGCACGCATCAAATGCAAAGTCCGTCAGTGTCATCAAGAAAATACTGAGACGTATCATGAGCTAGATACCGTATGATCACCACGAGAATGTATACGGTGACCGTAATGAGCATATTCTGAACTCCAGTGACCGTATAGTGCTTTAGCTTGAAATACAGTGGCCGTCATGCGTGAATGTGTCGTGGGCATGCATTTTTTTGAGGGCCGAGAGATAGTTTGTGTGCGTACGTGAAAGTGATGTAGAAAGAGGGGATGTCCGGTGGAGACAAGGAGAGATATGCCTTTCGTTTCTCTTTCCCGTGACTAATATTTTAGGAGAATATATAAACATTCACAATGCAGAACAAATATTTTTGGATGCATCATGAAATTAACTTTCATGTATAACATTGTACTATTGTATATGCTTATTTTCTTAGTGGCTGATTGCGTGTGTGGTATGGTGGGCACATCATTTCTAGTTGTGGTGGGTCAACATGAGGACTCATGGGTCGGTTCCATCCTGCGCCACATAGGTTGGATCGAGACGCATTATACGAAGACCCATGTGGAGGACTCGGCGTACAACACGAAGCTAGCTACCAGAGTCATGGAGGACTCTATCCCCACTGGTGATAAGCCGACTATATATGATTTGTAACCCCAGGCCCCCAGTATGTTATAGAAGCTTGGGGGCTAGTTCGTCGATAGTATACACACACGCACAATGCCTTATATTCACGTGTACTTTGTACACACCCCTATCACTAATATACAGTACCAGGAGTAGGCTTTTTCCTCAACTGCAAAGGTTCGAACTGGGGTAAAACTTTGCCTCGTATTACCATCCAGCCTAACAGTCGGGGATATCCTACCGAATGATATGATGGAATCATATATGCCAACTACTAAGAGAGAGGTGTGTCGGGGGGGGGCAATGTGTGCGAGAGAGGCCTAAAGATAATGTGCGTGCGGGAGACACGTAGGCACATATATGTGCGTATAGAGGGCTAGTAGAGATCGTGCGTGTGTATATATGCATGTGAGAGAAATAGTGTTTTCCAACTGAGATTAGTGAAAAGAGTGGTACATAGTAGTCAGAAAGAGAGAGAGAGAGAGAGAGAGAGAGAGAGAGAGAGAGAGAGATACAGAGAGAGCATGTGCTTGAGACTCCCCAACACCCTGAGAGAGATTGTGAGCATGTGTGAAAGAGAAATGCCGATGCATATAAAGTGTGTGCACTTATGCGGTAGATAGAGAGATATATAGCACGTTTGTGAGAATGCATCGAGGCATAGTGCATCTACGTGTAAAAGGCGGTTCTACGCATTAAATTAAAATATAAATGGCATTATTATTTTTGGATGAGATCATGAATTTTGCGAATTGCGTATGGACGAAAATCGGTCTATCAGACACCCATACTCTATTGAGTTCTAGCATGTGCATGTGTTTATTTCATATTATCGATCCATAGAGTGAGAGCGGTTTGAAATACAGGCAATGGATGCTTTTGCAATTCATATATAAACATTAATTAGTGCACTCCATGTTGTTAGTGTGAAGCACTTTATACGTTTGTCACTTGCATGGATACATTCCAAATTGCTAGCTACGGAATAGAATAGATGTCGAATTCAACATAAAGGGGGTTTCGAAGATTCGAATTCATAGGAAGTGCATTCATCTATTTGAACCCGAGATAATGGCATTTGTAAATCAGATGTAAAAGGGGGCATCAATCTTTTTCGTGCGTTTGAACATGCTATATATATTCATACGCATGCCTAACTTTTTTCTGCAACCAAGGAGATTATATCTGGAACCATGCATGAACTGAGGTAAGTTGCATACTTTTTAATATATACTCATGTACAATGTATATTCAAATGTACCACCTCCATTCCAAAATAATCGTAGCTTTAGGATTTTCAAGAGTAAAGATTTGTGAAGTTTGACAAATCCTGAATGTTCAATTCAAGAGAACCGAAAACGTTAATGCTTCTGCTCCCAAATATTGACCGGAGTGCCAAATAGGCCTCTGGTCACCCGAAACCGCGCGAGACTAATGTTTGGTGGTAGGAAATTACTGTCCTGACTCTGGCCCGTATAGCCTATCGACCCGATGTCCCAAGGTCTAAACCTGGGTAGGTTTGTAACTTCACCAAGACGCCAGTCTCAACCGCCTCCGAGAAGCATTCATACGCCGTGGGCGCCTAAACACCCATGCGCTCGGCCGAAATCTATCCCGCCCACATTTGGGACAACTGAGATTACTGTCCTACCCCCAACCCGCAATATGTCCGAAATTTTAGATGGGGGCAAAGTTTGTAACTTTCCCCAAATTTCAAACAAGGGCGTCCCAAACCAAAACATTGTTCCCCCTTAGTTCCCCGCCTCCCTCTGTTTCCCCATTCATACTCCGTGGGCGCCAAAACGCCCTCTCCACCAGCCGCGAAACCCAGCCTCCTCCGTCCTCCACCCCATAGAGCCCAATCCACCGCCGCCCAACTCCATCACGCCGGAGTCGGTACCCCGACGTCGTCGTCCAATGCAACCGCAACCGCAATGCCCTCAAGGACTTAGCAACTGAAGCCGAGGTAGAGCTGCCTCCACGACGCCGGCGCCGCCATACCAGAGCCACTCCGACCATGCCGTCCTGCGCCTCACTGTTGATGCTCCACTGTCGCAACCGTCCATCGCACCAGAGCTGTTCCCGCTACACCGTCGTTCGCCGCCTCGGATTTGCTTCCCCGCCGCCGACAGACGGCCACCGCACCACACTCAACAACTTGGCCATGGGTTCGTCCAAGGCTACACCGTCCTCCACAACTTCTCGTTTCCAGTGAACCACAAGAATATCATTGGAAAAACAGAAGGAGGACACAACACTGCCAGCAGAAAGAGGTACTCATCTTCCCTTATTCGTGTAAACCTTACGTCTTTGCTCACACCGTATTCATCCCACGAAAGAAACTAGTTGAGCGCTTCTTACTGCATCTTCTTCGTGATACTAAATGCACAAGGTTTCCTCCCTTTACTATTTCACCTTTCCTAGAGGTCAGCAGCCCGCTTGGATTTCAATTCAGGGTCAGTCGAAACGCAATTAAAAGAAGCAGCACCCGTTTAGGCGCGCGGAGCACCTAGTCCGCCTGTTTGCCGGGGAAGCGACGCATCGGTGTCTATCATAGGGGTGTGGGGCGCAGGAGCTGCTTGCGCCCGACCTGGAGGTCGGCGGGGCTTGAATGGATTGCCGGGGGGCAGTGTCAAGCACGACGGTGCGGTGAGGTCCAGGGGAGGGCGCAGGCAAGGGACTGGGCCGGTGGTCGCTTCTGTTTCGAGGAAGATCGTCAACACTGACTGGCTGGAGGTAGATGAAGGCGATCTGCCCGTTCTTTGTACATCGGACGGTGCAAAAAAAATAGACTGACCTATTTGTTTTCAGTCGAATGTTATTTTCATAGAATCATGTAGTAATTTAGTGTGCCATGCATGTTGTAGAGCTATCATATGTTTCCCGTCATTTATTTCTCACCGACCTGCTATCTGCTACCTTTACACTATACTAATTGTGCACACACTTCACCCATACTCACACTATTGTTCTTTTATGCATGGGTATTTCAGACTCTGACGCAGTGTTGATGAATGCTGAAAAGAAAAGACAGAAGTCGCTCCAGTGTAATTCGAAGATAAGCACTAAGCGTTTCAGCGCTCTAAAGGATGCAGTGTCAGCAGTTGGAGACAGTAAATGTAGCTCTGCAGTCGATGATCTCAATTGCCACACACAATCATCCCAGGTGCTTGCTTTAACTTCGCGTTATCAAATGTGGTTGCATGTTGCATATGGTGTCTAGCTTGTATTGCTTCCAATATGGTTAAATTGCATCTGCTTACTTTATGCATTATACCTTTGATAATGACATGCCTTCCTGTTTTTTATACATACTACATATGTCTATTAACCATGTTCGTACATCAAACTAATGCTCTTGTGTATCCCTCGTCAATCACTTATAATGAGACAGTCACCCGGGTGGGTTACTATGAGACGCCATACTCGTTTCAAGAGTGCAGTGTCATCCTCCCACATGATTCTCAGGAAACACCAAGGCTAAATGAAGATAGTCAACGTAGCTCTCTAGTTGATGACCGCAATTCCCCCACACTACCATCACATGTGCTTGCTCTAACTTCGCAGTGTGATATGTGGTTGCATGTTGCATACGATGTCTAGCTTGTAATGCTTCTAATTGGGGTAAATTGCATCTGCTTAGTTTACACATTATACCTGTGAATATGACATGCCTTCCTATTTTTGGTACACGCTACATCTATGTGTTAACCTTGTTCTTACATGAAACTACCTCTCTTCTGTATCCTGCATCAATCACTTACGATGAATCACCTTTATTCATTGCATATTACATATTATTTATAGCATGTTGCCATGTATTGCTTCTAATTTGGTCAAATACATTTGTTAGGGCACCCTTTTAATTTGGCAGAGTGATAATGGTTTCATCTTTCATATGGTTTCTAGCTTGCATTGATTCTAACAAGTTCAAGCACCTTGTGCTTAGTTTACACTTTATACATCATACATGTCAACATGTCACGCCGTCCTGTTTTTCATATATATTCCATCCTCCTATCATGCGGCTGCCTTACATGAAAGTAGTGTTTGTCAGTATCATGCATCAATGAGTTCTGAAGAGCAAATTTTATTCCTTTTCTTATGGGTTTGACTTGGCAAGGCAAAATTAAGAAAGAGGAAGGAAAAGGGTAAGGAAGGCGATGATGGTGGTCCTCTGCAGCAACGTAAATGGAGCATCTGTACCGATTCTCCCTGTACTAATAGTGCATTACATGGTCCAAGTCTCCGCTCCCCTACTCCACCATCCAAGGTGCTTACTCTAACTTGGCAGTGTGATATCTGGTTGCATGTTGCATATGGTGTCTAGCTTGTATTGCTCCTAATTAGTGCAAACTGCATCTGCTTAGCTTACACAAGATACGTGTGAATATGACACGCTTTCCTATTTTTGGTACATACTATATCTGTCTATCACACCATGTTGTCTGCGTCCTAGGAACCAGGGTACCCAGACTTGCCTATCTGCGGAACGTGACGCGCTCCTACTATGGCCTGGTACGGCACAGCTGATCGACCAGTTGCTCAAGACCCTCGTGAGGGGGCTGGACCTCGCGAGGAGAACGACATCAAGACCCCCTCAGGAGCGGCCTCAGCTAGGTTGCTCCGGAGAGGAGGAGAATCCAAGGCCAAGCCTGCCTCAGGAGGAGGCAGTGATGTGAGCAGTGACGCACCGCGCCAGCGGGTGCCAGTGCGTGCCTGCGGCGCAGTTGCCGTTTTGGTGCAAAGAAGACAGCGCAGGTGCAGGTTCCCGAGGAGCGGGACAAAGGTTTCCCCTTTGGTGCAAGAAGATCGAAGACCGCAAGGACGACAGGGAGGATGTCATCGCCGAGCCCACCACCGCGTCACCACTTGATCCTTTTGCAGGCGAAGACCGCTTTTGTCAGGATAAGAACGTCCTTGTGTTCCCGCTCAAAATGGCCGTTGTGGGATCCCTTCCCACCTACACATTTCGGGGGAAGAGGACCCTGGCCGCCTATATAAGTAGCTAGGGTCTCCACTATGGAGGGATTGGGATCAGAGCCAGAAACTCCGCCCTTGCATAAAGGAGCAAGAACCCTTGCCTCCTGACCCTCCTGAGCTCAGGAACCACTGTACTCGTTCAGACTCGAGCCCTCTCGAGGCTAATCCACCAAAGCAGGAAGTAGGGTTTTACACCGCAAGGTGGCCTGAACCTGGGTAAATTCGTGTGTGCTTTACTTGCTGTTGCTTGAATCTCTTCATTGGACGAGGGCGAGACACTAGGTAGACGTGAGTGGGAGAGATCTTTGTTCACGCCCCTATGTTCGAACTTCTTGGGTTTGCGGAGACCGTAATCCGACACATGTTCTTACATGAAACTACTCTTCTTGTGTATCCTGCATCAGTCACTTATGATGGAACACCTTTAAGTTGGCAGTGTGATATTGGTTTGCGTCTTGAATATGATTTCTAGCATGTATTGCTTCTAGTTTGATGAACGCCACCTATGACGAGACAGTTTTAACTTGGCAGAGTGATATTGATTGCACCTTTCATATGGTGTCTAGTTTGCAGTGCTTCTAATTTCTTGAAGTGCCTTCTGCTTAGTTACCACATCATAGGTGTGAATATGTCAAGCCGTCCATTTTTTCGTACATATTCCATCCTCGTATCATGACTTTGCCTTTCAGTAGAGTAGTGTTCGTCAGTATCATGCATGAATGAGTTCTGAAGAGTGAATTATATTCCTTTTTCTTGTCGGTTTGACCTCACAATGCAAAATCAATAAAGTTGAAGGAAATTGGCAAGGCATTGGATGGTGGTGGTCCTTCCAAGCAACTGAAATGGAGGTTCTCTACAGATTCTACTCTGCCACCCTCCCAACAAGATTCGCAAGACAACGCAAGGCTAGACAGTCAATGTAGCTGTGTAGATGATGATCACATCTCCCCTACTCCACCATTACAAGTGCTTGCTCTAATTTGGCCCTATTATATGTGGTTGCATGTTGCATATGATGTCTAGCTTGTATTGCTTCTAACTTTGTTGAATTGCATCTGCCTACTTTACACATAATGCCTGTGAATATGACATGTGTTCCTGTTTCTAGGACATACGTGTACATGATGAGCACATCTCCCCTGCTCCACCATCACAGGTGCTTGCTCTAACTTGGCACTATTATATGTGGTTGCATGTTGCGTATGATGTCTAGCTTGTATTGCTTCTAACTTTGTTGAATTGCATCTGCTTACTTTACACATAATGCCTGGGAATATGACACGTGTTCCTGTTTCTAGAACATACGTGTACATGATGAGCACATCTCCCCTACTCCACCATCATAGGTGATTGCTCTAACCTGGAACTGTTATATGTGGTTACGTTTTCCGTATGATGTCTAGTTTGTATTGCTTCTGATTATGTTGAATTGCATCTACGTAGCTTACAACTTATACCTGCAATGATCACTTACCCATAAGACACATTTAACTTGGGACTGCGATGTAGGTTACATCTTGCATTGTCTTCTAGCTTGTACTGCTTATAATTTCGTGTGTGCTTTACTTGCTATTGCTTGAATCTCTTCATCAGACGAGGGCGAGACGCTAGGTAGACGTGAGTGGGAGAGATCTTCGTTCACGCCCCTGTGTTCGAACTTCTTGAGTTTGCGGAGCCCGTAATCCGACATTTGGTGCGCCAGGTAGGGGGCATGTCGAAATCTCACCTCTCCGATGACCTCGTACCGTCCTCGCTCGTCGACCTTGCTTCACCCCGCCCCGACGGATCGCGACTCTGATGGCGGAGGCGCATCAAGCATGCGCAGAAGCCCGCGGCGCTCGCACCACTCGAGCGTCACCCTTCGGCCACGGGATTCGCCGTCACCCGGCCTTGATCGGGGCTGACGGCACGATGAGCGTCATCGACCCACCGCCCGGGGACCGGCAACACCCACCGCCCACGCGGCGCCAAAGCCGCGCGGCAGCGCGGGCTGCCGAGCATGCGGCGGCGAGTTTGCGGGACCGGCGCGAAATGGCAGACATAAGGGCCGCAATGCTGGTGGCAAGGGAGCTGCTAAGGTGACGGTTGCTCGACGCCGGGCACGACGCGCTGCTCCTCAGGGTGGCCGAGCTCCTCGATACCGCTAGCACCGGGGTCGAGCCATTCTGCTTCCGCACGACGACACTAGGAACCGTAGGCTACGACGGCCGCGCCCGGTCACCCGTATGGGCAAGACCGGTGGTGATTAAGGCGACATGGGGTACGACCCCCTGAACCCTGCAATGACACCACCCCTCTGCCAGGAGGCCCTTTGTACCCAAGCACCGCCCCCGCCGAGGAACCATCAGGAGGCGACCACAGGACTACGCCCGACGCTAGGTGCGATCAGGCACCGGTGCAAGGGGGCTCATGGGAAAAAGGTCGGGAGGCCGACCCCACGCTCTTAGCCCTTGACCCTCCGCCACCACCGCCAATGGCCATGGAGCACGAATGAAAGCGCGCGCGGGTGCCTGCGGGGGTCGGCACTCGCGGCACTGGCCGTGGGCCTCGGTCCAACGGTGTCATGGAATTAGCACGACAGATGTCCGGTTTAGTGGACTTAGGTGTGAGGCCATCGCGCGGGTTAGCTTGAAGAGGTTAAAGCGGACAAAGGACACATGGAGTTTATACTAGTTCGGCCCCTTCGATGAAGGTAAAAGCCTACGTCTAGTTGGGTGTGGTATTGCTTGTGCGTCGATGAACAGGGAGCATATCCGCTTGCCTGTGTCTCAAGCTGTTGTTTCTTGTCCTTGAACCGTCGCCGGGTTGTCCCTTTATATAGGAGGCGACGCCCGGTCCAGTTTACAGAGTCCCGAGGCCGGCTCATAAACGTGTCCACCTCGGTCTCTACTCTTTCTATCTTACATCCCAAGTTACATAATACGACGGTTTACAAACCGTGGGCCTTATGCATGGGCCCTAATCCTTTATGGGCTGTAACCTCTTGTACATATTCTACTGGGCTTGTAACAATACAACCTTGTCAGTGTAATCCAGATCTTCCTGGCCGGTTTATAGCTGTTAGTAATATCCCTGACATTAGGCCCAGATTGATTTGAACTTGTTCATGTCAGTCTTCTAAGTCTTGCACAAATCTCCTTTCTGCAACTTATTTGCTTCATAAACCGGCCATGACGTCATCTCCTGGAATCGCCTTAATCCGTCGTGACATCATCTCCGCTTTTAATGCTTGCATCTATCTGTTACCTTTCTTAAATGCCGCACCGAAAATCGAGGCGACAGCTCAATCTTTATCCAATCTCTGGCCTCCTCGATTCCCGCGCTTACCGTTTTTACCTCTTCGGCTTATAAATACCGCTGGGGCTCATCACTTTTCCCCTTCTGCCTTCTTCTTCCTCCATCTCCATCGCTCGAAGCTCCGCCGCCGCTCTTCGAGCTCACCGTCGTCCTCGAGCTAGGCTGCTGCATCGACCTGAACGTCTCCACATAACTTTGCCGCCGTCCTCTGTTTCTTCAGGTACTCCTTCTTCCCCGTAGATCTTACTCTAGGGTTTCTTCCGTAGCTTCGCCATGAACCCTCGAAGCTTTGCTGTTCACCCCCGTAGGTCAACCTTGCTGAAGATTCAAACTTATTTAGACTCGACCCGAATCCATGCACTTCTGCTCCGCCATCATATCCTTAGTTCCTCTAGCTTTATCAGTTTAGATTCGATCTATAGAGAAACTCCGCGGGCCTTCCTGAATATAACTTGTATTTATTCCATCTTTTTTCTTATGCCTTAGATCCATGTTTACCTCGGCTTTTTCTGGAAATTGTTTCTTCATACTTTAGATCTGTAGCTCATCTCACCGGTTTAGCCATAACGTGCACGTCATATGCTTGTACTGACGGTTTAGATGTAAGCCCATATCCCGTAATTGACGGTTTAGCTTCTTCTTTTCTTATCATCATGAACCGGTAGCTGTCTTACTCATATTTGCTTACGGATTAGTAATACCATTAGCCCCTTGTTTAAACCGACAATTAGGCCCATAACTTCATAGAATATACCGGTTTGTACTTAGCAGTTTTGTAAATCGGGTCCTGTATTGTATTTTTCAGCACCTCCTCATCAAAAAACAATGGCCAAGCAATTTGTCGCTTGCAATTGGGCTCCTTCCCGGATCACAGAAAATGATTTGGCTGAAGCGGCCTCAATCGGCATTCTGGGCCCTAAGGAAGTTTTGCACTGGCGGGCCCCTGAAAAGGAATGCCCTCCTGAGCCTAAGGAGGGGGAAGTTGTAGTTTTTTATGATCATCTGGCCCGGGGCTTTAGCCCTCCCGGTTCAAAATTCTTCTGGGATGTGTTAGTTGCTTTTCAACTCCACACTCAGGATGTAGGCCCAATTTCTATGTCGAACATCTGCAATTTTCAAGTCTTCTCAGAAGTATATCTTCAGGAAGAACCATCAGTAGATCTGTTCCGGGACTTCTTTCATCTGAACCGGCGAACGGGGTTTACTGACGGGCCGCATCAGGAGCTAGGTGGCGTCAGCATCTAAAAGAGAAAAGATGTGACCTTCCCCCACGCCGCTCTTCACAGCCACCCCAAAGACTGGAACCAGACGTGGTTCTACTGCTGGGACACTTCGCATGAAGGAGAGAATCCGCTGCCAGGTTACCGTGCCTATCGCCTAGCAACAGACCATCCTCTGCCACAACGTCTCAGCGCCCCAGACCGGGCCCGATTTGCCCCTCAACTTTCAAAGCTCAGGGCCTTCGTGGCAAACGGCTTAACCGGCGTTGACTTCATCCGCTGTCGGCTCTCTTGGAGCATTCTTCCCCTAAGCCGGCGCTCAAATCTGATGTGTAAATACACCGGTAAACTGGATGATCCTCAACGTCATACCGAAATAATACTTCCTGAAAACGAAGTCACCAAATCCGCGAAGAAGATGCTAAACATCCCTCTGGAGGAGTGCAGCCGGACCGGTTTAGCTTCGTTCTGCGCAACCAATGAACCGCCAACAGTAAGCCTCTTTCGATCCTTTCCTGTTTGTCTTTAATTTGTTCATATCAGTTATCTTCAACTCATTCCTTATCCTTCCGCACAGGCCAATGATCCCTTCTGGAAGAGGAAATCTCAAGATAAACCGGCCAAACAGTCACGCAAAAAGACTTACGCTGTTAAGAAGAAGAAGGCTGTTGCTGCTTCCGGTTCACACCCTCAGGAAGATTATTTGGACTCTGAGGTACCAACTAACCCTTATATCCTTCGACTTCCCGTTGTCTAAATTTATGTTAACAATGCCTTTCCACAGGATCTGGCGGAAGGAAGCAAAGCGGGGGGAGTTGAGGTAATTTCTCTCTCATCTGATTCAGAGCCTTTGCCACCCAAGATCCGCCGGGTATCCCAGAAATATCCCTTTTCTCATCCTTATGCTCAATTGGATCCCAACTTTCTTTTGAAGAAACAGCAGCATGAAGCTCACCGGACAACACGCCATAGCGGCCATGTGGTTGAATCGGCCGGAATACCCCTTACGCTGGCTCGTCGACGACGCTCCGAGGTTTTACTTTCTCCAACTATCCTTCATCCAAAAGCCGGCCTCGTACGTAAACCGCTTAAACCGTCTGATCCTAACTATGAGGAGGCTCCTCTGTCCTCTTCTGGCGAGTCCACTGCAACACAGGTCCCAGTGCTTAAGACCGTGCCTGGGTAAGTCCCTCTTTCAAACATCCGGTTTACTTTCATGTTTCTAACTTTATGATTCTCACTGTTCCTTTGACCTTTATCAGAATGCCAAAGCCCAGCAAGAAGGCAAAAGCAAGTAAGCCGGCTGCTGGAACTACCGCTGCTGAACCGGCCAAGGACCCTGAAACGGCCGTCCCTCCAGAGGACAATCTTGACATTCAACTTGATGATCCCATTCCCATGGATCATGACAACACTGCTGCTCCGGGAGGTGACAATACGGAGAACGCGGCTGAACCGGCAAGCCCTGTCCGGGTTAGCCCTCCTCGGGCTAGCCCAGCTCCTGACAGTCCGGCGCCTACTGTTGTCCCCCTCCAGCCAACTGCTGCTTCATCCGCAGATGTTGAGGTAACCGGGCTAGGCCTCACTGCTCCCACAGAGCCTATCACCTTGACTAGGCATACTGCCAAAGAGGAGAAATTTCAACAAGACAAAGGCAAGTGGAGTTCAGGCTTATCCAGCTATGCTCAGTTGAGTGCCCAGGAAATTCATTCCGGGTACTTGAACCGGCTCTTTACTGGCCGCGACTATGAAGTCGAGTTAGTTAATATGATGAAGGATAAGTATGAGGTGACTTTCTTTCCTTTCACTTATGTCTCTGTTTGTAATTTTGCAATCCTGTCTTTAGGCCATAGTAGCCCCCAAGTGCCGGTTTAGCTTCATTGTAGGTGAACCGGGACTTCCATTATGCCTGAGAATGAGCTTACATTAGCCCCCAAGTGCCAAGGGTATAACTTGTTTATGCGCTTGGGACTTGTCTGAAATATTTTCTTTCTTTACTTCAATTGCACATTAGCCCCCAAGTGTCAAGTGTATAACTTGTTATGTACTTGAGACTTGATTGATCCGTCCTTCTAATCCGTTTGAATTCCTTGCAGGCTGACTTAACCCGGTTGGCTTCGGAGGCAACTGAACTTCGGAATAGCTTGGCCTTCCACGAGACCGCTTCAGCCAAAGCTAAGGAAGAACTTGTCCTTGCTTTGACTAATACGGAAAAACTGAAGAAAGATTTTGAAGCAGAGCGGTCCACATGGGAGGTGCAAAGGAGTGCTCTTGAAAAAAGAGCAAAGGACGCTGAAGCTGCTCTTAATCCGGTTACGCAGGAGTTGACCGGTTTAAGACAGCAAATAGAACTCATGACTTATGCTATCTTCGGTGAGTACCCATCTGTATATGTTTTTTATCCTTGCAATCTTTGTTCCGCTCCGGTTTAACTCGACCAACATATATAGGGAGGCGCATAACTCATCTTGGAGATGATGTCCGGAAGAAGCTCAAGGCAGCTTATACCCTGGTGGAGCAGCTTTATTCCGGCGCTCAAAGGGCTATTAGTGCCATGTCCCATAACAAACCGGCACCAACTACCATCCAAGCCACTTTGGAGAAGCTACCTGTCCTGCCTGTGCGTCTGGTGGAGGTGAAGAAGTCTGCTGCACGGGCTGGTTCTCTTATGGCGCTGACCCGGGCCAAAGCATGGGTCCCTGACTTTGACCCGACTAAAGCTATGAACGGCTATCCCAGCAACAAAGAGGACGGGTCAGTCTTCTCTGCAGAAGACCTCCGTGCTCTGACTAAGGACATGTGCCCGCTTGCCAGGAAGCTTGCCGATGAAGCGGATTTGACAAGGTATCATCCGGCCTATGACTTAGAAAATTCGCGGGGGGAGCGGCCGGTTTACGACACTGAAAATCTGATCCCACCAGTTCGTGGCCATACTTTCGCTCCAGATATTGATCCGTCAGATCTTATTGATGACGAAATGTATTTCCGTGCTCTCTCCAAGATTGATTGGTGCGCTCCTGGTTTCCAGCCATTGCCTGAAGCTGATGAAGACCCGGAACAACTTGACCCACAGCCTTCGCAGCGTGAAGAGGAGTCGTAAACCGTCCTGTTTAATTTGTAGTTGCTGAATATTTTTGCCAAAACTTTGATCTATTCGGGCCTGCAGGTGCCTTGTAATAGGATAGTTGAAACATTGTCTTTGTCCCAATATGGATAGCACAACTTGACTTGGCATCTGTCAACTTAATCCTCTGTTTTGCCATGCTTGATCCGTTTATATTATCTGTGCCTGCATGAATGAGGCTAAAAAAATGTTCTGGCGGTTTACCACCGGACCAATTACACTACTCCAATATATATATATATATATATATATATATATATATATATATATATATATATATATATATATATATATATATATATATATATATATATATATATATATATATATATATATATATATATATATATATATATATATATATATATATATATATATATATATAACAGCCGGTATATTCTCATAACATTATGTGAATAATATTCTCATAACACTTCCGAACTACTTTGTTTTACTGCATTGGAAAGCTATGCGCACTGCACAGATACTGCAACAGAACCTCATGTTTGAAAAAATTGTACGTGTTGTTTTTTCGGTACCTTTTTTGCTGTAGTTTTTAACCGTTTATCGGAATTATATGTGTAATATACCGATGAAAAGCTATGGAGTAGACGCAACTTCGCCATGTTGAACACTTTTCAAAATTCATCATAGTTTAAGAGCAGTTTCGAAAATCTTGCGGCTCACAACGAATGGCAGCGAGCGTTTTTTTGCGTTTTTTTCTAAACCGCTAGTCGGAATGAAACGTATGATACATCGTTGGAAAGGTATCGTTGGCGCGCATTTTTTTCATATCTATTATTTTTTCTAATTCGCTACGGTTTAAGAGCAGTTTTGAATTTACTAAATCGCGGAATTGTGTTTTTCCAAAAATTTCAAATTTTCGGTACTGTTTTTACTCCAGTTTTCTAACCGTTTGTCGAAACAAGGCGTGTAATATACCGTTGGAAAGCTACAAACGAGGCGCAACTTTCATATGTTGAAATGTTTTTGAGATTCCTTATGGTTTTTAATTAAATTTGAAAAATCGGGCGGCTGACTACGAAGGGCAGTAGACGTTTTTCGTGAAATTTTTACAAAACGTTGGTCGAAATGATCCAAATGATACACCGTTGGAAAGATATCGTTGAGACGCTACTTTTTCATGTAGAACACCCCCTCTAATTCATTACGGTTTAAGAGCAGTTTTGAAATTACAAAAACGCAGAAACTCTGTTTTTCGCGACACCCAAATCGACGCGTTTTTTTGCGCTTCCGAACTGCATGTTACTGCAACACAGAGAAGTGAATTGCATGTTTGAAAAAATTGTACGTGTTGTTTTTTCGGTATCTTTTTTGCTCTAGTTTTTTAACCGTTTATCGGAATTATGCGTGTAATATACCGTTGCAAAGATGTGGAGTAGACGCAACTTCGCCATGTTGAACACTTTTCAAAATTCATCATAGTTTAAGAGCAGTTTTGAAAACGGTGAACTTCATGTTTGAAAAAACTGTATGTGTTGTTTTTTCGGTACCTTTTTTGCTCTAGTTTTTTAACCGTTTATCGGAATTATGCGTTTAATATACCGTTCAAAAGCTATGGAGTAGACGCAACTTCGCCATGTTGAACACTTTTCGAGATTCATCGCGGTTTAAGAGCAGTTTTGAAAACGGTGAACTGCATATTTGAAAAAACTATACGTGTTGTTTTTTTGGTACCCTTTTTGCTCTAGTTTTTTAACTGTTTATCAGAATTATGCGTGTAATATACCGTTGAAAAGCTATGAAGTGGACGCAACTTCGCCATGTTGAACACTTTTCGAGATTCCGCACGGTTTAAGAGCAGTTTTGAAAACGGTGCGACCGATGAATAATGGCAGCGAGCGTTTTTTTGCGCTTCCGAACTGCACAAGAGAACCGCACTGCATCAGGGTAGGAGCCGGCGCGACGGTGCTGGGGGAAGGAGGCGGGGCGGCAGTGCGGGGGTAGGAGGCGGGGCAGTGGTTGCTGTCCTCGGGGCGCTTCGCGCTAGAAACCTATTTAAATGAGGTTGTTATGAGAATAAGGTTTTTGTTATGAGAATAAGGTCTTAAGGGGTGTTATGAGAATAGACCCACCCTATATATATATATATATATAT
>LR738715.1:619513389-619543729 GCA_902687465.1 Secale cereale | reverse complement strand
ATATATATCAAAAGAATAACTGTTTATACCATCATACCTCTGATTAAGTGTGCCTGACGTCCTTAATCCGGTAGGCATAATTGAAAGCGTAGGCGCTGATGAGGCTCTTGGCTCTCTTATTTGGCTTTTACCTGATGGCCGATCCGGGTTATAATGAACGCCGGTTTAACTCATGCTGGTGTTCATGACCCAGACTTTTAACTTTGTAGATATATGGTCAACCTTGTGGTTGCCCAATCCCATACCAATAGACTTGGCTAAAAATAAAATTTGTGAAATCATAAAAACAAAGTTTTTTCGGCAAATAAGACCATGTAGTCGAGGCTTTTTGCGAGCTGCCAGGATCCAAATTCGAGGCTTTTTGTGAGCTGCCAGGCTCTAAATTCGAGGCTTTTTGCGAGCTGCCAGGCTCCATGGGCTTTTTGCGAGCTGCTAGGCTACATAGGCTTTTTGCGAGCTGCCAGGCTCCATATTTGACGTTTTCATCGATGATATACCACCCAATGTTTCAAAACCTCGGAGGGATCTTGTCTTTAGGTAATCATCTCGATGATTGTCCTTGGCTGATTCCTTGATGTATCAAGGGCGCCGGTTTAGGAGGCCATGGTAAGTTTTCAGAGAAACTCCCATGTGATACTCCTTTGGTGTGCTCGCCGGGTACCTATGTTTGAGTTGTGTTGTGCAACAAACTCTCTTTGGTCCCTTTAATAAATAATTGTCCTGCATATCAAAATATACGGATCAAAGTAATTGTTTTCTTGATGAAAATGATATATATCAAGAAAAATAGACTTTAGATGGATATCACCTGAGTTTTCAGCAAAACTCCCATGTGATACTCTTTTCGAAGAAGATGGCTGATTCCCCGGTTTACTAGGGGCGCCGGTTTATTTATTAATCATAATATATACATGGTACATAAAACGGAGCCAATGGCTCAAGTGTAGTAAGGTCGCAGAAGAGCGATGTTCCATGGCCGCTTCGTCTCTTCCTCTGCTGTACGTGAGTCTTTATGCTCTCGAACGTCGACCAGGTAGTATGAACCGTTGTGTAGGTTCTTGCTGGCCACAAAGGGTCCTTACCAAGGTGGGGATAACTTGTGCATGTCTGTCTGGTCTTGGATGAGCCGGAGCACCAGATCCCCCTCCTGGAACGTCCTGGTCTTAACCCGGCGACTGTGGTACCGGCGCAGGTCTTGTTGATAAATTGCTGATCGCGTTGCTGACGTGTCTCGTTCCTCATCCAGCCGGTCCAAGTTGTCTTGTCTTGCTTGCTCATTATCCGCTTCAACATAAGCTGTTACCCGTGGTGAATCGTGCCGGATGTCACTAGGGAGAACCGCTTCAGCACCATATACCATGAAGAAGGGCGCATAACCGGTAGACCTGTTAGGTGTAGTGTTGATGCTCCAAAGGACAAAAGGCAACTCCTCTACCCAGCAACCTGGTGTTCTTTTCAAAGGAACCATAAGTCGGGGCTTGATGCCTCTCAAGATCTCTTGGTTTGCCCTCTCAGCTTGGCCATTGGATTGAGGGTGAGCTACTGATGATACATCCAGGCGAATATGCTCCCTTTGGCAAAACTCTTCCATCTCTCCTGTAGATAGGTTGGTGCCATTATCAGTAATGATGCTGTGTGGAAAGCCAAACCAGAAAATTACCTTTTTGATGAACTTAACCGATGTTGCCGCATCACACTTACTGACAGGCTCTGCCTCGATCCACTTTGTAAACTTGTCCATTGCTACCAACAGGTGGGTTTTCTGATCTTGGGATCTTTTAAAGAGGCCAACCATATCAAGCCCCCAAGTTGCAAACGGCCAAGTAATTGAAATCATCCGTAGCTCCTGTGCCGGAACATGAGCACGCCGTGAAAATTTCTGACAAGCATCGCATTTCCTGACTAGGTCCTCTACATCAGCATGAGCCATTAATTAGTAGAACCCATGACGAAAAGATTTAGCTACCAATGACTTTGAACCAGCGTGATGACCACAATCTCCTTCGTGTATCTCTTGAAGAATATCACAGCCTTCTTTCGATGATACACATCGCTGAAATGCCCCAGAGACGTTGCGGTGATGAAGTTCTCCATTGACGATGGTCATAGATTTGGATCGTCGGATTATCTACCGAGCCTCAACCTCATCCTCAGGCAACTCACCTCGGCTCAGGTATGCCAAGTAAGGGAGTGTCCAATCCGAAATAATGTGAAGTGCTGCAACTAGCTGTGCTTCCGGATCAGGAACAGCTAAATCCTCCTCCGACGGTATCTGTACCAACGGACTATGCAATTCATCCAAGAAGGTATTTGGTGGAACCGGTTTACGCTGAGAGCCCAGCCGGCTTAATGCATCGGCCGCTTCGTTTTTCCGTCGATCTATGTGGTCCACCTGATATCCTTTGAAGAATCATGCGACTGCTTCAACTTCCCGCCGATAAGCCGCCATGAGTGGATCTTTAGAGTCCCACTTACCAGACACCTGTTGTGCTACTAGATCTGAGTCACCAAAGCACTTGACCCGGCTCAGGTTCATCTCCTTGGCGATCCGTAAACCGTGAAGGAGAGCTTCATACTCAGCTGCATTGTTAGTGCAAGGGAACATTAATCGAAGGACATAACAGAACTTATCACCTCGTGGGGAAGTTAACACGACTCCGGCCCCGGAGCCCTCCAGTTGCCTTGAACCGTCAAAGTGAATAGTCCAGTATGTATGATCCGGCTTCTCCTCAGGTGCTTGCAACTCCGTCCAATCATTGATGAAATCCACCAGTGCTTGGGATTTTATAGCAGTACGGGGTACATACTTCAATCCGTGCGGGCTAAGCTCAATGGCCCATTTCGACACTCTTCCAGTGGCTTCTCTATTCTAGATTATATCCCCCAATGGAGCTGAGCTTACAACAGTTATTGGGTGGCCCTGGAAGTAATGCTTCAACTTCCGGTTTGCCATGAACACGCCGTATACCAATTTCTGCCAGTGTGGATATCTTTGCTTTGACTCAATAAGAACCTCGCTGATGTAGTAAACCGGGCGCTGAACCGGATATTCCTTGCCTGCTTCCTTGCGTTCCACCACAATTGCCACACTAACTGCACGTGCATTGGCGGCCACGTATAACAGCAGCGGCACTTTGTCAATAGGGGCAGCAAGAACTGGCGGTTTTGCTAATTGCCGCTTCAAATCCTTGAATGCAGCGTTTGCAGCATCGCGCCATACAAACCGGTCCGTCTTTTTCATCATCTGATAAAGCGGGATCGCCTTCTCTCCCAAACGGCTGATGAACCGGCTCAACGCTGCAATACGACCTGCTACGCGCTGGACATCATTGATGCAAGCCGGTTTAGCCAAGGATGTAATTGCCTTGATCTTCTCCGGATTAACCTCAATTCCTTTATTTGATACTAAGAATCCAAGGAGCTTGACTGCTGGAACACCAAAAATGCACTTCTCCGGATTAAGCATCATCTTATAAACCCGTAGGTTGTCAAAGGTTTCTTTCAAGTCCTCTATCAGCGTCTCCTCCTTCCTAGATTTCACCACAATGTCATCAACATAAGCATGGACATTTTTTCCAATATGTCCTTTGAAACAGTTCTGCACGCAACGCTGATAAGTTGCTTGGGCACTCTTGAGCCCAAAAGGCATAGATATATAGCAGAAGGCTCCAAAGGGAGTTATGAAAGATGTCTTCTCCTGGTCCTTAACTGCCATCTTGATCTGATGATAACCTGAATATGCATCCAAAAAACTTAGCCGCTCACATCCTGCCGTAGCATCAATAATCTGATCAATACGGGGGAGAGCAAAAGGATCAGTTGGGCAAGCCTTGTTTAAGTCTGTATAATCAACACACATCCTCCAGGTTCCGTTTTTCTTTAGCACCATCACCGGATTAGCCAACCACTCTGGATGGAACACCTCAACTATGAATCCTGCAGCCAAAAGCCTGGCCACTTCTTCCCCTATAGCCTTGCGCCTTTCTTCATTGAAGCGGCGCAAATACTGCTTGACCGGTTTAAATTTCGGATCAATATTAAGACTGTGCTTAGTGATTTCCCTCGGTATACCTGGCATGTCAGAAGGCTTCCATGCAAAAATATCACGGTTCTCACGGATGAACTCGATGAACGCGCTTTCCTATTTGGGGTCTAGGTTAGCGCTGATAGTGAACTGCTTGGACGAATCGCCTGGAACAAAGTCAACATGCTTGGTCTCCTCCGCCGATTTAAACTTTAGCGCCGGATCATGCTCTGTGGTTGGCTTCTTTAACGGGGACATATCTGCCGGATCAACATTGTCTTTGTAGAATTTTAGCTCCTCCGTGGCACAAACTGCCTCACCGTATGCTGCGTCTCATTCCTCGCATTCCAAAGCAATCTTGCGGCTTCCGTGAACCGTTATTGTTCCCTTGTGACCCGGCATCTTGAGCTGCGGATAAACATAGCACGGTCTGGCCATGAACTTGGCGTAAACCGGTCTTCCAAACAGAGCATGATATGGGCTCCTGATTTTTACGACCTCGAAGGTCACTGTCTCTGATCTAGAGTCCTGCTCATCCCCAAAGGTAACTTCCAGATCAATTTTCCCAACTGGGTACGCCAATTTACCGGGCACCACACCATGGAATACTGTGTTGGACTGCCGGAGCTTCTTATCTGTCAAGCCCATACGTCGGAAAGTCTCATAATATAAGATGTTGATGCTGCTGCCGCCGTCCATAAGTACATTGGTGAACTTGTAGCCACCCACCTGTGGTGCCACCACTAATGCCAACTGGCCCGGATTATCAACCCGTGGCGGGTGATCCTCTCTGCTCCACACAATGGGTTGCTCAGACCAACGTAAGAAATGTGGTATCGCCGGTTCAACTGCGTGTACTGCCCGTTTCAGCACCTTTTTATCCGTTTGCACAAACTTGTGGTGAAAACATGATACTGCCCACTTCTTAGCTCCTTCGGATTACTCTGCTATCCGGATTGCTGCTGCTGCTGACGTTGCTGATTGCCTTGGTTGTTGTAACCACCCTGACCATGCTGCTGTTTATGTTGATGCTGACTGTTGCCGTTGTAGTTATTGTTACCGCTGTGATATCCTGGTCCGGATCCGTTACCTTGGTAACCTGGACCCTGAAAACCGGAACTTGATCCGCCGCCGGGGGGTCCGTGGTTATATCTGGCCTGTTTCATGGCCTCCTACATGATACGGCAGTCCTTCCATAGATGCTTAGCCGGATTTCCCTCCGTACTGTGTCTTGTGCAAGGCACGCTTAGTTGTTGATCTAGATTGAAGGATAGCCCCTCGCCACGCGGGGGCGGTTTACCCTTGCGGCGCTGCCCGTTTCCCTGAACGTTGGTATTGGCCAAAGTCGGAGCCGCCCTCCGCTTTTCGCTTGCCATTGTAACCTGTACCTGTTGGATTGGCTTGCGGCGGATTACCAGCTTTGTTCGCCTTCCCAGACTTGTCTCCGTCTCCATCTGGGTACTTGGTGTTATCAGAATCCCCATACTTCACCAAGGCGCTCATGAGCATTCCCATGTCGTTGCAATCGCGCTTGAGCCGTCCTAACTTCAGCTTCAAAGACTCGAACTGGCAATTGTTTTCCAATGTCACTATCGCCGTACTGGGGTTGATGCTATTGGAAGAGTGCAGGATTTCTGATACTCGCCGCACCCAACTGCTCGTGGGTTCTTGCTCTCCTTGAACACATGCCGCCAAGTCCACCACAGACATCGGCTGTTTGCACGTGTCTTTGAAATTACTGGTAAACCGGAGACGCAACTCTCCCCATGTTCCGATGGAATTAGGCGGCATGCCCTTTAACCATGTCCGGGATGTACCCTCCAGCATCATGGTAAAGTACTTGGCGCACGCCGCTTCGTCCACATCAAGCATCTCCATAGCCATCTCATAACTTTCAACCCACGCCTCTGGAGCCAGATCCGCTGTGTAGTTGGGTACCTTGCGCGGGCCCTTGAAGTCTTTGGGTAATTTGACGCTTCATAAAGCGGGGATGAGGCACTGTACTCCAAAGGAACTGGCCGAGACACCCGTTTCTGCAGTGGTGGGGTGAACCGGCGTTGCCTGACGGTGTCCTCACGGGCAGTATGCCTAGCCTGATTTATCGCCTCTTGGGCGTGTGCCTCTACCCCCTGCCGGATTATCCTGCCTGTGACGGTGCCGTCTCCGCTCGCTGCTAGATACAGTCGGTTCATCCCAGTGCCTTGTGTAACTCCGGCTTGGGCGAGGGGTTGAATGAATCCTCTCCCGGCTATAAGAATATGTCTACTGCTGTGTCAGCTACGTATCCAGTAACTCCTTAGCCCGCCGTGCTTCCATTGCCACGGGGGATGCCCCCTCAATGGGTAAAGCGGCCAGTCGTGAAGCGGCGGCGACAATGTTGTCCAACGGGTTAGAATAATGGCCGGGAGGGGGTGGGGACATGCGGTGTTAGCACAACTTGGTGGTTTTGCTCTGCGGCTGGCGGCTGAACCGACGTGCCAGTCCCCGGAGCTCCTCCCCGGTTTACCTCTGGGCGGTTGCTGGCTCCCGCTCCTGGTGTGCCAAAGAGATTCCTCGCCTCATAAACCGGCGGTAGTCGAGTTTGCTATCTTCTGTACATTACCTCATGTGCAGAATTCTGATCCAACCTGAGCTGGAAAGCTTGGGAGTCTAGCTCTGCTTGCCTTGTAGCCATCCTGGCTTTCTCCGCATCCAGATCCCGTTTAGCTAGCTCAATCCGGCCCTTCGGCTGAAGGATCTCCGCATCATGTTGCGCCTTGTCGGCAGGGGCCACTTCTGCTATTGCGAGCACCGTCAAATTTTTGACCAAGGTGGATAAGACGTCAGAAGGTGACGGAATTTGGTTGCCTACCCCGGTTCCCGCTGCCTCTGCAGTGAACGCCCCGGTCACCGAGGGCTGCTGCGTAGACTGTGATCCGGCCATGAAAACAACCACCCAGTTTGGCGGATCAAAGGGGTCCAGAATACTATCGCCATCAGACACACCCTCAGATCGGCCGTCCTGCAACAGATACAAAGATTCGGTCTCTCCGGATGAAGATTCACCGTCAGAATAGACAACTGTCTCGCCACCAGAATCCGATCCGTCCTCGGCTTGTACTCCATGCACGGCTCCAACAAAAACATGCTTCACAGCGGGCCGAATCTGGGCCGATCCCTCACGCTGAGCCGGCTCGACGATGTTGGGGAAGACGTCCGGCTCAGGTCCCGGTTCGCTGATCTTGCCGATGAAGACGTGGATGCCGCCGAAGGGGACCCGGTACCCGTATTCGATTGAATCGGCCTCGGGGCCCCAGCCTGCATCGTCGATGTAGATCCGGCCGCGACGACTCTTGGTCATCCAGCCAACTGCGTAACCCTTGAGTCCTTCAAAGCTGCCCCCTCCGTCCAACGGTGTCGTGGAATTAGCACGGCAGATGTCCGGTTTAGTGGACTTAGGTGTGAGGCCATCGCTTGGGTTAGCTTGAAGAGGTTAAAGCGGACAAAGGACACAGGGAGTTTATACTAGTTCGGCCCCTTCGATGAAGGTAAAAGCCTACGTCTAGTTGGGTGTGGTATTGCTTGTGCGTCGATGAACAGGGAGCGTATCCGCTTGCCTGTGTCTCGAGCTATTGTTTCTTGTCCTTGAACCGTCGCCGGGTCGTCCCTTTATATAGGAGGCGGCGCCCGGTCCGGTTTACAGAGTCCCGAGGTCGGCTCATAAACGTGTCCGCCTCGGTCCCTACTCTTTCTATCTTACACCCCAAGTTACATAATACGACGGTTTACAGACCGTGGGCCTTATGCATGTGCCCTAAACCTTTATGGGCTGTAACCTCTTGTACATATTCTACTGGGCTTGTAACAATACAACCTTGTCAGTGTAATCCGGATCTTCCTGGCCGGTTTATACCTGTTAGTAATATCCCTGACAAACGGTGTCTCTGGCCACGAGCCTCGGCACTCCAGAGAAGCACCCCGGGCACCGTGTCAAGATAGAAGGGGAGAGAACGTCTGGGTCAGGCCCTCGTCCCCTCACGTGTGACCCGTCGTGCATGAGCCCGCCCTGGATTTCACCAGGGGCTCGCCTGCGGCGGGTATGATGCGCGTGGGGAGGGGCCTCCTCTCCGTCCACTCAGACTCAAGACGCCGTGCCTCCCGGCGTACCATCCCCCGGGCTGCGGAGGGTGCGTCTGGAGGCGGTACGGCAGCCCGTCCTACGCACGCCAGGAGGGCCCAAGTCTGCGGCTCTGTCCCCCCGCTCACGTAATCCCATACCCTCTGAGCCCAACCATGATCAGGAGGCCTCAGGGGTCATTAGGAGCATGGGTGGGGCGGGGTCCCCCTCGCACCTCAGGACGCCGTGTCTCCGGACGACGTTAGCCCCCAGGGGCGAAGCGCGCGTGGAGGTCGCGTAAGCGGTGTGCCTAGTGCTCGGTAGGGGGGGCTATAGCCAAGGTCCCATCCCCCCATCATGCGCAGTGTCCCACCTCATGAACGTCGCCTTCTGGTGAGTGCATGACGGGAGCGGACTAGCGCGGGGCGGGGCCCTCAAAGTCAGAAGATCTCCGCTCGTGACACTCTCACATAATAATGAGTGGGGCTGTACACGCCCCGGAGTCCCCTGAGCGCCGCCCTAGGGCCTCACGGGGGCTCCCTCCCATGTCCTAGTGGAAGCACCATGCTCCGCGCTGGCAGTCGACACTCCCCTCCAATGGCTATGCCCACACCCGCCGGTGGTAGCCCTACGCTCCGCGCTGGGGAGAAGACCGAAGACCTGCTCAGGGGCCGAACGTGGCCCCTCCCTTTGCCATTCGCCTTTGCCTCTTTTGTATCTGCCTTCTCGAGTGGATCTCGCGGCCACGCGACTCATTTTTTGAAATAAAGGGGGAAGAGTTTTTCATCCGTGTTTTGCGTTTTTCGCTGAGTTTTCTTTCGCCTACTCCGTTTTTCGCCTTGCTCGGCTAGGCCGGACTACAGTTGCGACCCCGCCCAATCACTCATCGCGAGCAGGGGCCGGGGCATGGGCGCATGTTCTGTCTGGCCCACGGCCGGACCACCAATCACTCTTGCGCCAATTGCAGGTACTCGCGAGGCGCTCAGACAGGTTCGGCGAACGCCCCTCTCGGAAATGCAACAAGGGCCTAAGGTCTTAGCCTCAAGGACGAACGCCACAAGCGACTGCTTAAACCCATCCTTACATCATCAAAAGCTTAAAGCTCATGACATTCATCTTACCCGGCTCTGGAGCCACAACCAAAAATCAAGCCTATAGCAGGAGCTGGACTAAGCATCGGCATCGTCGTCAGGACCGTCGGCGTCGCCCCCCCCCCCCCCCCAAGCACCGACGCATCGTCGATGGCTGGAACGAGCTCCATCACCAACACGTCCACGTGATCGCTCACCCATCCCTTCAAGGGGCCAGCGACCGCCACGGGCGCAGGCTCCAGCAAGGCCTCGAAGTCCTTATGCGGGGCAAGACGGAGCAAGTTACCAAAGATGCGGGAGACCGCACACCTGAGGATGTCGCGGCTCTGCTCCTCAACAAGCTACCGTGCCCTCATGACCCCACCTTCAAGATGCTCCACCACTCTGGTGAAGAACCCGAGGTATCCGATGTCATCATCAACCAGAGGGTCATCGACCCTCGAGTAAAGGAGCTCGCTCAAGGCTCGGCCAGCCCTGTGCCGCAAGGCCTCGAACATCTTCGAGCGGGTGTGCTGCATTCCACAAGCTCGCGTGGCCTCCTCGGAGTTCCGGGCTGCGGCAGTGGAAATGTCTTCCACCTGCTTGTGGAAGCAGGACAGCTCTGCCCTGGCGGCGGCGTGAGCCTTCTCCAACACTCGCTCACGGCGCTCCACTGCGGCACAGGCCTCCCTCGACACCTGCTCATGACGCTCGGCTGCGGCGCAAGCCTTCTCCGACACCTGCAGACGGTGTTCGACATCCTCTAGCTTGCCCTTGAGAGCCGTGACCTCCTTCTGGAGTTCCTTGCGCTTATCAGCAAAGCGAGTCTCGTGAAGCCCCAGCTTCTTGCGGTAATCCTTCCGCAGGCGCTCGGCCTCCATGACAGCCTTCCTCGCAGCATTCTCTCGATCATCGAGGTTGCCCTCGGCTTCGGCCACCTGGCGCTCCATTGTCTCCAGGCGCTCGCGCTCCATGTTCAGCTCCATCATCTCAAGTACTAGTGCCTCCTCCCGCGCTAAGAGACCTGCTGGGCTGTCATCATTGGCCGCGGACACGACAAGGGAAGCCCTTCGAGTGTGAACCTGACGCTCGAGCACGGCGTTCGAAGCTTCGAGCTCGCGTTCGCGCTCCTTGGCTGCTGTGCGGCGGCGATCTGTGTCTCGAGCCTCTTTCAGGGCGCGATCGCGGTTCTCCTGATCCACGGCCACAAACGCTCCGCTTTCTCCAAGGCAGTTTTATGTTGCAGCTGGCTCAGGTTAACGGCAGCCCGCAGCTGGCGCTAGCCCTTAGCCAGAAGCAGGCCCTCGGGCTCAATGCGCGCGTCCACTTCGGCGACCTCGATCTCAAGACGCTTCAGGGCATCTGATGCCCCCCGCACAAGATCATGACGAACCGCGCTCCTGCGCAGCGCGAGTTCCAGGAGGTGGCCTGGCTCGTCCACGATGTCCAGACCACCCAAAAGGGGCTCTTCTCCTCCCTCAGCATGCGGCCCGGGGCTAGCCCCAGGGGCGCGCGCTACCTATGGCGCGAGGGGCAGGCATGGCCCTGAGGGTGGCCGGCCTCCCGGGCCGCCTCAAGAGCTTGCTGATCCACGATGAAGACAAGCCCCGGGGCACGAGACGGGCCCCCGATGCACCAGGAGCTACCTTTCCCCAGAAGCACTCGGGGGCTGGGAGCATGATCCACGTGGCAGGGTCCGGACGCGGCCCCACAAACCCACGCGAGGTCTACCGAAGACTCAGCATGGTCCGGAGGAGGGGCGCGAGCAGAAGTGTCTGCGAGCCTCACCGAACGGGTCGAGAATAAGTCAGGGGAGACCCTGCGTAGCAAGGGGTCAGGAGAACCATATTAGGAAGAACATGGAAAGCTGAGGAACACACACCTGCCTGGTACAGTCAACTTCATCCTCTTCAGAGCCCTCGGGGCAAGGCCATAAATGCCCCTCAACCTCCGCCTCTTGCCCAGCGCCGCGAAGGACGGCAGGAGGCCGCTTGGGACAGGCGCGCCTAGGCCCGGAGCAGGGCCGCGGCAGACGCCCACGGCCGGTGCCCCATTTCCCGCTATGGCGTCCTCCGGGCTCGCCCCGACAGGAGGCTGTCATGCCCCACCTTTAGCCACCTCAGGAGCCAGCAGCGCCTCGGTATCTTCCGCCACCTCCGTCGCCACCAGCGTCCGCGCTTCATCTGCTCGCCCCGGGGGCGGAGTGGACCCTAAGTCAGGGGCTCCACTTGACGCATCCGCCCCGGAAGGGAAAGTTGGGCTCGTGAGCCCTGGCGCCACCATCAAGGGATCGTCATGAGTATTAGAGACGCTCCCCAGCAATAGTCCCCACGCATCAAAGCGGGGCATCTTCTCGGCAAAGGCTTTTCCGGCCACAGGAGCCAAGTACAAGGGAGTCGCAAAGACGGGGCGTGCTTCAGGCACTCCGTCGACGAGTAGCCGCAGCAACCCCTGGAGCATCTCGGGGGGGCTGCTTCCGCTGAAGACGCGCAGGATCATCAAGACCGGAGAGGGCCCACATTGGGCGAGAGTGGCGCTGAAGCGGGGCAACAGCCAGAACAAGGAAGTCCCTCACCACCATCGCCAAGGTCAACCCATTCCTCCTCAGGCTGGCCAGCCGACGCATGACCGGCTCTGCCCGCGGATCCGAGAGGGCCTCATGCTCCCAGCCCGAGCTCGGCACCGCCGGCGCGTCGGGAAGGTGGAACTGGGGGCTGTACGTAACAACATCAACATACACCCACTACCGGCGGAACCCCACCATGGTCGGGCGGAGCGTGAAGTCGATCTCGGAGGCGGGCGGTCGCCTCCGCCGCGCGCAGCGACACACACCCCGAGCGCTGCCCCCCGTCGACCAGGCGGAGGGCGAAGAAGTGGTGAAGCACGGCCACGGACGGAGAAACACCGACGAAAGCTTCGTACAGAAACACGAAGCCGGAGAGGAGGATGATGGACCCCGGGTCCAAGTGCAGCGCCCGAATCTAGTAATGCGTGAGCACCGCAGAAGAAGGCGGAAAAAGGGGGAAGGAGACCCCCGAAGATGGCGTGGAGGTGGAGCTGGATGTCGTTGGCGTTCAGCTCCGCCGTCGGCCGGGAGGCAAGCCAGGCCCGGGTTGGCCCCCACTCGTTCGACGCATCAGCCAGGGCACGGCGCACCTTGTCCAAGCCCTCCTGGTTCACCACGAGGGAGCGACCCAGTGCTGGCTCGAGCCCCGGCAGCGGCTTGGCAGACTCGCGAGTTCCACTCTTCTTCGTCCCACGTAGCATGGCAGCAAGGAAGGAGGGGGCAGAGAAGGCAAAGAAAGGGAGGAGGCGATTGAAGGGCAAGAAATCAGGGGCGACAGCAAGAAGTCCGCCTATCAGTTGTGCAATTGCCAAAGCGCACGACTGCCAAGGCTGCCTGGGAAGTGGAGTCGCCCACGTCCCATCCAACCATCACGCGCTGGCCTGGCCCACAGCCTTTTGGGGCCCGTGGCGCTTCGCCCCGAAGCCAACTCCGCGCGCGCCTTGGGCCCGGGGGCTACTGTCGGCGTCCTAGGAATCAGGGTACCTAGACTTTCCTGTCTGCGGGCCGCGATGCGCTCCTACTATGGCCTGATACGGCCTAGCTGATCGACCAGCTGCCCAAGACCCTCGCGAGGGGGCTGGACCTCGCGAGGAGAATGACATCAAGACCCCCTCAGGAGTGGCCTCGGCTAGGTTGCTCCGGAGGGGCAGAGAATCCATGGCCAAGCCTGCCTCAGGAGGAGGCAGTGACACGAGCAGTGACGCACCGCGCCAGCGGGTGCCAGCGCGTGCCAGCAGCGCAGTTGCTGTTTTGGTGCAAAGAAGACAGCGCAGGCGCAGGTTCCCAAGAAGCAGGACAAAGGTTTCCCCTTTGGTGCAACAAGACCGAAGACCGCAAGGACGATAGGGAGGATGTCATCGCCGAGCCCACCACCACGTCACCGCCTGATCCCTTTGCAGGCGAAGACCGCTTTTGTCAGGATAAGAACGTCCTTGTATTCCCGCTCAAAATGGCCGTTGTGGGATCCCTTCCCGCCTAAACATTTCGGAGGAAGAGGACCCTGGCCGCCTATATAAGTAGCTAGGGTCTCCACTATGGAGGGATTGGGATCACAGCCAGAAACTCCGCCCTTGCATAAAGGAGCAAGAACCCTTGCCTCCTGACCCTCCTGAGCTCCCCTCCTGAGCTCAGGAACCACTGTACTCGTTCAGACTCGAGCCCTCTCGAGGCTAATCCACCAAAGCAGGAAGTAGGGTTTTACACCGCAAGGTGGCCTAAACCTGGGTAAATTCCTGTGCGCTTTACTTGCTGTTGCTTGAATCTCTTCATTGGACAAGGGCGAGACGCTAGGTAGACGTGAGTGGGAGAGATCTTTGTTCACGCCCCTATGTTCGAACTTCTTGGGTTTGCGGAGCCCGTAATCCGACATATGTTCTTACATGAAACTACTCTTCTTGTGTATCCTGCATCAGTCACTTATGATGGAACACCTTTAAGTTGGCAGTGTGATATTGGTTTGCGTCTTGAATATGATTTCTAGCATGTATTGCTTCTAGTTTGATGAACGCCACCTATGACGAGACAGTTTTAACTTGGCAGAGTGATATTGATTGCACCTTTCATATGGTGTCTAGTTTGCAGTGCTTCTAATTTGTTGAAGTGCCTTCTGCTTAGTTACCACATCATAGGTGTGAATATGTCCAGCCGTCCATTTTTTCGTACATATTCGATCCTCGTATCATGACTTTGCCTTTCATCAGAGTAGTGTTCGTCAGTATCATGCATGAATGAGTTCTGAAGAGTGAATTATATTCCTTTTTCTTGTCTGTTTGACCTCACAATGCAAAATCAATAAAGCTAAAGGAAATTGGCAAGGCATTGGATGATGGTGGTCCTTCCGAGCAACTGAAACGGAGGTTCTCTACAGATTCTACTCTGCAATCCTCCCAACAAGATTCGCAAGACAACGCAAACCTAGACAGTCAACATAGCTCTGTAGACAATGAGCACATCTCCCCTACTCCGCCATCATAGGTGCTTGCTCTAACTTGGCACTATTATATGTGGTTGCATGTTGCGTATGATGTCTAGCTTGTATTGCTTCTAACTTCGTTGAATTGCATCTGCTTACTTTACACATAATGCCTGTGAATATGACATGTGTTCCTGTTTCTAGAACATACGTGCACATGATGAGCACATCTCCCCTACTCCACCATCATAGGTGCTTGCTCTAACTTGGCACTATTATATGTGGTTGCATGTTGCGTATGATGTCTAGCAGGTATTGCTTCTAACTTTGTTGAATTGCATATGCTTACTTTACACATAATGCCTGTGAATATGACACATGTTTCTATTTCTAGAACATACATGTACATGATGAGCACATCTCCCTTACTCCACCATCATAGGTGATTGCTCTAACTTGGAACTGTTATATGTGATTGTGTTTTCCGTATGATGTCTAGTTTGTATTGCTTCTGACTATGTTGAATTGCATCTGCGTAGCTTACAACTTATACCTACAACGATCACTTACCCATAAGACACATTTAACTTGGAACTGTGATGTAGGTTGCATCTTGCATTGTCTTCTAGCTTCTACTGCTTCTAATTTCTTGAAATGGCACTTATGACGAGACACTTTTTACCTGATAGAGTGATATTGGTTGCATGTTCATATGGTGCCTAGCTTCATTTCTTCTAATTTTGTTGAAATGCCTTCCGCTTACAGTTTTTTCATACATATTCCATCCTCATATCGTACGTGTGAATATGAAATGTTTTCTTTTTTGTATATATTCCATCCTCCTATCCTGCGCTTGCCTTACATCAAAGTAGTGTTCGTTTGTATCATGCATCAACTAGTTATGCAGAGCTAATTTTATTAATCTTCTTGTGTGTTTGATTTCATCAGGCAATATCAGAAAATAGGAAGGAAAAGAGTAAGTTAGGGGATGTTGGTGGTCCTCCGCACCGACGCAAACAGAGACTCTCTTGATTTTCCACTGCTACTGCTTATGAAGTTGAAGTCCCAAGTCTACATGATTTGTTCATCTCCCGTACTCCACCATCGCAGGTGCTTGCTCTAAGTTGACAGTGTGATAATTGGTTTCATGTTGCATATGTTGTCTAGCCTGTATTTCTTCTATTTTGATTAAATTGCACCTGCTGAGTTCATACGTTATACATGTGCATATGACATGGCGTTCTGTGTCTAGAATACACTGCATCCATCTATCATACCATGTTCTTACATCAAAGTACTAATGTTGTGTATCCCGCATCAGTCACTCATGATTGGACACTTTTAACATGGCAGTTTGATAGTGGTTGCATCTTGCATTGATTTCTACGTTGTACTGCTTCTAATTTTTCAAATTGCCACTTATGACAAGACACTTTTAACTTGGCAGAGTATTATTGATTGCATCTTTCATATGGTGTCTAGCTTGCATTACTTCTATTTTCTTGAAAATCCTTCAGCTTAGTTTACACATCGTAGCTGTGAATATGTCATGCCGTCCTGTTTTTCTTACATATTCCATCCTCATATGGTTGTCTTACATCAAAGTATTGCTTGTCTGTATCGTGCATCAATGAGTTCTGAAGAGCGATTTTATTCTTTTGTGTTGTGGGTACGGCTTGACATGGCAAACTCAAAAAAGAGCAAGGAAAATAATATAGTAGGGAGTGGTGTTACTCGTCGGGTGAAACAAAAAAGGATCTGCCGTCCAGATTCTGCTGGTACTTATAGTGCAGTAGAAGCTCCAAGTCCACCGGATAAATCTACAAACACAGTATCACCTGCTCCACCAGCTGCAGCATCCGCTTCAACTGTACCAGCATCTCAACGAGTTACTCGTTCGTTTGCTCCGGAACTGGCCAGTTCCCAAGCTGCCTTCACGCCTAACACTACTTCCGAAGCACTGCTGACACAACAGGACTTGGCAAGATCAGATGAACCTCATGAGCATCAACACCAAGACGGTACCTGACCGAGTCAAGTTGCAGTTGCATGCTCCTTTATATGTACTCTCATAGTTTGATGTACACTAACACTTTCCATATTCGTTGTTGAACTAGCACCACGACGCAAGTGGAAACAGACATCAGGGATAATGCTTGATAGATTAACAAAATCCAAAGGAGGAAGAATGGAGATCCATTTTTAGGTAGGTTTAAAAAGGCCACGTGAAGCTACAGAGTCAGCCAAGTTAGTATCAGAGGCAGCCATTGCCGTTAGGTGTCATGCATGTATCCTCCCAACGTGGATCCGGTACAGGAATGAGAAAGACAAAACCCAGTTTAACACATTCCTTGACCATTTATCCGTAAGTAATGTTATTCATCGCAATTAGTAATATTGTCTTGCTCTGTCCCATACTTTCTAGCTGTTGGGGAATGTAGCAGGATTTTAAAATTTTCTACGCATCACCAAGATCAATCTATGGAGTCATCTAGCAACGAGGGAGAGGGGAGTGCATCTACATACCCTTGTAGATCGCGAGCGGAAGCGTTCAAGAGAACGGGGTTGATGGAGTCGTACTCGTCGTGATCTACATCACCGATGACCGAGCGCCGAACGGACGGCACCTCCGCGTTCAACACACGACGTCTCCTCCTTCTTGATCCAGCAAGGGGGATGGAGATCCAGCAGCACGACGGCATGGTGGTGGAAGCAGCGGGGATCTCGGCAGGGCTTCGCCAAGCTCAGCGAGAGGGAGAGGTGTTACGGGGGGAGAGGGAGGCGCCAGGGGCTAGGGTCCGCAGCCCTCCCTCCCCCCTCTTTATATAGGGGCCCTAAGGGGGGCGCCGGACCCTAGATATCCCATCTCAAGGGGGGCGGCGGCCAAGGGGGGGACTTGCCCCCCAAGTTTGGTGGGGCGCCCCCACCCCTAGCGTTTACAACCCTAGGCGCAGGGGGAGGCCGAATGGGGGGCGCACCAGCCCACCAAGGGCTGGTTCCCTTCCAACTTCAGCCCATGGGGCCCTCCGGGATAGGTGGCCCCACCCGGTGGACCCCCGGGACCCTTTCGGTGGTCCCAGTACAGTACCGGTGACCCCCGAAACTTTCCCGGTGGCCAAAACTGGACTTCCTATATACAAATATTAACCTATGGACCATTTCGTAACTCCTCGTGATGTCCAAGATCTCATCCGGGACTCCGAACAACTTTCGGGTTACCATATACTAATATCTCTACAACCCTAGCGTCACCGAACCTTAAGTGTTTAGACCCTACGGGTTCGGGAGACACGCAGACATGACCGAGACGACTCTCCAGTCAATAACCAACAGCGGGATCTGGATACCCATGTTGGCTCCCACATGCTCCTCGATGATCACATCGGATGAACCATGATGTCGAGGATTCAATCAATCCCGTACGCAATTCCCTTTGTCTATCGGTATAGTACTTGCCCGAGATTCGATCATCGGTATACCGATACCTTGTTCAATCTCGTTATGGCAAGTCTCTTTACTCGTTCCGTAACACATCATTCCGTGACTAACCCCTTAGTCACATTGAGCTCATTACGATGATGTATTACCGAGTGGGCCCAGAGATACCTCTCCTTCATACGGAGCGACAAATCCCAGTCTCGCTTCGTGCCAACCCAATAGATGCTTTCGGAGATACCCGTAATGTACCTTTATAGCCACCCAGTTACATTGTGACATTTGGCGCACCCAAAGTATTCCTATGCTGTCCGGGAGTTGCATAACCTCATGGTCTAAGGAAAGGATACTTGACATTGGAAAAGCTTTAGCATACGAACTACACGATCTTGTGCTAGGCTTAGGATTGGGTCTTGTCCATCACATCATTCTCCTAATGACGTGATCCCGTTATCAATGACATCCAATGTCCATGGTCAGGAAACCGTAACCATCTGTTGATCAACGAGCTAGTCAACTAGAGGCTTACTAGGGACACGTTGTGGTCTATGTATTCACACATGTATCACTGTTTCCGGATAATACAATTAAAGCATGAACAATAGACAATTATCATGAACAAGGAAATATAATAATAACCATTTTATTATTGCCTCTAGGGCATATTTCCAACAGTCTCCCACTTGCACTAGAGTCAATAATCTAGTTACATTGTGATGAATCGAACACCCATAGAGTTTTGGTGTTGATCGTGTTTTGCTCGTGGAAGAGGTTTAGTCAATGGATCTGCGACATTCAGATCCGTATGCACTTTACAAATATCTATGTCTCCATCTTGAATATAACTCCGGACGGAGTTGAAACGGTGCTTGATGTGCTTCGTCTTCTTGTGAAACCTGGGCTCCTTGGCAATGGCAATAGCTCCAGTGTCGTCACAGAAGAGAGTCATCGGGCCCGACGCGCTTGGAATAACTCCTAGGTCGGTGATGAACTCCTTCATCCAGACTCCTTCCTGCGCTGCTTCGGAAGCGGCTATGTACTCCACTTCACATGTCGATGCCGCCACGACGCTTTGCTCGCAACTGCACCAGCTGATTGCCCCACCATTCAAAATATACACGTATCCGGTTTGTGACTTGGAGTCATCCAGATCTGTGTCGAAGCTAGCATCGACGTAACCCTTTACGACGAGCTCTTCGTCACCTCCATAAACGAGAAACATATCCTTAGTCCTTTTCAGGTACTTCAAGATGTTCTTGACCACTGTCCAGTGTTCCATACCGGGATCACTTTGGTACCTCCCCACCAAACTTATGGCAAGGTTCACATCAGGTCTGGTACACAACATGGCATACATAACAGAACATATGGCTGAGGCATAGGGGATGACACTCATCTTTTCTCTATCTTCTGCCGAGGTCGGGCATTGAGCTATGCTCAATCTCATGCCTTGCAATACTGGCAAGAACCCTTTTTTGGACTGATCCATATTGAACTTCTTCAATATCTTGTCAAGGTATGTGCTTTGTGAAAGACCAATGAGGCGTCTCGATCTATCTCTATAGATCTTGATGCCTAATATGTAAGCAGCTTATCCAAGGTCATTCATTGAAAAACACTTATTGAAGTAGGCCTTTATGCTTTCCAAGAGTTCTACATCATTTCCCATCAGCAATATATCATCCACATATAATATGAGAAATGCTACAGAACTCCCACTCACTTTCTTGTAAATACAGGCTTCTCCCCAAGTCTGTATAAACCCAAACGCTTTGATCACCTCATCAAAGCGAATGTTCCAACTCCGAGATGCTTGCACCAGCCCATAGATTGAGCGCTAGAGCTTGCATACCTTGTTAGCATTCTCAGGATCTACAAAACCTTCCGGCTGCATCATATACAGTTCTTCATTGAGGAAGCCATTAAGGAATGCCGTTTTGACGTCCATTTGCCATATCTCATAATCATAGAATACGGCAATTGCTAACATGATTCGGACAGACTTCAGCATCGCTACGGGAGAGAAAGTCTCATCGTAGTCAATTCCTTGAACTTGTCAATAACCTTTAGCGACAAGTCGAGCCTTATAGATGGTCACATTACCATCCGCGTCAGTCTTCTTCTTAAAGATCCATTTATTTTCTATGGCGTGCCGATCATCGGGCAAGTCCACCAAAGTCCATACTTTGTTATCATACATGGATCCTATCTCGGATTTCATGGCTTCAAGCCATTTGTTGGAATCTGGGCCCGTCATCGTTTCTTCATAGTTCGAAGGTTCACCATTGTCTAACAACATGATTTCCATGACAGGGTTGCCGTACCACTCTGGTGCGGAACGTGTCCTTGTGGACCTACGAAGTTCAGCAGTAACTTGATCTGAAGCTTCATGATCATTATCATTAACTTCCTCCCTAGTCGGTGCAGGCACCACAGAAACATCTTCCTGCGCTACGCTACTTTCCGGTTCGGAAGGGGTGACAATCACCTCGTCAAGTTCACTTTCCTCCCACTCACTTCTTTTGAGAGAAACTCTTTCTCCGGAAAGGATCCATTCTTGGCAACGAAGACCTTGCCTTCGGATATGAGGTAGAAGGTGTACCCAATAGTTTCCTTAGGGTATCCTTTGAAGACGCATTTTTCCGATTTGGGTTCGAGCTTTCCAGGTTGAAGTTTCTTGACATAAGCATCGCATCTCCAAACTTTTAGAAATGACAACTTAGGTTTCTTCCCAAACCAAAGTTCATACGGTGTCGTCTCAACGGAGTTAGACAGTGCCCTATTTAAAGTGAATGCGGCGGTCTCTAAAGCATAACCCCAAAATGATAGCGGTAAATCGGTAAGAGACATCATAGACTGCACCATGTCCAACAGAGTACGATTACGAAGTTCGGACACACCATTACGCTGAGGTGTTCCATGCGGCGTCAATTGTGAAACAATTCCACAGTTCCTTAGGTGCGTGCCAAGTTCGTGACATAAATATTCTCCTCCACAATCCGATCGTAAGAACTTTATTTTTCTGTCACGTTGATTCTCAACCTCATTCTGAAATTCCATGAACTTTTCAAAGGTCTCAGACTTGTGTTTCATCAAGTAGACATGCCCATATCTACTTAAGTCATCAGTGAGGGTGAGAACATAACGATAGCCACCGCGAGCTTCAACACTCATTGGACCGCACACATCAGTATGTATGATTTCCAGTAAGTTGGTTGCTCGCTCCATTGTTCCGGAGAACGGAGTCTTGGTCATCTTTCCCAAAAGGCATGGTTCGCACGTGTCAAATGATTCATAATCAAGAGACTCCAAAAGTCCATCCGCATGGAGCTTCTGCATACGTTTGACACCAATATGACCAAGGCGGCAGTGCCACAAGTATGTGGGACTATCATTATCAACCTTACATCTTTTGGCATTCACACTATGAATATGTGTAACATCACGTTCGAGATTCATTAAGAATAAACCATTGACCAACAGGGCATGACCATAAAACATTTCTCTCATATAAATAGAACAACCATTATTCTCGGATTTAAATGAGTAGCCATCTCGCATTAAACGAGATCCAGATACAATGTTCATGCTCAAAGTTGGTACTAAATAACAATTATTGAGGTTTAAAACTAATCCCGAAGGTAGATGCAGAGGTAGTGTGCCGACGGCGATCACATCGACCTTGGAACCATTCCCGACGCGCATCGTCACCTCGTCCTTCGCCAGTCTCCGCTTATTCCGCAGCTCCTGCTTTGAGTTACAAATGTGAGCAACTGCACCGGTATCAAATACCCAAGAGCTACTACGAGCACTGGTAAGGTACACATCAATAACATGTATATCACATATACCTTTGACGTTGTCGTCCTCCTTATCTGCTAAGTATTTGGGGCAGTTCCGCTTCCAGTGACCCGTTCCCTTGCAATAAAAGCACTCAGTCTCAGGCTTGGGTCCATTCTTTGGCTTCTTCCCAGCAACTGGCTTTCCGGGCGCAGCAACTCCTTTGTCGTCCTTCTTGAAGTTCTTCTTACCCTTGCCTTTCTTGAACTTAGTGGTTTTATTCGCCATCAACACTTGATGTTCTTTCTTGATCTCCACCTCCGCTGATTTCATCATTGAATACACCTCGGGAATGGACTTCTCCATCCCTTGCATATTGAAGTTCATCGCGAAGCTCTTGTAGCTAGGTGGGAGCGATTGAAGGATTCTGTCAACGACCGCGTCATCTAGGAGATTAATTCCCAACTGAGACAAGCGATTGTGCAACCCAGACATTTTGAGTATATGCTCGCTGACAGAACTATTCACCTCCATCTTACAACTGTAGAACTTGTTGGAGACTTCATATCTCTCGACTCGGGCATGAGCTTGGAAAATCATTTTCAGCTCTTGGAACATCTCATATGCTCCGTGCTGCTCAAAACGCTTTTGGAGCCCTGATTCTAAGCTGTGAAGCATGCCGCACTGAACCAGGGAGTAATCATCACTACGCAAGTGCCAGGCGTTCATAACGTCTTGAGCTGCTGGGAAAACGGGCGCATCACCTAGCGGTGCTTCAAGGACATATGCTTTCTTGGCAGTTATGAGGATGATCCTCAAGTTACGGACCCAATCCGTATAGTTGCTACCATCGTCTTTCAGCTTGGTTTTCTCTAGGAACGCGTTGAAGTTGAGGGCAACATTAGCGTGGGCCATTGGATCTACAAGACATATTGTAAAGATTTTAGACTATGTTCATGACAATTAAGTTCATCTAAACAAATCTAATGAACTCCCACTCAGATAGACATCTCTCTAGTCATCTAAGTGATACATGATCCGAATCGACTAGGCCGTGTCCGATCATCACGTGAGACGGACTAGTCATCAACGGTGAACATCTTTATGTTGATCGTATCTTCTATACGACTCATGTTCGACCTTTCGGTCTTCCGTGTTCCGAGGCCATCTGTACATGCTAGGCTCGTCAAGTGAACCCTAAGTGTATTGCGTGTGTAAATCTGGCTTACACCCGTTGTATGCGAACGTTAGAGCCTATCACACCCGATCATCACGTGGTGCTTCGGAACAACGAACCTTAGCAACGGTGCACAGTTAGGGAGAACACAATTCTTGAAATTTTAGTGAGAGATCATCTTATTTACTATCGTCGTTCTAAGCAAATAAGATGTAAAACATGATAAACATCACATGCAATCAAATAGTGACATGATATGGCCAATATCATTTTGCTCCTTTTGATCTTCATCTTCGGGGCTCCATGATCATCATCGTCACCGGCATGACACCATGATCTCCATCATCGTGTCTTCATGAAGTCGTCTCGCCAAACATTACTTCTACTACTATGGCTAACGGTTAGCAATAAAGTAAAGTAATTACATGGCGTTTTCAGTGACACGCGGGTCATACAATTAAATAAGACAACTCCTATGGCTCCTGCCGGTTGTCACACTCATCGACATGCAAGTCGTGATTCCTATTAAAAAAAACATGATCAATCTCATACATCACATATATATCATTCATCACATCCTTTTGGCCATATCACATCACACGGCACATGCTGCAAGAATAAGTTAGACGTCCTCTAATTGTTGTTGCAAGTTTTTACGTGGCTGCTATAGGTTTCTTGCAAGAACGTTTCTTACCTACGCCAAAACCACAACGTGATATGCCAATTTTTATTTACCCTTCATAAGGACCCTTTTCATCGAATTCGATCCGACTAAAGTGGGAGAGACAGACACCCGCTAGCCACCTTATGCAACTAGTGCATGTTAGTCGGTGGAACCTGTCTCACGTAAGCGTACGTGTAAGGTTGGTCCGGGCCGCTTCATCCCACGATGCCGCCGAATCAAGATAAGACTAGTAGCGACAAGTAAATTGACATGATCTATGCCCACAACGACTTGTGTTCTACTCGTGCATAGTAACTACGCATAGACCTAGATCTGATACCACTGTTGGGGAACGTAGCAGAATTTTATAATTTTCTACGCATCACCAAGATCAATCTATGGAGTCATCTAGCAACGAGGGAGAGGGGAGTGCATCTACATACCCTTGTAGATCGCGAGCGGAAGCGTTCAAGAGAATGGGGTCGATGGAGTCGTACTCGTCGTGATCCAAATCACCGATGACCAAGCGCCGAACGGACGACACCTCCACGTTCAACACAAGTACGGTTGGGAGAGACGTCTCCTCCTTCTTGATCCAGCAAGGGGGAGGAGAGGTTGATGGAGATCCAGCAGCACGACGGCGTGGTGGTGGAAGCAGCGGGGATCTCGGCAGGGCTTCTCCAAGCTCAGCGAGAGGGAGAGGGAGGCACCAGGGGCTAGGGTCTGTAGCCCTCCCTCCCCCCTCTTTATATAGGGGCCCTAAGGGGGGGGCGTCGGGCCCCTAGAGATCCCATCTCAAGGGGGGCGGCGGCCAAGGGGGGGACTTGCCCCCCAAGTTTGGTGGGGCGCCCCCCACCCCTAGGGTTTTCAACCCTAGGCACATGGGGAGGCCCAATGGGGGCCGCACCAGCCCACCAGGGCCTGGTTCCCTTCCCACTTCAGCCCATGGGCCCCTCCGGGATAGGTGGACCCACCCGGTGGACCCCCGGGACCCTTCCGGTGGTCCCGGTACAATACCGGTGACCCCCAAAACTTTCCCGGTGGCCAAAACTGGACTTCCTATATACAAATCTTTACCTCCGGACCATTCTGGAACTCCTCATGACGTCCGGGATCTCATCCGGGACTCTGAACAACTTTTGGGTTACCGCATACTAATATCTCTACAACCCTAGCATCACCGAACCTTAAGTGTGTAGACCCTACGGGTTCGGGAGACACGCAGACATGACCGAGACGACTCTCCGGTCAATAACCAACAACGGGATCTGGATACCCATGTTGGCTCCCACATGCACCTCGATGATCTCATCGGATGAACCATGATGTGGAGGATTCAATCAATCGCGTACGCAATTCCCTTTGTCTATCGGTATAGTACTTGCCCGAGATTCAATCGTCGGTATACCGATACCTTGTTCAATCTCGTTATGGCAAGTCTCTTTACTCGTTCCGTAACACAACATCCCGTGACTAACCCCTTAGTCACATTGAGCTCATTACGATGATGTATTACCAAGTGGGCCTAGAGATACCTCTCCATCATACGGAGCGACAAATCCCAGTCTCGGTTCGTGCCAACCCAATAGATGCTTTCGGAGATACCCGTAATGTACCTTTATAGCCACCCAGTTACGTTGTGACATTTGGCGCACCCAAAGTATTCCTACACTGTCCGGGAGTTGCATAACCTCATGGTCTAAGGAAAGGATACTTGACATTGGAAAAGCTTTAGCCTACGAACTACACGATCTTGTGCTAGGCTTAGGATTGGGTCTTGTCCATCACATCATTCTCCTAATGATGTGATCCCGTTATCAATGACATCCAATGTCCATGGTCAGGAAACCGTAACCATCTGTTGATCAACGAGCTAGTCAACTAGAGGCTTACTAGGGACACGGTGTGGTCTATGTATTCACACGTGTATCACTGTTTCTGGATAATACAATTAAAGCATGAACAATAGACAATTATCATGAACAAGGAAATATAATAATAACCATTTTATTATTGCCTCTAGGGCATATTTGCAACACTAGCTTCCTTCTAATAAGACTCACATTCTTTTTGCAACTGATGAGGTTCAAGTTGGATCCGAAAGATGATGCAACTAAACAAGCATGCACTCATGTTTTTCAGTCTGATCTGCGACAGTATCGGTACCACCTTAGAAAATCTCACTTTGAAGGCAAGGCTAACAATGAAATAGCCCAAACATCTCCAGTGGAATATATTACAGATGAAGACTGGACAGCCCTCGATAAACACTGGTCTGATCCAAAGTATCAGGTAGGCTATATGTATTTGATCAGACCACATATTGAACTTGTATTTATGTATGTGCCTTACAAGTGTATCTTCTTCTAGGCTAACTATTTGAAGAACAAGACCAACCGTTCTAAAGTGAAATTCCAACAGACAACAGGATCTCGTAGCTATATTGCACACTGTGAGGCTCTTGTAAATAGCTGCTACTTCCTTCTTTTTCTATGCCATATTATCGTATCTATATTGACTTGTTCCAAACACAGAGGAAAGCATGTGCGGACCAAAAAGAACCTGAACCGTATGTAGTGCAAATCTTCAAGGATTGCCACACCAGCAAGATGAAGGGCATGAGCACACCAGTTCAAGCCGCTGTTGTAAGTCCTTACTCCTCCTGCCTTTGAACTGATTGGTACTGTGATGTGTTCATTTAACTACTTGGTTTGCAGCCAATGTCAGTTACTATGTTCACTTTTATACACAGTTGTCTTAACATATCATTTCACTTTACATGGTTTAAAAGAGATGAAGGATATTCTTTTGGTCTTGATCTGTATTCTAGTTGTTATGTTCACGTGCGCACACAATGATAAAATAGTATGTTTGTTTTATATCTGTTTGCTCATGATATGAATGATGTCATGTTCATCCTACTTTAAACCATGTCTCTTTATCCTTAGATGTCAACGAATGTGAGGAAATAGACAATAAAGTAGGCATGCTACATGGACATATGTTCCGAAAGTGATTTTATTATGTAGTTGGCACTACAATACATGCTAATGTATTACAGTAGTTCACCAAAATAAGTTATGTATAAACGTGTAACCTACTTTGTTTGTTTTTGTCTCATTAGTAACTTATCTGGTACATTAATCTACAAGTTCAAACTTTCAGGAAGCTATGGAAAAAATTATTGAACAGCCACAACCACCTAAAGGTGACGAGGCTACCACACGCACAATGTCACCTCTTGCTGCAGTGCGTCAGTATCTCTCCACTAACAGTGCAAAAAGCACCTTCCTGCGAATTCTGGGTTGGTTGTCAAGGTAACCTCGTCCAAATCGCCTACTGAACAAAATCTTCGTGCTAGACAGAGTGATATATCTGTGCTCCAGACACAAGTCCAATCCCTAATGGACGTCGTTTTGGAAATAAGAATAGAGGTTGACAAATGTCGTCAAGATATGAATGGTTTTGAAACCAGACTATCAGACATTCGCTTCGTTGTTCAAGAGCAATGGCGGAAAAAAGGTGAAGATCGTGCTGCTCCATCAGATTCTACAGCCTGAAACATTAGCACTCAGGTCAAATGATATGTGCTTCTATACATCTGATGGTGCTTTTCTCTGCAAGGACTGTAAACTTTATTCCAACAAGCCTTTTGTTGTGATACAACATTTATGATGCTGCCAAAGGCTGCAATAATTACGATGCTATTTTTGTATAGTGTAGGTTTATCTTACTAATGTATTCGGCCGAAAGCTTCGTAGGAGCCCAACATGCCAACATTCGTCGAGCCCATTCCAATTGGGCTAAAAACGATTATGGGCCGAAATTTGCATGTAGCCCACTAAAAATATATGGCCTAAATCAGCATAAGATTTCATATTTTTCTGGTAGGCCTGTGCCCATAGTGGACCTTTAACAGGCCTAAACATAATTTGGGCCCTCAGTAACAATAGGCCGTTTATAGGTGTAAATATCTCGAGCCCATAAAAACATGGGCCTTTAAAAGACCGAAAGTGAGATTGGGCCCATTTACGATGCGGATCCTTCATAGGCCGAAATTCGGACGGGCCGTAAATGCGCCGACCTAATACACGGGCCTTTAACAGGCCAGAAGTTCGGTCGGGCTAGATTATCGTCATTTTTATATGGGTCGTTAATGGGCCCGATGTGACGTTGGGCCACATATGGCCCATGGATTTCGTCCGACGTTAACAGGCCGAAAATCACAACAGGCCGAAAGTGGCCCAAATCTATAGTGGGCCTCTAACAGGCCGAATGTCAGACATGGCCGAATATGACCCAAATCCTTCACGGTCATTTATGGGCCAAAAGTTTCAATGGCCTGTAAATGGGCCCAAATGAAGCAGGACCTTTAACAGGCCGAAAATACAGTGGGCCGTAATTCGGCCCATATACTTAGCAGACTGTTAACGGGCCAGAAGTGACCATGGGCCGCGATGATGACAAGTTTAGGACAGGCCATTGACGGGCTGATTTGACACTAGCCGTACGGGCCTTAACTAAGAATGTTGGGCCTTTAGCTGGGCCGGCCCATTATGGTCCGCAAAATCTCGCGGTCCTTTAGCTGGGCCGGCCGATTATGGCCCGCAAAATCTCATGGGCCTTTAGCTGGGCTGGCCCATTATGATACGCAAAATTTCATGGGCCTTTTGCTGGGCCGGCCCATTAAGGACCGCAAAATCTCGTGGGCCTTTTGCTGGGCTGGCCCATTATGGACCGCAAAATATTGTGGGCCTTTAGTTGGGCTGGCCCATTTAAACTTTATGGACCACTTTTGCGCCGGTCCACGTGTCAACATATCATAGGCACATCTCGCCCATTGGATGAGTGACACATGTGCCAACATGGAGCTGACACGTGTTTCCGTCAGCCAATCAGAATTTTACACGTGGAAAATCCCCATAGGTTCGGGCTGTAAACGGGTTATCGATCCAAAACCGCACCCGGTAGCTTAACGGTGTTCCATTACGGTGGATGCCACATGTCGGTCACCCTTGAAGAAAGCACTTCTGTGACGCGTGATTTATCGTCATGGAAGTGGACACTTCCGTGTTGATAATTTTGGTAATGTCATGGAACACTTCTACGACAGCGCAGGTATGACTATCTTCATTCTGTCATAAATTTGTCATGGATGTACATGCATGATAGAAAACGTGACCTACTATGACAAACACATATCACCACGGAAGTGTATTTTTTTGTAGTGTGACCCATGTCAACCCCCTCCTTCAACGGCGTGACTGCCGACGAAGATAGTGGCGCCCCTCCGAGCCGCCACGCGCGGCTCCGGCACACGGTTTTTCCTGGTCAACGAGACCTGGCTTTGCCCATGACCATGGCATGCATCCTAGCGATGCGGTGTCGTGCACGACGCTTCCCAACCCGCGGCAAGGCAATTCTCTCTGATGCGCAGGCAAGAAAATACGCCATTGACGTCGTTGGCTCTGTGTGATGCCGACAACCCTAAGCGGCGGTTGGCTCCGACAGCCTTGCCATAGCGGCCTCCGGGCGCGGGTCGTCTCCCGGCAACGACCAATGGCTAGCTTCCAGCATGGAGGCGCTCTCCGATGCTCTGCGACGGCGCCAACCCCCTCCTGCAGCGACTCCACTCGGCGCTCGAGGCCACTGCCCTCGCTCAGCGTGGAGACGCCCAAGGCCACCCATGCTGCTTGGGTCCTGCGGTGGCTTCTCTACTCGAATTGCTCAGGAGTCAGGAATGGAGGAACCGCTTGTGAGAAGAAGATAGGAAATCTTATCTCTTCGCGAATCTTCCGATATAGCCCTCGTTTGTTTACCTATTTACAAAATAGGTCAGCACATGTACGTCATTTTGGGGCTCATGCCTAGACGTTTCGGGGTACTAGTGTTGTTCATTAGCACTTGTCATGTTTAGGCCAAATCTGCATTTAAAACATTTTCTGTTGAATTTTAAATTCCAGAAATACATGGTTGTTAATATCTGACATGTTCTTTACCAATACAACGACATTGTTTTACGATTGAGATTAAGTTTTCTCGCACAACAATGTTGATTTGCGATTGAGAAATATATTTTCTTCTCTCGCAAAACAATCTCATAGCGATCGAGATTAATTTTCTCTCGCAAAATATTAATTCACCCTACTGAATTACCTTGCAACTTGATACAAGACCACCTCATTTAATTTGAGGTCTATACAATTCAAGTTTTTCACTTGAACATCAAGTTTGCAACATCATTACTATTCATTATAATAGCGGTGTATTTCTGTTGAGTACGATGTATTCCGGAATGTATGTATCTCCATGTTCGCTACATGTCGAGATTAATACGTCTATTTGCAATTGAGATTTTCAATTTCTTGCAAATACATATGCAAAATTCAAGGTGTCATTCTTAGCAGTTTGAGATTCACTCTAATGATTTCGAGCCACCTTCTTGAAATCTATTTTGCATATAAATAAATTATCGGGTTTTCACCGGGGATGATATGTTTTATGTGTTTACCACATTGTTATTCTTCATGAACATGTCGCAGCGGTCGAGATTGATTTCTCCCGTACGACAAACTTGTAAATTTTTGACAATATATAACATCTCCCTCATTATGTTAGGAAAACACATGGTAATGGATCTACTGCCCTTGTGCAGATGATAACCCACAAGTGTAGGGGATCGCAACAGTTTTCGAGGGTAAAGTATTCAACCCAAATTTGTTGATTCGACACAAGGGGAGCCAAAGAATACTCTTAAGTATTAGCAGCTGAGTTGTCAATTCAACCACACCTGGAAACTTAGTATCTGCAGCAAGATAGTTTAGTAGCAAAGTAATATAATAGTGGTGGTAGCAGCAATAAAAGTAACGATAGTGTTTTTGTAGTTTTTGTAATGGTAGCAACGGAAAAGTAAATAAGAAACTAGCAATATAGGTAAAGCTCGTAGGCATTGGATCGGTGATGGGAAATTACGTCGGATGTAATTCATCATGTAGAAGTTATAACCTAGGGTGACACAGAACTAGCTCCAGTTCATCAATGCAATGTAGGCATGTATTCCGAATATAGTCATACGTGCTTATGGAAAAGAACTTGCATGACATCTTTTGTCCTAC
>LR738715.1:619491848-619513379 GCA_902687465.1 Secale cereale | reverse complement strand
ATTAATACGTCTATTTGCAATTGAGATTTTCAATTTCTTGCAAATACATATGCAAAATTCAAGGTGTCATTCTTAGCAGTTTGAGATTCACTCTAATGATTTCGAGCCACCTTCTTGAAATCTATTTTGCATATAAATAAATTATCGGGTTTTCACCGGGGATGATATGTTTTATGTGTTTACCACATTGTCATTCTTCATGAACATGTCGCAGCGGTCGAGATTGATTTCTCCCGTACGACAAACTTGTAAATTTTTGACAATATATAACATCTCCCTCATTATGTTAGGAAAACACATGGTAATGGATCTACTGCCCTTGTGCAGATGATAACCCACAAGTGTAGGGGATCGCAACAGTTTTCGAGGGTAAAGTATTCAACCCAAATTTGTTGATTCGACACAAGGGGAGCCAAAGAATACTCTTAAGTATTAGCAGCTGAGTTGTCAATTCAACCACACCTGGAAACTTAGTATCTGCAGCAAGATAGTTTAGTAGCAAAGTAATATAATAGTGGTGGTAGCAGCAATAAAAGTAACGATAGTGTTTTTGTAGTTTTTGTAATGGTAGCAACGGAAAAGTAAATAAGAAACTAGCAATATAGGTAAAGCTCGTAGGCATTGGATCGGTGATGGGAAATTACGTCGGATGTAATTCATCATGTAGAAGTTATAACCTAGGGTGACACAGAACTAGCTCCAGTTCATCAATGCAATGTAGGCATGTATTCCGAATATAGTCATACGTGCTTATGGAAAAGAACTTGCATGACATCTTTTGTCCTACGCTCCCGTGGCAGCGGGGTCCTATTGGAAACTAAGGGATATTAAGGCCTCCTCTTAACAGAGTACCGGACCAAAGCATTAACACATCGTGAATACATGACTCCTCAAACTATGGTCATCACCGGGAGTGGTCCCGATTATTGCCACTTTGGGGTTGCCGGATCATAACACATAGTAGGTGACTATAGACTTGCAAGATAGCATCAAGAACACACATATATTCATGAAAACATAATAGGTTCAGATCTGAAATCATGGCACTTGGGCCCTAGTGACAAGCATTAAGCATAGCAAAGTCATAGCAACATCAATCTCAGAACATAGTGGATACTAGGTATCAAACCCTAACAAAACTAACTCGATTACATGATAGATCCCATCCAACCCATCACCGTCCAGCAAGCCTACGATGGAATTACTCACACACGGCTGTGAGCATCATGGAATTGGTGATGGAGGAAGGTTGATGATGACGATGGCGACGATCTCCACTCTCCGGAGCCCCGAACGGACTCCAGATCAGCCCTCCCGAGAGAGATTAGGGCTTGGCGACGGCTCTGTCTCGTGAAACGCGATAATTCCTTCTCCCTCATTTTTTTCTCCCCGAAACGAAAGATATAGGATCTCGGGGTACGTCGGTGGAGCATCGGGGGGCCCACAAGGCAGGGGCGCCCTGGGCAGGGGGGCGCGCCCCCCACCCTCGTGGACAGGTTGTGGGCCCCCCGGTGAGGATCTTCTTGCAGATATTTTTTATATTTTCCAAAATAATTCTCCGTTGATTTTCAGGCGATTCCGAGAACTTTTTATTTCTGCACAAAAACAACACCATGGCAATACTGCTGAAAACAGCGTCAGTCCGGGTTAGTTCCATCAAATCATGCAAGTTAGAGTCCAAAACAAGGGCAAAAGGGTTTGGAAAAGTAGATACGTTGGAGACGTATCAACTCCCCCAAGCTTAAACCTTTGCTTATCCTCAAGCAATTCAGTTGATAAATTGAAAGTGATAAAGAAAAACTTTGACAAACTCTGTTTGCTCTTGTTGTTGTAAATATGTAAGCTAGCATTCAGGTTTTCAACAAGATCATGAACTAACCACATTCATAATAACTTTCAGGTCTCAAGACTACTCACATCAATGGCATAATCAACTAGCGAGCAATAATAATAAACCTCGGATGACAACACTTTCTCAAAACAATCATGATATGATATAACAAGATGGTATCTCGCTAGCCCTTTCTGTGACCGTAAAACATAAATGCAGAGCACCTTTATGGATCAAGGACTGACTAGACATTGTAATTCATGGTAAAAGAGATCCAGTCATGATCGTACTCAATGCAAATTAACAGTAATGCATGCAATGACAGAGGTGCTCTCCTACTGGTGCTCTTTGATAAGAGGGTGATGACTCTGCATAAAAGTAAATAGATAGGCCCTTCGCAGAGGGAAGCAGGGATTTATAGAGGTGCTAGAGCTCGATTTTTAAATAGAGATTGAATAACATTTTGAGCGATATACTTTCATTGTCAACATAACAACCAAGAATCTCGATATCTCCCATGCTACGCACATTATAGGCGGTTCCCAAACAGAATGGTAAAGTTTATACTTCCCCAACCACCAACAAGCACACTCCATGGCTAGCCCGAAACAACGGGTACCATCCAAACCAGCAACAGCCCTGGGGGAGTTTTGTTTAATTATTATGATTTTGAGCATGGGCCTGGGCATCCCGGTTACCAGCCATTTTCTCATGAATGATGAGCGGAGTCCACTCATCATGAGAATAACCCACCTAGCATGGAAGATATAGACAGCCCTAGTTGATACATGAGATGTTCGAGCATACAAAACAGAATTTCATTTGAAGGTTTAGAGTTTGGCACATACAAATTTACTTGGAACGGCAGGTAAATACCGCATATAGGAAGGTATGGTGGACTCATATGGAATAACTTTGGGGTTTTATGGAAGTGGATGCACAAGCAGTATTCTCGCTTAGTACAGGTGAAGGCTAGAAAGAGACTGGGAAGCGACCAGCTAGAGAGCAACAACGGTCATGAACATGCATTAAAATTAATCAACAATGAATGCAAGCATGAGTAGGATATAAATCACCATGAACATAAATATCGTGAAGGCTATGTTGATTTGTTTCAACTACATGCGTGAACATGTGCCAAGTCAAGTCACTTAATTCGTTCAAAGGAGGATACCACCCATCATACCACATCACAACCATTTTAATATCATGTTAGCATGCAAGATAGACCATTATAAACTCTCGGCTAATTAAGCATGGCATAAGCAGCGATGATCTCTAATTGTTATTGCAAGCATGTTTCATTCATAACAAGCTGAATCAGGAATGATGAGCAATCATATTTACAAAAACAAGAGAGGTCGAGTTCATACCAACTTTTCTCATCTCAATTAGTTCATCATATATCATCCTTATTGCCTTTCACTCGCACGACCGAACGGTGTGAATAATAATAATAGTGCACGTGCATTGGACTAAGCTGGAATCTGCAGACATTTAATACAAGAGATAAGACAAGGTCTTATGGCTCAAGGTTAAATCAACAATAGAGCATACTAGATCATGAATGGCGCGCGTTGCTGCGCCCGTCAATTTTGACAATAGAATGGTAGATGTGAGTACATAAATATTATACATAGTATGAAACAATGGAACTGGATGCATGCTTACCGGTAGATTAGTTGGTACATCTAATAAGGCTATGTTTCTTGTTTTCTTAGAGGTGGCAACACTTGCCTTTCATTGCTACAGAAAATTCTCACCTTGTTGATTTCATACAATCTTACAATATATTTTCAATTTAACAATGAACCTTCTTTCTTGATCAATCAAAGAAAGCTGGACACTGATAACATGATAATAAACGTAGCATCTATATAAAAAGAATGCATAGCTAGTTAAGATCATTGGCTACAAAATTGTAAGGACATTGTACAACACTGGAAAAAAAGATGCTTTAACGCCTGCACCCATTCTCGTCTTTCAAGTAGAAGTCTGAACTGGCATTGTAGTACAAAGATTGCTTCGAAATGGATGATGGTCCTACATTTGTGGTTTTATCTCTGTTTTCGACTAATAAGCACAACATGCAAAATATATGTCAGCTAATCGGCAGAAAACGAAAAATAAACTACAGATCAATGCATTAGAAGAAAAATATGGAGATCATGCATGACAGTTTCATTTGGCTATATGTAACGTTAACATACACCTGTCTAAAACAGCACATGAATAAAAATAAAATAAGACTGAAGAAACTGGAGGTTGCTGCCTGGCTGGTAAGACACTGAGTGTGACTTGCTCATGCATAATTTTCTTGAATATCATTTAAGCATCATTAAAGAAACACATAACTGAGAATGAGAAAATTGAGATATCCGGTAAATATGAGTGATGGTAGCTCTCTCACGCATTATTATAAACAAGATCAACCAAGCATCATTTCATATTTAGTTTGGACAAAGATGAACTGCAACAGATCATGCAGCCCAATTGTTCGAAAAAAATGGTAGATCACGATGGCACACCTTGCCGAGCCCATCCATTTTTCCAATAGATTGATAGTATTTTTGGTAATGTACGACAACACAAAACATGCAAGTTATTTCGGATTTCATCCCCATAAGAGCGGCTAAGTTTTGACGTTTGCTCGTCAGGCCTATCACAACCCTCCTCCTTTACCCGGATTTGGGACCTGCTATGTCGAGACAACATAAGCGGAGTTACAAAACATGCACGTTAAATTTTTAGAAAGTTGCTGTAAAGTAGTGCGGTAGTGGGAGAGGATATCCTATGGGATTGAACTTGGTTCGAGCTGGCCACAAGTGCGTAAACCTTCTATTAGGATAGTTAATGGTAAATGTGTGCGTTATGACAGATGCCCATATGTACAATAAATTATATACAAGAATTTAGGACCTCAACCCAATAGATTATTGCATAAGTGCTAAGTTAGATGGTTGTAGCAAATGGGAACAAAATGATATCATCAATGTGTCATGCCACTTGGTGATAAATTTCATATATTTTTTTTAGAAAAGGAGGATGCACCCCCGGCCTCTGCATTTGGACGATGCATACGGTGATAAATTTCATATGAGAAGCCCCTTTTAGCTTTCTCTGCAACAGATTATTGTTCTAAATATTAGCATGTATGATAGTTTATTGAAGTGCTGACGAATATACCATCAATTTTTGCAATTTCCTAAATCAAATAAAAGAAAAGTAATTATTTCATAAATCAAATGAAAGAAAAGTAACTTACGCGTAAGTATCAAACTAATCTTCCCGCTCACTCCGCACATGGCCAGGTGATTAACATAATCAGAACATGGGGAAAGGGTGTTTTCTCGCATGCTCAGACATAATCACCGTCTGCCATTACAAAGCACTGGAGACGCCAAACATATGATACATATCACTCCTCTCTCGTTGCACTACAGGAGTAGATGATTAGAAGTCAACACCAAGAAAAACATGCAGCATCTTATTTGGATTTTGTACTAATGAACCATGCAACTGTGGAGTAATAAGTAGAAGCAAACGTCAAGATTACCTGTTTGATGTGTTTATTAGATAGAAGTGAACTGACCATATGTGTTCTTATATACATGATGTAATAGCATTTTCCTGTCATTGCAAACACTTTGAAGAGAATAAGTATAAATGTTAAACAGCGATCGGACGGTCACACTACATCAAGGATCAGACCGGTAAGTCAGTTGTTTGAGCCGACATCAATTCATCCTCTAAACATCAAAACATCAAGGGCTTTCTTACACATTCTAATATAGTTTTCTAATTAACATGTTCCATATAGCAGCATGATAATAATGAATAGTCCACGAACATATAATTTAAGCAACCATGCAGCGTAAAAACATTGATGGTAAAATGTGTAAGGATGAGACGTGGATTAATTACATGTACAAAAGCCATTTCAGATAACGAACTGCTGAACAAAAAATCCCAGTACCAAGCTCCAAGATGCGCCCAAATCAGGCGAGGACAAACAGCCTGAACAACACCTGTAAGTAGAATTTTTGGATACATGAATTGAAAAGAGGAAACCTACCAGAGCATCATGCTCAAAGATGTTATGCTGCCGAGAGTGGAGAGGGTGAGCAAAGAGTGGCAGGGGAGGAAGCATATATAGCCGTACCTCTGTACCCCATCGGCAGCGTGAAGGATCGGCACATCACCCGCCATGAATGTGCGCACAGAAACTGAAATATGATTCAAGTCTCGTGGAGCAGTTTCTATCAGCTGAGGCGTCGGCCTTTATCGCTAGCGTCACTTCCCTTTCTCCCTCGAAACCCAATCGAGGGTGTCGCCTGGATCGAGCGCCCACCGAGTCACCCGCAACCCGTGATTCAGCTGGATCAGTGGATCCCTCTCGCACGACAGCTTGATCCCCTCGCAGACGATCGCCCGCGTCGGCCGCAGTGCGCGCGCGTCGGCTGGATCGATCGAACGCGTCGCTTGCATCACGTGCGCCTCGATTCCTCTGTCACCGATGAGGCCAGGACCGATCCCCTCCTCTGTATCGACCGCCGTGCGGAGCGCTGTTTTTTGGGGGATGGGGACGGGAGCATAGCACAGATTGTTATGGACCGCCGTTCGCTAGCTAAATAGGCTGGGTAAGCAGCCCAGATTGATGGGCTAAGGTCCAGTTAACCACGTTGCATGGATTTTTCCACGGGAGTAGCCATCCTCAGGACATCTAGCCCACTTAGCGATTGATTACTGGGAGATGCAGCGATCGGACGAATGAAAACGATTCTTAGACGAGATCTGACGGCCAAAATTACTGAGGTGCTGAGAGAGCCTGCTTTTGGCTCGGTTTTACTGTCCTTAATGAGAGCCACTAAATATTTCTATCATGGTCTTCTACTCTTAGCCCCTAAAGAAAAGAAAAGAAACTATTTACACGAGAAAGCTCCCAACAAGCAAAAGAAGAACGGGAAATCTTTTTGGGTTTTCATTTTTAGTTACTACTACACGCAAAGAAAACAAACTAGCTAGAAGCTACAACTAATATTTTTGTTTTTCTGGGTTTTTCTGGCACACAAGAAAAAGACTAAGAAAAAGAAATTAAAACTAAGCATGGATGGTACAGTGAAAGAGTGTGAGCACCGACAACTAGAATAAGTTTGAACATGAATGTAAGTCGGTGAAAAACACGTACTCCCCCAAGCTTAGGCTTTTGGCCTAAGTTGGTCTATGGCCACGGATCAAAGCCACTCCCTCCAGTGTACTGAGATGTGTCCTCTGGGTGCCACTGGTTGGCGAGCTCATCCAGCTCCCACCCATAAACAGATTGACGGGAAGGATCAAGTGGTGGTTCTGGCTGAGGCTTTGAAGCTTGTGCCTCGCCTTGGTACTTGTAGAAGGCATCCGATGTAATGAGATACTTGCCTGTGGACAGATCAAACAAAGATGGTGCAAGCAAGGTAACAATTTCACACTATATTTCATCAAATCTTAATTTATAATTAAGTTGCATATTCTTGTCTTTAACAATAAAGTCATGAGCTACCATGCTCTTGTAGTCTAGATAAACAGGGGCAAGCCATTTTTCTTCCTTCTCATGATGCCTAATAGGTATATTAAAATATTCAGCAACTCGAGAAGCAAAGATGCCTCCAAAGACGAGCCCCTTTGAGCGGTTCAGACTCAATCGTTTGGCAACGACGGCGCCCAAGCTAAAAGTTGTGTCTTGAAACAAAGCATGGCGTAAAATAATAATATCAGGGGCACTGAGATTCCCACTGTTCCCGCGACCAATTAAACACCTACTAGCAAATAAAGCAAAGTAGCGCAGAATAGGGAAGTGTATACTAGTGATTCTTGCCCCTGAAACTTGTCTGGTTTCACCTACGGCTATCGTGTCGATGAACCATTCAACGTCTTCACGACATGGTTCATCAAGTCTACCTCCAAAGGGTACCTTGCATATTTCACAAAAATCTAAAAGTGATATCTGCTTAACCACATCATATAAGCGAAACTCCACCGTAGGTGGTGTTTTCCTAGAATGAAAATGAAAGCTTTGCGTGAAAATATTGGTGAGTAAGAGATACTATTCTTTCTGGTCGTTGAGGAAGTCGGTTAGGCCTGTATTATTCGCCAACCAATAAAAGTCTTCGTAAATACCAGCGGACATCATGAAATTATTACAAGGCCATTTGCACAGCCGAACTTCCGCTATGCGAGGAAGATTATACTTTGGCTTCTTATTTTCTTCTTTCTTCTTCTCCTCTGAGCTCTTGCTGGAGGAGCCCCTCAATAATCTTTTTAACATTTTCCTTTTCTGAAATTTTTAGTAACTCACAATAAAAGTTAACCAAACTCAACAAGATTGATAGCAACAACTCCTACAAGTGCCTAGAGGCTATATCATGCATTAGAACTACTTGGGACCAAGAAAATTTGACATGCAAGCTCAAGAACAAGGTCACCACAGCAGCATAAATTTACAACAAATAAAGCACTAGAGAAAAAACTAATTGGACCAATGGAGGAGTCACATACCAAGGAACAATCTCCCCAAACAGTTTGGTGAATGGTGCTTTGAGCAAGGAGATCAAAAATGGCAGCAATATGAGCTAGAACTCGGGTTTGAGCTGGTTGGAGATTTTTTTGGGAGGAAGAAGAAGAGCATGGGTGAAAGGATAAGTGGAGGGGGGCACGTGGGGCGTGCCCTGGGCAGGGGGGCGCCCTGCACCCTGGTGGCCACGTGCCGGCTCCCCTCGCTGTGTGTTCAGTGCCATATTTTCTAGAATATTCTAGAAAAAATCATATTTCATTTTCATGGCATTTGGAGAACTTTTATTTTCGGGATATTTTTTTATTGCACGGATAAGTCTGGAAACAGACAGAAAATGTTATTTTTGTTTTATTTTAACCTAATTAACAGAAAGTAAAATAGGAGGGTACAGAAGATTGTGCTATCTAGATTCACCTATCCCATGCTCATCAAAAGGAATCCATTAACAAGGTTGATCAGGTCTTGTTAATAAACTCTTTCCGAGTAACATGAAACCGGAGAATTTTTGAATATCACTAGGTTACCTCAATGGGGATATGTATGTCCCCAACAATAAGTATGGCATATGCCTTCTTGATAGTGGGAATAGGAAACTCAAAACCTCCAATAGTAATAGTTGAAGTTTTTCCAATATAATTGATAATATGGACCCGAGGTTGTGTCCTCGGAAAGTGTACCATATGCTCATTACCATTGACATGAAAAGTGACATTGCCTTTGTTGCAATCAATAAAAGCCCCTGCAGTATTCAAAAAAAGGTCTTCCAAGAATAATAGACATACTATCGTCCTCGGGAATATCAAGTATAACAAAGTCCGTCAGAATAGTAACATTTGCAACTACAACAGGCACATCCTCACAAATACCGACAGGTATAGCAGTTGATTTATTGGCCATTTGCAAAGATATTTTAGTCGGTGTTAACTTACTCAAGTCAAGTCTACGATATAAAGAGAGAGGCATAACACTAACATCGGCTCCCAGATCACACAAAGCAGTTTTAACATAGTTTCTCTTAATGGAGCAAGGTATAGTAGCTACTCCTAGATCTCCTAATTTCTTAGGCATTCCACCCTCAAAAGTGTAATTGGCAAGCATGGCGGAAATTTCTACTTCAGGTATCTTTATTTTGTTGGTAATAATGTCTTTCATATACTTGGCATAAGGATTTGTTTTAAGCACATCAGTCAAATGCATACGCAAAAAGATAGGTCTAATCATTTCAGCGAAGCGCTCAAAATCCTCATCATCCTTTTTCTTGGATGGTTTCGGAGGAAAAGGCATGGGTTTCTGAACCCATGGTTCTCTTTCCCTACCGTGCTTCCTAGCAACAAAGTCTCTTATCATAATGTTGATTCTTTGATTGTGGGTTATCAAGATCAACATCAGGTTCAATCTCTACATCATTATCATTGATAGGTTGAGCATCATCATGAACATCATTATTAATATTATCACTAGGTTCATGTTCATTACCAGATTGTGTCTCAGCATCAGAAATAGATATATCATTGGGATTCTCATGTGTGTTAGCTACAGGTTCACTAGGAGCATGCAAAGTCTTATCATTTTTCTTTTTCTTCTTCTTAGAAGAACTAGGTGCATCTAAATTAGCTCTCTGAGAATCTTGCTCAATTCTCTTAGGGTGGCCCTCGGGATACAAAGGTTCCCGAGTCATTTTACCACCTCTAGTCACAACTCTAATGGCATTATCATTATTCTTACTATTTAATTCATTGAGCAAATCATTATGAGCCTTAAATACTTGTTCTACTTGAGTGGTGACCATAGAAGCATGTATACAAATAAGTTTCAGTTCACCTTTAGCTCTAGACAGATAATCACTCAAGCGTTCAATCATATAAGCATTGTGTTGTAATTGTCTACCAACATAAGCATTGAAGTTTTCTTGTTTCACAATGAAATTGTCAAAACTCATCTAAGCATTGGCTAGCAGACTTATAACGAGGAATATCACCTTCATCAAATCTATAAAGAGAATTTACCTTTACTACCTATGTCGGGTTATCAAGACCATGTATTTCTTCAATAGGAGGTAAATTCTTAACATCTTCAGCTTTAATACCTTTTTCTTTCATAGATTTCTTTGCCTCTTGCATGTCTTCAGGACTGAGAAATAGAACACCTGTTTTCTTCGGAGTTGGCTTAGGGGCTAGTTTAGGAAGTGTCCGATTATTTTCATTGGCTAGCATATTATTCAATAGTAGTTCAGCTTGTTCAACCGTTCTCTCCCTGAAAACACAACCAGCACAACTATCCAGGTGGTCTGTGGAAGCATCGATTAGTCCATTATAAAAGACATCAAGTATATCATGCATCTTAAGAGGATGATCAAGCAAAGCATTAAGTAACTGGAGAAGCCTCCCCAAGCTTGTGGGAGACTCTCTTCTTCAGTTTGAGCAAAGTTATATATTTCCCGTAAGGCAGCTTGTTTCTTATGAGCGGGAAAATATTTAGCAGAAAAATAGTACATCATATCCTGGGGACTACGCACACAACCAAGATTAAGAGAATTAAACCAAGTCTTAGCATCACCCTTTAACGAGAACGGAAACAACTTAAGGATATAGTAATAACGAATCTTTTCATCATTGGTAAACAGGGTGGCTATATCATTCAACTTGGTAAGATGTGCCACAACAGTTTCAGATTCATAGCCATGGAAAGGATCAGATTCAACCAAAGTAATTAACTCAGGATCAACAGAGAATTCATAATCCCTATCAGTGACACAAATAAGTGAAGAAGCAAAAGCAGGGTCATGTTTCATTCTAGCATTCAAGGACTTTTCTTCCAGCTTAGATAATAACTTCTTAAGATCATATCTATCATTGCAAGCAAGAAATTCTCTAGCAGTTTCTTCATCCATAACATAACCCTCGGGCACAACAGGCAATTCATATCTATCGGGAGTAGTTTCATCATCACTTTCATAAAAATCATCAACATTTGCACTCTCCCTAACCTTGGCAATTTTTTCATCTAGAAATTCACCTAGTGGCATAGTATCAGGCATAGAGGTAGTTTCATCATACATAGCAGAAGTAACATCATCAAGAACGTACGACATATCATATTCAATAGCAGGAGTAGGTGTCGCAAGTTTACTCATAACAGAAGGAGAATCAAATGCAGAGCTAGATGGCAGTTCCTTACCTCCCCTCGTAGTTGAAGGTAAGATCTTGGTTTTTGAGTCCTTCAAATTCTTCATAGTGATAAGCAGATATAAATCCCAAGTGACTTAAAGAATAGAGCTATGCTCCCCGGCAACGGCGCCAGAAAATAGTCTTGATAACCCACAAGCGTAGGGGATCGCAACAGTTTTCGAGGGTAAAGTATTCAACCCAAATTTGTTGATTCGACACAAGGGGAGCCAAAGAATACTCTTTAGTATTAGCGGCTGAGTTGTCAATTCAACCACACCTGGAAACTTAGTATCTGCAACAAGATAGTTTAGTAGCAAAGTAATATGATAGTGGCGGTAGCAGCAATAAAAGTAACGATAGTGTTTTGTAGTTTTTGTAATGGTAGCAATGGAAAAGTAAATAAGCGACTAGCAATATAGGTAAAGCTCGTAGGCATTGGATCGGTGATGGGAAATTACGTCGGATGCAATTCATCATGTAGAAGTTATAACCTAGGGTGACACAGAACTAGCTCCAGTTCATCAATGCAATGCAGGCATGTATTCCGAATATAGTCATACGTGCTTATGGAAAAGAACTTGCATGACATCTTTTGTCCTACCCTCCCGTGGCAGCGGGGTCCTATTGAAAACTAAGGGATATTAAGGCCTCCTTTTAATAGAGTACCGGACCAAAGCATTAACACATAGTGAATACATGAACTCCTCAAACTATGGTCATCACCGGGAGTGGTCCCGATTATTGTCACTTCGGGGTTGCCGGATCATAACACATAGTAGGTGACTATAGACTTGCAAGATAGGATCAAGAACACACATATATTCATGAAAACATAATAGGTTCAGATCTGAAATCATGGCACTCGGGCCCTAGTGACAAGCATTAAGGATAGCAAAGTCATAGCAACATCAATCTCAGAACATAGTGGATACTAGGGATCAAACCCTAACAAAACTAACTCGATTACATGATAGATCCCATCCAACCCATCACCTTACAGCAAGCCTATGATGGAATTACTCACACACGGCGGTGAGCATCAGGGAATTGGTGATGGAGGAAGGTTGATGATGATGATGGCGACGATCTCCACTCCCCGGAGCCCCAAACGGACTCCAGATCAGCCCTCCCGAGAGAGATTAGGGCTTGGCGTCGGCTCCGTCTCGTGAAACGCGATAATTCCTTCTCCCTCATTTTTTTCTCCCCGAAACAGAAGATATAGGATGTGGGGGTACGTCGGTGGAGCATCGGGGGGCCCATGAGGCAGGGCGCGCGCCCTGGGCAGGGGCGCGCGCCCCCCACCCTCATGGACAGGGTGTGGCCCCCCCGGTGAGGATCTTCTTGCATATATTTTTAAATTTTCCGAAATAATTCTCCGTTGATTTTCAGGTGATTCCGAGAACTTTTTATTGCTGCACAAAAACAACAACATGGCAATTCTGCTGAAAACAGTGTCAGTCCGGGTTAGTTCCATTCAAATTATGCAAGTTAGAGTCCAAAACAAGGGCAACAGTGTTTGGAAAAGTAGATACGTTGGGGACGTATCAACAGACTATCTCTATTACTGTGATATCTGCATGATCTTTATTGTGTTATGTTGCCACAATTGAGGTTGAGCATTTTCAAGTTATACACTTGAGTCAAATTTTTGCATTCTTATTACAAAACTATGATGGTTTTTAATTTACTTCTTGTAAATTAATTATCTCTGGCTTGCCCCTATAAGTAATCGATGGCTAACAATTTGAGGCTCTTGCCCTCGATGGCCACAACTTACTTAAGCGGGTCATGGACATCAAGATCGGTCTTGCGTCCCATGGGATAGCGCGTGCAATCCAAGTCACGCCACCGGGACACAATGGACCTCAAGGGTAATGGTTTGAAACTCACTTCAAACCCTCAACCTGACACCATCAAGCTGTCACGAGACCCTGTGAGCATGGAGAGCATGATGGTTGAATATGCATCAACCGACATGTTTGGAGACTATACATTTAGTCCCTTAGTCTCCTTAGTGATCTATTTATTTATGTCCATTTATAATGTTCTAATAAGAACATGATTATTGTTGTCATCATATATTGTATATTACAATATAATGTATCAGAACTTTGGTACAAATTCATTTGTATGTATTATATATATCTGACAGTGATTTTCTTGAGAATGTTCATGTCTATATATAGATTTCTACAGGGGTCAATCTGATGAAAGATGATTTGTGCCATGTGGATATATGCACTACAAACTCTATACTCAGGGAAGTGAAATGTTTCCACTCTCATTGAGAGAAGGAGATATTTCAAAATCGCTAGACGCGATGAGGTATTTGTTGGCTCAACTCGAGTCGTATTTACCGTCCATGTGGGTACTTGAGTAACAACGGGATGCTTTATTGCTTCCTAGGTTTAACTCGCACCCTACTAAACTATGGAGGTATCCGTCAAAATAGTTCTCATATCGAAACTTATGATGACAACAAAGAGAAACAACTTCTCTTTACCATATGCAACGTATATGGCAAGCACATTCTCTATGTGTCATCTGGATTGTACTACACATGCTACAAAACCCGTACCACATTTTGCGCCCAAGATAGTTTTCTAAAATGTCTTGTACATGACAAACTTGGCATACTCGCCTTGGTCATCGAGACATTGGGTTGCAACTGAAACTATCAACAATTCCATTAGTTTATGATTATTATGATGCTAAATTCTAACAATATTTGGATTTTGTGTGCACTACATGTGACACGGGAAGGCAAATTTTAAGGACCGCACACCTTAAAATGTATGCTGAACCACTCAGACTCCTTGAATGCATCAAGTCGAGGTAAGTGGCTCTTCCCAACCATTGAGTGGACTATTCAGGTATTCCATGGTTCTAAAAGACATATCTGCATGATGGTCTTAAGAGTATGCTTTATTCACACGAAACCACTGTCTCAATATCCTGACATCGATTTCAAGCAAATCGAATGGATAACATTGCAGAATTCTCCTTGAGTGCCTTCCCTATGGCCTTTGGATTGAAGTTTAGCAATTTGTCCTAATGTATAGACTCAAAATGGTTTGGTAGAATCCCATCCAAAGAATTGAGCTCATTACATGATCTTTACTTTGAATTGCAACTTTCCAACTTTACGTTGGAGTCATGTAGTCTTACACACTCATGACCAAACTGCATAATATTATTCCCCTCTATCTTTGATACGTAGAAATCTACCAAGTATTTCCCATCTGCAGTAATTCGGTTGCATACCTATATCACCACTCGGCATACATCATTGGCCCCTCAACATATAGTTGGGATCTACGTCAGGAATAACTGTATTACCGTCAATACTTCAAGCCCCTCACATGGGGAGTTATTCAAGGCTAGTATGATGATTCAATGAGGAGCATTTTCAGGCATTAGGGGGAGATTTCAAGTACCATAAAGAATGCCAGGAAATTAGTGGAATGTTCAACACATTTCTGCCTCAAACCCACGTACTCAAAGGTCTGAACCATGCGTTCAGAAGATTTGCAACACATTGCAAATAACCTGCCAGATTCATTTATTTACTATAAATGTGTCACACAATCCTACAATTCTGCAAAAGTATGCCTGAAAGAGTGGAGGTACCAGCAAAATCCACTCCACTCCCAGTTCAAAGCAACAGGGGGAGATGTATGGCAGAATTACATCAGGATTCAGCTTCTCGCGAGCAAGGATATCAAGGCTTGTGAATCAGTAAATGCAAGTCAACTTCACGTTGACAGACACCTAATGGGTAGTATACACCCAGTGGACGTGAAACCTCCACCAACCCAGGTCATAGTGCACACAATGACCGAGACATCGGAATACCCGACTCAATCGCATTGGGAAATCACGGATAGTCACCATGGGTAACAATATTTCTATCAACTGTATATATACATATATAGATTCTGGAGAATCATACAACCGAAAGTCTACAATTGTCGACATACATTTCTCAACTAGATTGCAAACACCTTTCAAATGATTTAGATCCAAAGACCATGGACATGGCAAAGTGTGAACAACACTCGGACTGAACTCAAGCAAAGTGTATAATCTAGGTAGAAATGATCTTGCTCAATAATGGGAAGGTATTCATAAGCAATACCTTGACCAGTTTTCTTCTGGAAACAGAATTGAGAACAACGAAGTGGTGAAACAAAGAGCAAGTATTGTAGCACAAGGGTTCACGCAGATACCCAACTATTCTCCAGAGGTGGAATCTCTTTCAGATAACTTATATCATTGGCAGTACAAAATCATCTATGTCTGCAGTTGATAGATGTAGTGATCACATATCCATATGGATCACTAGATTCAGACATATATGATTGATTCCCGATGGAATCTCACTTCTGAATCGAAATGCAAAATGCAACATACATTGTGTACAAATCAGTAAGTCACCATACGACTTATTGTGGTCGGTAAATATGGTACAACCGATGTAGTGAGTTCCTTATTCACAAGGATTACTCCTACAATGATGATTATCCATGATTGTGTGTCTGCAATGACGACACATGTAATCATCTAAATGACGAAGTTTAAAATGAAGGATTTGGTAAACCAAAATACCGCTCGTTACTACAAATTGAGCACCTTCATACATGCATTATGGTATACTATGTTGTCTATATCCATAATATATTGGATAAATTCATTGTGGACAAATCTTATCCATCCATAAGTCTCATGGTAGTTCATTCTCTAGACATAGAGAAAGATATATATAGACCAAGAGATGATGGAAATTGTTGGGGAACGTAGTATTTTAAAATTTTCCTACGATCACGCAAGTTCTATCTACCAGATGCATAGCAACGAGAGGGAAGAGTGTGTCTACGTACCCTCGTAGACCGAAAGCGGAAGCGTCAAGTGACGCGGTTGATGTAGTCGAACTTCTTCGCGATTCAACCGATCAAGCACCGAACGTACGGCACCTCCGTGTTCAGCACACGTTCAGCTTGATGACGTCCCACGAGCTCTTGATCCAGTTGAGCTTCACGGGAGAGTTTCGTCAGCACGACGGCGTGGTGACGGATATGATGTATTCACCGGCGCAGGGCTTCGCCTAAGCACCGCGACGGTATGATCGAGGTGTGTTTCTGTGGAGGGGGGCAGCGCACACGGCTGGAACAATTCAACTTGTGTGTCTTTGGGTGCCCCCCTGCCCCCGTATATAAAGGAGCAAGGGGGGAGGCCGGCCGGCCCTTGTTTGGTGCGGCTAGGGGTGCAATCCTACTAGGAATAGGATTGCAATCCTATTCCTAGTAGGAATCACCAAAGAAAGAAGAGAGGGAAAGGAAAAGAGGGAGAGGTGGCACCCCCCCAATCCTAGTCCAACTAGGAACCCTAGGTGGGGCGCCGGCCAGCCCTATGGGCTGCCTCTCTCTTTCCCTTAAGGCCCACTATGGACCATCCCCCTTCGTAGGGGGTTCCGGTAACCCCCTCCGGCAATCCTGTTAAATCCGAAACTTTTCCGGAACACTTCCGGTGTCCGAATATAGTCGTCCAATATATCAATCTTTATGTCTCGGACATTCCGAGACTCCTCGTCATATCCGTGATCTCATCCGGGACTCCGAACTACCTTCGGTACATCAAAACTCATAAACTCATAATACCGATCGTCATCAAACGTTAAGCGTGCGGACCCTACGGGTTCGAGAACTATGTAGACATGACCGAGACTCATCTCCGGTCAATAACCAATAGCGGAACCTGGATGTTCATATTGGCTCCTACATATTCTACGAAGATCTTTTATCGGTCAAAACCGCATAACAACATACGTCGTTCCTTTTGTCATCGGTATGTTACTTGCCCGAGATTCGATCGTCGGTATCTCTATACCTAGTTCAATCTCGTTACCGGCAAGTCTCTTTACTCGTTGCGTAACACATCATCTCGTGACTAACTCATTAGTCTTTTGCTTGCAAGGCTTATTGTGATGTGTGTTACCGAGAGGGCCCAGAGATACCTCTCCGACACTCGGAGTGACAAATCCTAATCTTGATCTATGCCAACACCACGAATACTTTCGGAGACACCTGTAGAGCATCTTTATGATCACCTAGTTATGTTGTGACGTTTGATAGCACACAAGGTGTTCCTACGGTATTCGGGAGTTGCATAATCTCATAGTCATAGGAACATGTATAAGTCATGAAGAAAGCAATATCAGTAAAACTAAACGATCATAGTGCTATGCTAGCGGATGGGTCTTGTCCATCACATCATTCTCCTAATGATGTGATCCCGTTGATCAAATGACAACTCATGTCTATGGCTAGGAAACATAACCATCTTTGATCAATGAGCTAGTCTAGTAGAGGCATACTAGGGACACTTTGTTTTGTCTATGTATTCACACATGTACTAAGTTTCCGGTTAATACAATTCTAGCATGAATAATAAACATTTATCATGATATAAGGAAATAAATAATAACTTTATTATTGCCTCTAGGGCATATTTCCTTCAGTCTCCCACTTGCACTAGAGTCAATAATCTAGCTCACATCGCCATGTGATTTAATACCGATAGTTCACATCGTTATGTGAATAACACCCATAGTTCACATCACCATGTGACCAACACCCAAAGGGTTTACTAGAGTCAATAATCTAGTTCACATCGCTATGTGATTAATACCCAAGAGTGATAAGGTGTGATCATGTTTTGCTTGTGAGAGAAGTTTAGTCAATGGGTCTGTCACATTCAGATCCGTATGTATTTCGCAAATTTCTATGTCTACAATGCTCTGCATAGAGCTACTCTAGCTAATTGCTCCTACTTTCAATACGCATCCAGATTGATACTTAGAGTCATCTGGATTTAGTTTCAAAGCTTGCATCGGCGTAACCCTTTACGACGAACTCTTTGTCACCTCCATAATCGAGAAATATTTCCTTTAGTCATCCAATTACTAAGGATAATTTTGACCGCTGTACAGTGATCTACTCCTGGATCACTATTGTACCTCCCTGTCAAACTCATGGCAAGGTACACAACATGTTTGGTACACAGCATGGCATACTTTATAGAACCTATGGCTGAGGCATAGGGAATGACTTTCATTCTCTCTATATTTTTCTGCTGTGGTCTGGCTTTGAGTCTTACTCAACTTCACACCTTACAAGTCAGGCAAGAACTCCTTCTTTGACTGATCCATTTTAAACTACTTCAAAAACTTATCAAGGTATGTACTCATCGAAAGTCTTATCAAGCGTCTTGATCTATCTCTATAGATCTTGATGCCCAATATGTAAGTAGCTTCACCAAGGTCTTTCTTTGAAAAACTCCTTTCAAACACTCCTTTATGCTTTCCAGAAAATTCTACATCATTTCTGATCGACAATATGTCATTCACATATACTTATCAGAAATGGTGTAGTGCTCCCACTCACTTTCTTGTAAATACAGGCTTCACCACAAGTCTGTATAAATCTATATGCTTTGATCAACTTATCAAAGCGTATATTCCAACTCCGAGATGCTTGCACCAGTCCATAGATGGATCGCTGGAGCTTGCACATTTTGTTAGCACCTTTAGGATTGACAAAACCTTCTGGTTGCATCATATACAAGTCTTCTTTAATAAATCCATTAAAGAATGCAGTTTTGTTATCCATTTGCCAGATTTCATAAAATGCGGCAATTGCTAACATGATTCGGACAGACTTAAGCATCGCTACAGGTGAGAAAGTCTCATCGTAGTCAACTCCTTGAACTTGTCGAAACCCTTTCGCAACAAGTCGAGCTTTGTAAACAGTAACATTACCGTCTGCGTCGGTCTTCCTCTTAAAGATCCATTTATTTTCGATGGCCTGCCGATCATCGGGCAAGTCAACCAAAGTCCACACTTTGTTCTCATACATGGATCCCATCTCAGATTTCATGGCCTTATGCCATTTTGCGGAATCTGGGCTCATCATCGCTTCCTCATAGTTCGTAGGTTCATCATGGTCTAGTAACATGATTTCCAGAACTGGGTTGCCGTACCACTCTGGTGCGGAACGAACTCTGGGTGATCTACGAAGTTCAGCAGAAACTTGATCTGAAGTTTCATGATCATCATCATTAGCTTCCTCACTAATTGGTGTAGGAATCACTGGAACTAGTTTCAGTGATGTTCCACTTTCCAATTCGGGAGAAGGTACAATTACCTCATCAAGTTCTACTTTCCTCCCACTCACTTCTTTCGAGAGAAACTCCTTCTCTAGAAAGGATCCACTCTTAGCAATAAAGACCTTGCCTTAGGATCTGTGATAGAAGGTGTACCCAACAGTTTCTTTTTGGGTATCCTATGAAGATTTACTTCCCCGATTTGGGTTCAAGCTTATCATGTTGAAACTTTTTCACATAAGCATCGCAGTCCCAAACTTAAAGAAATGACAGCTTAGGTTTCTCGTCAAACCACAGTTCATACGGTGTCATCTCCATGGATTTAGATGGTGCCCTATTTAACGTGAATGTAGATGTCTCTAATGCATAACCCCAAAAGCGATAGTGGTAGATCGGTAAGAGACATCATCGATCGCACTATATCTAGTACGGTTATGACGTTCGGACACACCATTACACTGTGGTGTTCCAGGTGGCGTGAGTAGTGAAACTATTTCACATTGTTTTTATTGAAGGCCAAACTCGCTAACTCAAATATTTTACCTCTACGATCATATCGTAGAAACTCTTATTTTCTTGTTACGATGATTCTCCACTTCACTCTGAAATTCTTTGAACTTTTCAAATGTTTCAGACTTGTGCTTCATTAAGTAGATATACCCATATCTGCTCAAATCATCAGTGAAGGTCAGAAAATAACGATACCCGCCGCGAGCTTCAACACTCATTGGTCCACATACATCAGTATGTATGATTTCCAACAAATCTGTTGCTCGCTCCATAGTTCCGGAGAATGGAGTTTTAGTCATCTTGCCCATAAGGCATGGTTCGCAAGCACCAAGTGATTCATAATCAAGTGATTCCAAAAGTCCATCACTATGGAATTTCTTCATGCGCTTTACACCAATATGACCTAAACGGCAGTGCCACAAATAAGTTGCACTATCATTATTAACCTTGCATCTTTTGGCTTCAATATTATGAATATGTGTATCACACGATCGAGATCCAACAAACCATTTTCATTGGGTGTATGACCATAGAAGGTTTTATTCATGTAAACAGAACAACAATTATTCTCTAACTTACATGAATAACCGTATTGCAATAAACATGATCAAATCATATTCATTCTCAACACAAACACCAAATAACACTTATTTAGGTTCAACACTAATCCCGAAAGTATAGGGAGTGTGCGATGATGATCATATCAATCTTGGAACTACTTCCAATACACATCGTCACTTCATCCTTTAACTAGTTTATGTTCATTATGCAACTCCCATTTCGAGTTACTACTCTTTAGCAACTAAACCAGTATCAAATACCGAGGGGTTGCTATGAACACTAGTAAAATACACATCAATAATCTGTATATCAAATATACCTTTGTTCACTTTGCCATCCTTCTTATCCGCCAAGTATCTAGGGCAGTTCCACTTCCAGTGACCATTTCCTTTGTAGTAGAAGCATTTGTTTCAGGCTTGAGTTTAGCTTTGGGTTTCTTCACGGGAGTGACAACTTGCTTGTCATTCTTCTTGAAGTTCCCCTTCTATCCCTTTGCCCTTTACTTGAAACAAGTGGTCTTGTTAACCATCAACACTTGATGCTCTTTCTTGATTTCTACCTTCGCCGATTTCAGCATCGCGAAGAGCTCGGGAATTACTTTCGTCATCCCTTGCATATTATAGTTCATCATGAAGTTCTACTAACTTGGTGATAGTGACTAGAGAACTTTGTCAATTACTATCTTATCTGGAAGATTAACTCCCACTTGATTCAAGTAATTGTAGTACCCAGACAATCTGAGCACATGCTCA
>LR738715.1:619468567-619491838 GCA_902687465.1 Secale cereale | reverse complement strand
AGGCATGGTTCGCAAGCACCAAGTGATTCATAATCAAGTGATTCCAAAAGTCCATCACTATGGAATTTCTTCATGCGCTTTACACCAATATGACCTAAACGGCAGTGCCACAAATAAGTTGCACTATCATTATTAACCTTGCATCTTTTGGCTTCAATATTATGAATATGTGTATCACACGATCGAGATCCAACAAACCATTTTCATTGGGTGTATGACCATAGAAGGTTTTATTCATGTAAACAGAACAACAATTATTCTCTAACTTACATGAATAACCGTATTGCAATAAACATGATCAAATCATATTCATTCTCAACACAAACACCAAATAACACTTATTTAGGTTCAACACTAATCCCGAAAGTATAGGGAGTGTGCGATGATGATCATATCAATCTTGGAACTACTTCCAATACACATCGTCACTTCATCCTTTAACTAGTTTATGTTCATTATGCAACTCCCATTTCGAGTTACTACTCTTTAGCAACTAAACCAGTATCAAATACCGAGGGGTTGCTATGAACACTAGTAAAATACACATCAATAATCTGTATATCAAATATACCTTTGTTCACTTTGCCATCCTTCTTATCCGCCAAGTATCTAGGGCAGTTCCACTTCCAGTGACCATTTCCTTTGCAGTAGAAGCATTTGTTTCAGGCTTGAGTTTAGCTTTGGGTTTCTTCACGGGAGTGACAACTTGCTTGTCATTCTTCTTGAAGTTCCCCTTCTATCCCTTTGCCCTTTACTTGAAACAAGTGGTCTTGTTAACCATCAACACTTGATGCTCTTTCTTGATTTCTACCTTCGCCGATTTCAGCATCGCGAAGAGCTCGGGAATTACTTTCGTCATCCCTTGCATATTATAGTTCATCATGAAGTTCTACTAACTTGGTGATAGTGACTAGAGAACTTTGTCAATTACTATCTTATCTGGAAGATTAACTCCCACTTGATTCAAGTAATTGTAGTACCCAGACAATCTGAGCACATGCTCAATGTTGAGCTATTCTCCTCCATCTTGTAGGCAAAGTACTGTCAGAGGTCTTATACCTCTCGACACGGGTATGAGTATGAAATACTAATTTCAACTCTTGGAACATCTTATATGCTCCGTGATGTTCAAAACGTTTTTGAAGTCCCGGTTCTAAGCCGTAAAGCATGGTGCACTAAACTATCAAGCAGTCATCATACCGAGCTTTTGTCAAAACGTTCATAACGTCTACATCTGCTCCTGCAATAGGTCTATCACCTAGCGGTGCATTAAGGACATAATTCTTCTGTGCAGCAATGAGGATAATCCTCAGATCACGGAACAATTCCGCATCATTGCTACTAACATCTTTCAACTTGGTTTTCTCTAGGAACATATAGAAAATAAACGTGGAGCAACATCGCGAGCTATTGATCTACAACATAGATATGCTAATACTACCAGGACTAAGTTCATGATAAATTAAAGTTCAATTTAATCATATTACTTAAGAACTCTCACTTAGATAGACATCCCTCCGGTCATCTAAATGATCACGTGATCCAAATCAACTAAACCATGTCCGATCATCACGTGAGATGGAGTAGTTTCAATGGTGAACTTCTTATGTTGATCATATCTACTATATGATTCACGCTCGACCTTTCGGTCTCCAGTGTTCCGAGGCCATATCTGCATATGCTAGGCTCGTCAAGTTTAACCCGAGTATTCTGCGTGTGCAAAACTGGCTTACACCCGTTGTATTTGAACGTAGAGCTTATCACACCCGATCATCACGTGGTGTCTCGGCACGACGAACTTTCGCAACGGTGCATACTCAGGGAGAACACTTATACCTTGAAATTTAGTAAGGGATCATCTTATAATGCTACCGTCGTTCTAAGCAAAATAAGAAGCATAATAAGATAAACATCACATGCAATCAAAGTATATGACATGATATGGCCATCATCATCTTGTGCTTTTGATCTCCATCTTCAAAGCACCGTCATGATCACCTTCGTCACCGGCGCGACACCTTGATCTCCATCGTAGCATCGTTGTCGTCTCGCCAATTATTGCTTCTACGACTATCGCTACCGTTTAGTGATAAAGTAAAGCAATTACATGGCGATTGCATTTCATACAATAAAGCGACAACCATATGGCTCCTGCCAGTTGCCGATAACATTACAAAACATGATCATCTCATACAAAACCGTATAACTCATCATGTCTTGACCATATCACATCACAACATGCCCTGCAAAAACAAGTTAGACGTCCTCTACTTTGTTGTTGCAAGTTTTACGTGGCTGCTACGGGCTTAGCAAGAATCGTTCTTACCTACGCATACAAAACCACAACGATGTTTCGTTAAGTATGTGCTGTTTTAACCTTCACAAGGACCGGGCGTAGCCACACTTGATTCAGCTAAAGTGAGAGAGACAGACACCCGCCAGTCACCTTTAAGCAACGAGTGCTCTTAACGGTGAAACCAGTCTCGCGTAAGCATACGCGTAATGTCGGTCCGGGCCGCTTCATCTCACAATACCGCCGAAGAAAAGTATGACATGCTGGTAAGCAGTATGACTAGTATCGCCCACAACTCATTGTGTTCTACTCGTGCATATCATCTACGCATAGACCTGGCTCATGATGCCACTGTTGGGGAACGTAGTATTTTAAAATTTTCCTACGATCACGCAAGATCTATCTACCAGATGCATAGCAACGAGAGGGAAGAGTGTGTCTACGTACCCTCATAGACCGGAAGCGGAAGCGTCAAGTGACGCGGTTGATGTAGTCGAACTTCTTCGCGATTCAACCGATCAAGCACCGAACGTACGGCACCTCCGTGTTCAGCACACGTTCAGCTTGATGACGTCCCACGAGCTCTTGATCCAGTTGAGCTTCACGGGAGAGTTTCGTCAGCACGACGGCGTGGTGACGGATATGATGTATTCACCGGCGCAGGGCTTCGCCTAAGCACCGCGACGGTATGATCGAGGTGTGTTTCTGTGGAGGGGGGCACCGCACACGGCTGGAACAATTCAACTTGTGTGTCTTTGGGTGCCCCCTGCCCCCGTATATAAAGGAGCAAGGGGGGAGGCCGGTCGGCCCTTGTTTGGTGCGGCTAGGGGTGCAATCCTACTAGGAATAGGATTGCAATCCTATTCCTAGTAGGAATCACCAAAGAAAGAAGAGAGGGAAAGGAAAAGAGGGAGAGGTGGCGCCCCCCCAATCCTAGTCCAACTAGGAACCCTAGGTGGGGCGCCGGCCAGCCCTATGGGCTGCCTCTCTCTTTCCCTTAAGGCCCACTATGGACCATCCCCCTTCGTAGGGGGTTCCGGTAACCCCCTCCGGCAATCCTGTTAAATCCGAAACTTTTCCGGAACACTTCCGGTGTCCGAATATAGTCGTCCAATATATCAATCTTTATGTCTCGGACATTCAGAGACTCCTCGTCATGTCCGTGATCTCATCCGGGACTCCGAACTACCTTCGGTACATCAAAACTCATAAACTCATAATACTGATCGTCATCAAACGTTAAGCGTGCGGACCCTACGGGTTCGAGAACTATGTAGACATGACCGAGACTCATCTCCGGTCAATAACCAATAGCGGAACCTGGATGTTCATATTGGCTCCTACATATTCTACGAAGATCTTTTATCGGTCAAAACCGCATAACAACATACGTCGTTCCTTTTGTCATCGGTATGTTACTTGCCCGAGATTCGATCGTCGGTATCTCTATACCTAGTTCAATCTCGTTACCGGCAAGTCTCTTTACTCGTTGCGTAACACATCATCTCGTGACTAACTCATTAGTCTTTTGCTTGCAAGGCTTATTGTGATGTGTGTTACCGAGAGGGCCCGGAGATACCTCTCCGACACTCGGAGTGACAAATCCTAATCTTGATCTATGCCAACACCACGAATACTTTCGGAGACACCTGTAGAGCATCTTTATGATCACCTAGTTATGTTGTGATGTTTGATAGCACACAAGGTGTTCCTACGGTATTCGGGAGTTGCATAATCTCATAGTCATAGGAACATGTATAAGTCATGAAGAAAGCAATAGCAGTAAAACTAAACGATCATAGTGCTATGCTAGCGGATGGGTCTTGTCCATCACATCATTCTCCTAATGATGTGATCCCGTTGATCAAATGACAACTCATGTCTATGGCTAGGAAACATAACCATCTTTGATCAATGAGCTAGTCTAGTAGAGGCATACTAGGGACACTTTGTTTTGTCTATGTATTCACACATGTACTAAGTTTCCGGTTAATACAATTCTAGCATGAATAATAAACATTTATCATGATATAAGGAAATAAATAATAACTTTATTATTGCCTCTAGGGCATATTTCCTTCAGAAATGAGATATTGGGACTCAACGTTTCATAATGCCATTGGATCCACTAAACACAATTGGTTGGTACTAAAGACTATCTTTCGATATCTCCAAGGCATCAAATATCTTGTCCTGGTTTTTCAGTTTCACAGAAATGTGAACACCGGTATCATTGGATACATCGATCAAATCCCCACTATGTCAGATCGTAGACAACCTTAGTGTTCCTACTAGGTGTGGTAGACCTCTCATGAAGATTCTTCGAAATAGACCTCGTGGCTACATTCACCAACCATTATCTCAACGATAATGTGTCTTGTGTTGCCCGGATGCAATCAGGTTGTGTAATAAGAAATATCGCTATATTGCATATCTTGCAAGTTAAATCATGTGACTAATTTATTCATGAAGTCTCTACCAACTTTTCACAAAATTGGTATGTGACGGCTTCAAATTTTGCAAGAATCGGGGGGAGTATCTTCCTGAATTGTTCATGTTCAATGCATCATATTATACTCTTTTCCCTTCATGAGTTTACTTTATAGGTTCTCATAAAGGTTTTTAATGAGGTAATATCAACACATGATCATATGCCATACTTTATGTTTTCCCCACCGGGGTTTTTAGGAAAGTATATACGACATATTTATTGTTCTCTAAACTCTATGGGTTTTCTCATATTGAATTAAAAAAGACAATAACCATTATATGTTGCGTCATTTTCTCCTTATTTTTTTCCCACTGGGTTTTGAAGGAGTTTTGGCAACATATCAAACATTGTAATCCTCACATTTTTCCCATGTGGTTTTTGGAGGAGTCTATAATCAAGATGGTGATTATGCATGGTCAGGTGGTGATTAGGGGGAGTGTTAAGATTAATTAACTAAATGTTAATTAAGGTTAATCCCCACTCCTTCCCGTTTGGCAACCGCACGTCAGTTGCTCCTGGAGGGTCGTCTTCACCAACAGTCACGTCCCAGGAGGCACCCTTTCACATGCTATATATGTAACCGATCTGATGAAATAAAGGGAGATTTGGATTGATTCCAAACAGATACAACGCATCACTGATTAAAAGGTGTTGGGTTGGTGTGAAGAATATTTTTAGATATCTTTTGTACACCATAGATCTTGGTTTGTTCTATGAGAAAAAAAACAAGATATGACCATGGTTGGATATTCTGATGCTGGATATATATTAGATCCCCATAATCCTAGATCACAAACTGGTTTTTGTCTCCTCAAATGAAGGTGTGACCTTCTCTGGGAAGTCGAGAAGACAAATTTTAGTGGATGCATCCACTAGTCATTCTTAAATCGTTAATTTTTATGAAGCATCTCATAAATGTATGTGACTTCGCACAATGATGAACTTTGTTAAAAGTACAAGTGGGAACCACTCACCATTACCTATGAAGATAATGTTGTGTTTGTATTACACAGATGCAGACATGTTATAAAGAGCAACAATAGGATGTGTATGGCTCTAAAAGTATTTTCTTCCCCGTGAGTTGAAATAAGGTGGATGATAAATATCTTGCAAATGAAGTCATGCGATAATTTTGGTGACTTATTCACAAAGTATTTATCAAGTTCTTCATTCCAAAAAAAAAATATGTTCATGGAATTGGTATGAGATGACTTTGTTATTTGCAAGGTTTAGGAGGACTGTTCTCCTGAACTATAACTTGTTCGAGATCTTCGGATCTTTGATATTGCACTCTTTTCCTTTACGACTTTTTCCTATATGGTTTCTCATGCAAGGTTTTCAATGAGGCAATAGTAATACAAACATAGTGGTATGTCGTTTTCTCCTTATTTTCCCACTAGATTTTTGAAAGGAGTTTTTCATGACATAATACATATATCTTCTCGTATTTTTTCAACAAGGTTTTTGTAGAAGCTCTTATCAAGATGATGATTAATCATGAGCATTGATTAGGAGGAGTGTTAGGATTACTTCAGTCCTACATAATACATGCTTACTTGATTAATCAACAAGCGCTGCGTCGGTTGCACGCATCCCTTGCCAAAAGGCACATTTTCATTGCATCTCTTGTAACACTATAAATACCCCAACCATCAATAAAGAGTTACACATATTAGGAATTAATTAATTAGATTAATTAAGTGTTAATCACTGCTATGTCGGTGGCCAGTTTGGCAACTGCCACCTTTTGTAACCGCCTTGTAAACAAGGTATAAATACCTCATCTTCAATCAATGAAATGACTGTTCACTCCAATCGTTTGCTCCTCTCTCTCTTTTCCTCTTCACACGTTATCATCACTTTTCTCTCTCAGAGCATCTTCAACAACCGTCGAACATGCCGCGCGCTAAAAACTATTTTGCCGCACGCCCATCGCCTGGTTTGGCGCGGCGGGCAGCGCTGGCTCCAACAGCCGCGCTAAAATGCAACGCGCACGACTGTCGCACTAATAACATATGCATTCCAAAACAAAAGCAACAAGATCAAACACAAACAAAATAAATCAAAATAAATAGTTCAATTTCGTTATTACAACTCAAACAAACAGTTTATCGTTCAATACAACAAATAATGCAATAAACACAACAAATAATTCAACAATACAATATCGAACGCACAAATCATGATGCTCTTTGTCGTCCATTCCATGCCCACCACTCCTCAATGAGATCCTTCTGAAGATCATCATGCGCTGCGGGGCGTCAAATGGCATGATAGGAGGCAACAAAACGGGCCACCCTTTCAGCCCTCCGTCGCACTCGCACGGGATGTCCCAAGAGCTCATACTGAGAGTAGTCTACATCTTGGCCACGCTCATTCTCGATGATCATGTTATGCATGATCACACAAGCGTGCGTGATGTACCAAAGCATTTTTTGATCCCAAAATCTAGCCGGTTCTCTCACAATAGCAAATTGGGCTTGCAAAATCACAAAAGCTCTCTCCACATCTTTTCTAGCCGCCGCCTGAGCATTGTGAAAATCAAGTTTTTTCTTACCTTCCGCCTTTTTCAACGGTTTCACAAAGGTTTGCCACTTTGGATAGATGACATCCGTTAGATAATAGCCATAGTTATATGTACGGCCATTTGCTACAAACTGCACCGGTAGCAAATCACCATTTGCAATCTTATTCATCAGTGATGACCGGTTGACAACATTGATGTCCTTCAAAGATCCAGGCATTCCAAAGAATGCATGCCAAATCCAAGTCTCTTGATCGGACGCCGCTTCAAAGATTATAGTGGAACCCTTTTTTTGGTCGTGGAATTGCCCATGCCATGCCTTTGGACAATTCTTCCAACTCCAATGCATGCAATCTATTGAGCCAAGCATACCAGGAAAGCCGCGAGCTTTGTTCATCTTCAATAACCTTGCGACGTCTTCAGCATTGGGAGATCTCAAATACTCTTGGCCAAACACTTGCACAATTTCAACTGCGAAGCGCTTCACACACATGATGGCTTGGCTCTCACCCATAGCCAAGTGATCATCAACTAAATCAGTCAGGATATCGTATGCCAACATACGCAAAGCGGCTGTCACCTTCTTAAAGGTGCTATGCCCGAGCTCTCCGGTGGCATTCCTCCTTTGTTTAAAAAATCGGTCATGGCTCGCTAGTTTCTCTGCAATGCGCCTGAATAACTCGGTGCTCATCCTAAAGCGACGATGAAAATATGACTCGGGGTATGTTGGATTCTTCGCAAAATAATACCTGATCAATCTGTTGTGGGCATCGATCCTATCCCTCCAATTTTTCTGCCGACCCATAACCGAATTACCGTGCTTCGGTTTTTTATTGATCTGCATAGCTAGGATCATCGCAAGATCCTCCTCCTCTTCCATATCAAATTCTTCTTCGGAAGAATCATACGACGAACTCATCTACAATGTTCAATACTATGCTATAAAAACTACAATCAACATGCACCAAATTCATGAAGTTTGAGCAATACATACCTTGCATTCGTTTTGTCGAACACCTTGCGAGCGCCGAGCGGCAGCGAGCGCTGTTCGTCGGAGGACGGACGCGCACGAGGGGCGACAGTGACTAGAGGGGGGCGGAGGAAGCCGCCGCGGCGCGGGGATAGGCCTGGGAAGCGCCGAAACGGTCGCCGGGTGGCGCAGGCAGCAGCGGCGCTGTGGCCGGAGGGGGATGAGTTGCGAGCGAGCGCGAAGGAGTTTAGGCCCGCACGCTGAACTAGATATGCCGCGCGCGCGCGGTTTTTGTGCGTCCACCGAAGCTACTATACCGGTTATGTGTGTTAAAATTGGGAAATTTCGCGGCTGAGGCTTGTTTGGCGCGGCTGTTGGAGATGCTAGCGATTAGGCCACACACAGGAACACGAAACTTCCCCCGACGGTGAAGGAGACAGCCATCGGCCGATGCGTGACGAGGCCCTCCTGCTCGCACGCGCACGCGCGTGGCCTCGCCATTCCGCAGACGGCGGTGCCCCGAGGCGCCCGGGCGCGTCGCCTCCATCGCAGGGCGCACCGCGGCAGCGGCGCCCTCCGGCGCTAAGGTCTACGACCACGCAGAACCGAGCAACGGCGGTTCACCAGCCAGCGGCCACAGTCGTGTAAGCCGGCGGCCGGCAGTGCCCTCAGGCGTGTGGCGAACCAACCCGAGGCAACGCCCACGGCGTAACCATGGCTTCTACCCTGGATGAGCCGACGACCTCCATCACAGAATGCGCTGCGGCCCTCGGCACCCGTCCCTTCTTCCTTAGGCGCTGCGGCCCTCGGCCGAGACACCACTTCTCGCGATGCGGCCATCTTGACACGGCGCGGCCACAGGGGCGGCCTCCTGAAACGGCCGCGACCCGGCGTTGCTCAGGACCGTGGCGGCGCCATCCGGGGCGCGATCCCTCCCGGATGCGGCCGGCGCGCTGCGGCGGCGACTCCCGACGAATCTCTGCACGGCGGCGGCAGAGCACAGCAGGTGCGACGCGAGGCGTCGTCCTAAGCAAGAACATGCGGTGGTGGTTTGCCATGGCCACCACACACGCACGGGAATTTGGGAACCTTATCACTTTGACCAGTTTTTCTGATTCAGCCCTTCTACTTATCTATATTCACATATTAGTACATATGGTAAATGTCAGCGGTTCAGCCAACAGGCTTTATTGTACTTTAGATATGTGCCTCTGGGATTTCTGAAATAATGTTTCAGGCCGTAACAATAATAGAGTAGTCAACAGATTTTATTTTTTAGATCCTCAGATCTGATTTTTATGCAGCACGGTCTCTGTATTTAACATAAATTGTTGTTTAGGCTCTTGCCAATATCGTAAAATTAACATTGGAGACATTTTTGTGTCTCTGTTTCATATACCATATGTAAAAAAATAGACATTTTCTGAAATTTGTTACATGCTATTACATGCTTAATTTATTTGCCTCTAGCATTCTCTGTAATAGCTATTTTTAGACAACAACTATATTCTTGGAATTGAAATTCATTTCCCTTGCAATTATGGATGCAAATTCAAACATGAATTATGAAGTGTCATACTCAATATGACCATCCACATTTATTTGCGCACGAGGTAATGGTGACATCTACTGCATAATTTGCAGATTATGCATCAATATTGTGAGGTCTACATCTTATTATTTTGATAAGATGACTACCTTCAACGTGCTCTTTTAACTATTAATGTGATTATCCAAAAAATATATTTGTGAATCACAAAATACTGGTGGCATCTACTGCACCATTTGCAGATTATCCATCACTAATGTGAGGTCTACATCTTGTCATTTTAACAAGATGACTACCTTCTATGTGCTCTTCCTAATATTAATATTAGATGTGACTACCTCAAAATATAATAAGGTAATACTGGCATCTACTGTAAATTTTTACAGACTATCCACTATTACTGCAAGGTCTACATCATGTTGCTTTGACAGATGATTACCTTCAAAGTGATTTTCTTAAATATAGCATAACATAAGGTAATAGATATATGAACATCCATTGACAACAGTCAGACTATGTTTTCTATTACTATGAGATCTACACCATATTGATGATTATATTCAAAGTGTTATCCTATATAAATTGAGGTCTACACATACGGGTATAAAAGCATCAGCTATACTAAAAAATGCTCCTCTGAAACATTTGTTGTTGTTCACTAAAATGATTTACTCTCATAGTAAATATTGTTTATGCGCAATCACTATATACCGAAATAGTATTCTTGCACTAATTCAAGCCTCACTCGACTTGAATATGTCATAGTAAATTACGCATTGCTAACCCGGTGATTACTTTCTATTACATTGGTAAAATACATGCAAGTGGAGCCTATGTCACTATTTCTGATTATAGTGTCGTCCGTCCATCAAGAAGGATACCATAATCTATAGCAACGAAATGAAGTCCAAAATATTAACAATGATTTTAGCACATGTGTTGTATCGAAGGATACACCTAGGTTCACCCAGGATCACCTTGGCCATGATTATTCTCAAACAAATCATTTTCATTGCTTACATTTCCAAATGCACTAAATTCATGATTAGGTGAGAGTATTTATTTTAAGATGATTCATGGCATCAATCATTGTATCCACCTGTGGCATTATTGCCACTTAACTCCACCGCCAGGATAATGTGTCATGGCTATTCTCTTAATAGCTAAGTATGTCCATACGCATTTTATCTGTCACAAATTTCACTTAGTTCTAAACTAGGTACATAATGGATGAATATTTATCCACCTTAAATATTTCCCTTAAGAGAAGCATGCTACCATGAGCACATCACTAATGACCACCCATTCGTTTTTCAAGATCTTAAGTCTATAGCAGCTCACAACTCTGTCACTTAATCAACTTCAAGTTAAGATACCTTGATCAAATACTTTTCAAATGCAGATCCGGTTGAAAAGCCCTTAATACACTTTACGTCTCTTATGATGCTATTACCATTTCCATGGTAAAGAAGTATATAATTTCTTAAAATCATCAGATTCACCCAACGGGTGCTATACCATTATTTTAAATATTTGCTAGTACTAAGAATACTATGCAAGTTAGTGGTCACAAAAATGAACAATGATGAATTCAAAGTAAAGTGGAGGCTAATAGACAACCAAAGACAGAATTGTCTCTTAATATGAATCGATCGTTTTCAAATGATCAAAAGACAACTCTCAAGTTTGTCAAATGTGTGGTTATATAAATATTTTACCCATTATTACCAAACCCTCAAACATATGGTCGAACCACGCCATTTTTTTATTAAAAGGCCAATAAGTTCAATGGGATAAATTTGAAAATTTGCAAAAAACAACCAAATTCTGGTAATGGATTGGTCTCAGAATCTTCATCAGAAGGAGGACCAAAATCTAGTGCAAAAAATGGAGGATGAACTTATTTGCACTCAATAATATCGGAGACCTCAGGTAATCTCCTAATTATCACAACTATACTTGTACTACTATGTGTAGTAAAAATGACCAATATCATATCCCTTGGATAAAATATTCGATAAATTTGAATGTATGTTTCAGTTCATACTCAATATTGTTGCGTACACAATGATTTTCTAAATACTAATAAATTAAATATTAGGCTTGATAGCCTTAGTCGTCCTGGTTTGGGGATGATTAGAAAATTATTGACAATTTTGTTGGTCACAACTTATCAAGTTACATTTTTTTCCCAAATCATCAGATTTTATGTGCACCGCATGTGCCATAGGGGGAACCGTTTTTAAGGCACTCTCACCTTAAAAACTCTAAGTAGGTCACTTATACTTCCTTGAGCATATTCAGAAGATATATGTTGATTACTTAATCATTATGTGGGATTATTTAGATACTTCATGGTACTCACAGAAACATTTATAAAATGATTTCAAGTGTATCTGTTGTCACACACAACCATGAGTGATCCTACTAAATTAATTGCTCAACTTATCAAAGTGAGAGAAAATTATACTAAACACGGGATAGACCCATTCGAATGGACAATGTTGTTGAACTCATTTCACGAGCAATAGTACATTATCTACATACCCATAATGGTTTATTTGAATATCTTATCAAAGATAGTGAAATTAGTTACATGACAAACCTTAAAGAATTGTAATTTACTAGCCTCTTGCTAGACACATACGGCCTTACACACCGTAAGTATGATCTAAATCATACCAACTGCAGATCATAGTACGTTCCCCTTATAGTAACTACGTGGAAATCAAGAAAGTATTTCCCATCTATGATAATTCGGTTACGTACTAATATCACCACTCCAGCGTACATCAATGGGCACTCGCAGAAAATTACGGATCTATGTGAGGAATAACAATTTATCTGTTAATCAAAATTATTCACAGCCCGTATGGTGATTGCATCAACAATAAGGATTTTTTTGGCATTAAGGGGAGATAAGTACAAAAAAAAGAATGCCGAGAAATAAATTAGAAATGTTATTTACATTCAATCCTTATATCCACGAACTCAAAGAATCTAAATTAGAAGTTTAGATAATCATATATTTGCAACACATTGCAAACTTGCCACATATATTTACTAATGACAAGGTGTTACTAAATTCTACATTCCTGCGGTAAAATGTCGGAAAGAGTGGAGGTACCTGATAAACCACTCTTCTCCCGAAATGAGAGCGAGAGGGAGAGAAAATCTGACAAGACGAGATATAACTTCTCGTATGCTTCCGCGGAAACAGAGGAAATCAAATCCTCAACCAGTAAATGTAATTCAACATCAAGTTGAAAGACACCTCACTGGATGCTCATCATCCAAAGCCCGGTATAAATGTGCACAAATGTTTTGATGCCGAGACATCGAAACACCTTGACTCCATTTGTTGTAGGAAATCACAAGGAGTTAAAAGGAATAAATATATTATCCACAAACTTCAATGATTCCATCAGAATCATATACACTAAAGACTACATTTGTCGACATATATTTCTTCTCTAACTACTAAAACTTTTTGGGCCCTGAACCAAAATCCATGGTAGAGTGCCTCTTGCATTCATATTGGTTCACATAAAAGGAAGCAAGTAACGAAGAATAGCTCTTGCTCAGAAAAAGAGTGGTATTTACCGCAGTATTACCGAGTCCTCATAAGTCTATTCCATATGGAATACTAAAAACTTCCCATTCATACCCTAAGTCAATGAGGTGGTGAGAAAGTGAGGCTTGTAGCAAAGGGTTCACGCAAAGACCCAACATCGATTATGATGTGACATACCCTCTTGGTATGAGTGGAATTATGTTTCGATACTAAATATCATTGGCAATACAAATAATATTTTCCATGCAGTTAATGGATGCAGTGACTACATACTCATATGAGTCACTCGTTTCGGAAATCTATATTGAAGTCCCCGAAGGGCTTACTATTCTGAATCCAAAAGCAAATCGCAACAATTTTTGTGTAAAACTTCATAAGTCACTCTATGACTTGAAATAGTCGGAAATCATATGGTACTACCGACTAAACGAGTTCCTTCTTCAAAAGGATTACTCGAATAATGATGATTATTTACATGTTTAATAAATAAATCCCAAATTTGATTACCTTTCATCACCTCGGTGTATATTGATGACCTCGTCATGAATGTCTATACAAGACCTAAACATAAACAAAATCATCTAAAGACGGAAAATTTGGATTCAACCAAATTTAGCTTAAGTTTACAAGTTAAGCATTCTCTCAAAAATACATATCCATCTACATATATCCAAAACATATACGAGAAGTTCAATGTGGATATATCATACCAATAGAAGACGTATAATATGGTCACACTACCCGTGATAGGGTACAAATCTATTCATACCTAGAGGTGATAATGAAGTGATATCAGGACCTGAAGTTATGTATCTCACCAATGACAAAGTACTCATATAATTGCAAACTACGTCAGGCCTGGCACTATATTTGCTATCATTGTAGTGAACCCCCAACAAAAGGTATATGGCTAATAAGAAATATTAGCTTATATCTCAAGCTCACAATGAATCTTGGGTAATTCCATGAGGAAAATCAAGATATGACCATGATATTATGAAATGATATTGGCTTTTTCTTTGATCCCAGCAATGCCATATCAATGACTGAATTTGCGGGAATAGCCTTCATATAGAAGTCATCTAAATGGGCTTTAATGGCTATTTCCAATTATCATTCTGACATAATTGCTTTATCTAAAAGCATTGCAAAATATGCATGGCACAGCGAAATGATAAACCACACTCAAAATCATGTGGTTGAGATTCATCAGAATCACATAAATTGATTTATAAAGAGGATACCACTTGTGTTACTCAATACCTACAGGTTATACGAAGAGCAATATCATAAAGCACGTTGCTCGAAAATTACTTATCCTCACAAATTATAGAAAGTGAGGAAACAATATAAAACAAAATACTGTGTAAATCCAACAGATTATTCACAATGTCATGATCATGTCAATGAAATTGGTATGAGACATCCACCGGATTTCCAAAGTTCAGGGGGAGTAATCTCTCAAACTATAACCTATTAACAATCATCAGATTGCATATATTGTACTCTTGTTCCCTTCATGAGTTTTTCCCTAATGGTTTCTCATAAAAGGTTTTTAATGATACAATATGAACACAAGTATCTGTATATGTGAAAGTGCAACTAATCCCCGGGTGGTTTTGGCAATTAATAACAACATATATATCATTGAACTAATAGCTACTTGAGAATCATTTCAGAGAAGTTCATTGATATGGGTATGGCAATGACTGAAGAAGTGGACCCCTCAAAATGCTAAGGCAAGCATTGGCAAAAGCTCAAGACTCCATTTTTGGTTTAGTGATCCAAGATCACATTGAGTCCATAGGAAAAGCCAATACTATTAAAAGGGGATGAGGTTGTGTTGATGATCTGGTTGCTCAAGTGCTTAGTGATATATCTCCTTTAACTATCAGCAACTTTCACTACCAAACACACTCATAAGTAATCTCGGACCAACCGATTTTCCAAACTCAATCCCACCGAGATGAACCACCTCAGCCATAAGCCAAACCCTAGAAAAATCGGTCAATCCAAGTTTGAGATCGGTCTCACCGAAATATGGGCTGCCAAGCTTCTGTAACCGTTTGTCCTCAAATCGAAATAACCGAGTTGATGATTTCGGTCTCACCGAAACTGGCAAGTTCTTGTATTGACTCAAATCGGACAAACCGAGATGGTATTTTCGGTCCCACCGAAAACCCCAACGTTCACTATATTTGAACTTTCGGTCTGACCGAGTTTCCACTTCGGTCTCACCGAGATTGCTCAATTATGTGTGTAACGGTTGGATTTTGTGTGGAGGCTATATATACCCCTCCACTCCCTCTTCATTCGTGGAGAGAGCCATCAGAAGGAACTACCACTCCTACCTTACACTTTCTGAGAAGAGAACTACCTACCCTTGTGTTGAGATCAAGTTGCTCCATTCCTACCATATGAAACTTGATTTCTAACCTTCCCAAGTTGCTTTCCACTCAATCCTTTCTTCCACCACAGCCATATCAGTGAGGAGAGTTGAGTGTTGGGGAGATTATCATTTGAAGCACAAGAGCAAGGAGTTCATCATCATCTACAACATTTTTTACCTTTTGGAGGGTGGTGCCTCCTAGATTGGTTAGGTGTCGCTTGGGAGCCTCCGTCATCGAGATGTGGAGTTGAACCAAGAAGTTTGTAAGGGCAAGGAGATCGCCTACTTCGTGAAGATCTACCCCGAGTAAGGCTAGCCCTCCGTGGGCGTAGGCCATGATGGAATAGACAAGGTTGCTTCTTCGTGGACCCTTCGTGGGTGGAGCCCTCCGTGGACTCGCGCAGCCGTTACCCTCCGTGGGTTGAAGTCTCCATCAACGTGGATGTACGATAGCACTACCTATCGGAACCACGGGAAAAATCATTGCGTCTCCAAATTGCGTTTGATCTTCTCCACATCTCTTTACTACATGTGCAATTTACTTTCCGCTGCTTATACTCTAGAATTGCATGTGTAGGGTGATACTTGTCTTGATCATAATTGAGAAACTACCAAAAACTGTTCTTTGTCTAAAGGCAGAATTTTTATATTTACAAGTAGTCTAATCACCCCCCCTCTAGACATACTTTCGATCCTACAAGTGGTATCAGAGCTTTGGTCTCCATTGTTTGGTTTCCATTGCATTGGACTCCATAAGCTTGGTTTCACAACCTAGGAGAGTATGGCGTCTAGTGAGGGTAATTATCGTAGAGGTCCTTACTTTGATGGTACAAATTTTGCTAGTTGGAAGCATAAAATGAAAATGCATATTCTTGGTCATAACCCAGCCGCATGGGGCATTATTTGTGTTGGTATGCAAGGTGAATTCTTCGAGGAAGGAAAAGTTCCGGATCGCGAAGCTACACCGGAAGAGTTGCGGATGTTGCAAAACAATGCTCAAGCTTGTGACATTCTCTTCAATGCTTTGTGTCCCGAGGAGTTCAACAAAATCAGCCGTCTTGAGAATGCTAAAGAGATTTGGGATACTTTGGTTGAAATGCACGAAGGTACCGAGTCTGTGAAGAAATCAAAGCTAGATATTCTTCAAGGTCAACTTGACAAGTTCAAGATGAAGGATGGTGAAGGAGTCGCTGAAATGTACTCTAGGCTTGCTCTCATCACAAATGAGATTGCCGGCTTAGGAAGCGAAGAAATGACCGACCGATTCATCATTAAGAAGATTCTCAGAGCTTTGGATGGAAAGTACGACACCGTGTGCACTTTGATCCAAATGATGCCAAACTACAAGACTCTCAAGCCAACTAAAGTCATTGGAAGAATTGTTGCTCATGAGATGACACTTAAGGATAAGGAAAAGCTTCACAACAAGTCAAGTGGTGCTTACAAAGCTACAAGTGATGCTCCCACAACCTCAAGTGACAAGTTAATTTCCAATGAAGAGATAAGCCTAATGGTTAAGAACTTCAACAAATTCTACAAGAATAGAGGCAAAGAGAGAAGCTCAAAGTCTAGATCATATGATGAAAAGAGATCTTCTAGTCGTGATCGAAACTGCTACAATTGTGGAAGACCCGGACACTTCTCAAATGAGTGTACGGCTCCCCACAAGAGAAGAGAAGAATCTCCAAGAAGAAGATCAAGAGATGAGTCACCTCAGAAAGAGAGAAGGAGTAGAGATGATCGTTATGAACGAAGACCCTCTCGGAGAAACAAGGATTCGGAAAGGAAAGACAAGTCATCAAGGAGCTACACAAGAAGAAGACATCAAGCTCATGTAGGTGAATGGGTCTCCGGTTCCGACTCCGACAATCAATCCGATGGAAGCTATCACTCTGACTCCGACTACAGTCAAGATGAAGGTGTTGCCGGTCTTGCACTCGTATCCTCCAACTCCAACTCCTACGACTTATTTGATTCACCAAATGAGGGAATTGGAAGATGCTTCATGGCTAAAGGCCCCAAGGTATCACACCCTGAATTCATTGACTTCAATAGTGATGAGGATGACTTGCTTGGTGAAGATGAGCTCTTGCATGATAAATCTAGTGAGCTTAGTAACGATGAAAATGCTAGTAGTCTTTATAGTCGAGAAGAGTCGAATGACAATGCTATGAAGGAGATTGAGCGTCTAACTAAAGAACTAAACACTCTTAAGTTAGCTCATGAAACAACTCAAGAAGATCATAGAGAGCTCCTAAGATCTCATGAGAAGCTACGCTTCGAGAAGCTCACTCTAGAGCAAGAACATGAGTTTCTAAAAGCGATCAATGACGATCTTCGAAAGAAGAGCTCTTCATATCTTGCCAAACGACTTCTCTTGTCTAATTTCTTGCCACCTATTAAGACTAAGCATGACAAGCATAAGAAAAATTCTTCCTCTAGTAGTAACAATAACCATGTTAAATCTAATGTTGTTACTTCTAGTAGTTCTCTTGATTCCACTAACAATGTTTCAAGCCAAGTTACACTTGAGCAAGAAAATAGCCTATTGAAGGAAATCATAGAGAAAGGTGTCTACAAGAGTCTTGCCGGAAGCAAGAACTTTGAGGAAATTGTTCGCAAACAAGGAAGGCACCGGAAGAATCAAGGGATTGGTTTTGAGCGAAAGTTCAACGCCGAAGGTGTTGAGTGGGAAGAAGGTCAATACCCTACTCCACAGTTTGTTTCTCAAAAGGAGAAGTATGATCCTACTTCTTCCAATGTGGAACAAGCTCAAGATGATCTTCCACCACAAGACCACAAGCTAAAAGCCAAGGACAAGCTTCAAGAGGAGATTGATGCATTCATTGAAGCACCTCAAGCCATGGTCAAGTGGGTTCCCAAGGACACGTCAAGTTCTACTTCGTCAAGCTCAACTACAACCCCAAGGATTCCCATCAAGATGATGTGGATCCCGAAGAAGAAGAACTAGAAGGTTCTTGAGGGTGACTCTGCCAACATACTTCACTCATATTCATTTTGGCAAAAACTTGTGCAATCAACTTCCACATCATGCACTAGTTCATGGAGTCACAAACCCTCTTGTTGGTAAGTCAAGGGACAAGGTAATCATTGCTTTCATGGACATCATCTTTTATGAACTTCAATCTATGTCTATGGATATCCTTGTTTGTTCCTTGTGGGACTAACCCATGTAGGTATTGAAAGTGCCCTAATCCAAAGGATAGCTCCCAACTCTTGATGATCTACATCAACATTGAGCATCCACATCTTCAACATCTACATGAAGTCTTCTACGACAACCCAAGGTTAGTTTGACCCTTTAAAAGGGGTTCTCACATCTAGGGGGAGCTTTGCTCTAAAAATGAGCTAAAGCATCTTCAAATGATGTGAACACATCAATGCTTTATGTAAAAGTAGTAACCCCACTTGTGCTTAAACGATGAGTATGACCTATGATCAAATGTTCTCATTTGGCTCCTAAGTCAAAATACTCATATATAGATGACCTAGTCATCGACAAATTGTGTGCTACTAGCTAGAGTGTTGGTTGTGCATGTTTGACACATATTTCATTTGCTATCTTATTGTGTGAGCATGTTGAATGCATGATTTTATCCATTCGAGGACATCCATTTGTTGTTTTGGTTGTTTTGATTTTTCTGGCCAAATGGATGGACAAGAATGCCTAAGTACCTCCCCTAGCTATCTATGCTTTCTTGTCTCAAATTCTATTCATGCTTATATCACAAACTTTGAACAAGTCATTTTCGGACCCTCCGAGTGAGGAGCACTCGGAGCCACCGATCCGTCTAAGGCTGACTTCCAAAACCTTCTAAGTAAATTTCGGTCAGACCAACTTCTCCCACTCGGTCCAACCGAAACGCTTAGACTGATCTAGGTTTCATCTCGGTGAAACCGAGTTCTAAATCTCGGCGTGACCGAAATGCGTAACTGCATAGCAGTTATCCATCTCGGTGTCACCGAGTTTTTCAACTCGGTCCCACCGACAGCAAGGGGATATAAATACTGAGGGCAGCGCGCAATTATTCCTTCAAACGTTTCGCTCCCACGTCCCCTGCTGCCGTCGCCCTGATCTCCGGATCGTCGCCGTCGTCGCCTGTGCGCCCTCGCCGCAGGACTCCGCCGCCGTCAACGGTTTTCTCCTCCGCGCCGTTGCCGCCGTAGAGGGACTCCACCAAGTTAGGGTGAGTCTCGATCCCTCTCGTGCTCCCATCTGATTCATTGCACGTTTGGTTTGCCATGTATCTAGCCACGATTGCAAATTCCTTAACACCAGATCGATTCTAGTTTCGAGTAAAATTCTTAGGTTTAGGTTTCCACGAAACACATCTCGGTGAAACCGAATTCAAATTCTCGGTGTGACCGATTCGGCCTCTAGCCATTGCACTGCACTTTCGGTGTAACCGAGTCGTGCAAATCGGTGTGACCGAAGTAGAGTTTTAGTGAAACCCTAGTTTATCGGCAGGACCGAAACCCATTTCAGTCCAACCGAAAGTGGTGTGTAAGTTTCTGTTATACACTTCGGATTCACCGAAACTGAAAATCGGTTTGACCAAAATGCATTCTGTGAAAACTTAAAACTAAGATTTGAACTCATTTTGTTTGCAAAAACCTCTGCAGTTTGTGATAACTCTTCTACTCTGCCTATACCTTATCTATTCACAGGTTGTCAGCCATGTCAGATGCCAGTGACAGCCAGAACAGGTCAGAGTCACCTTTTGCAGAGATTCCAGAGGCAGATACTAGTCCTGAGGCTAGTAGCCCTATTGATGATGGTGAGAGGAGTACACCTAGTGGCTTGCCTCCTGCAGCCACCAGAACTAGAAAGGAGAGGAACTCAGATGATGAGGATTCTGATTTTGTAGCTGAAGAAGAAGTATCCTCTAAGCCTAAGAGAAAAGTTGTTGCCAAAGAGCACCAAGGGCATCAGTCAAAGAAAGGCACCAGCAAGGTCAAGCAGTCAGCTGTTGCCAAGAAGCTGAACTTGGGAGAGCCAGCCCCAAGTAAAGTGAAGAAAACTTCCAAGAGGAAGAGGGTAGTGTATGCTGAACCTCATGCAGATGCAGCAGTGGATGATGAAGAAGAAGAAGCACCCCAGCCTCCTCCTCAGAAGGCTAAGCTCATGGGTGATGCTATTAGGGCTGGAGCCACTTCAAAGCCCAAGAAGCCTGCTCAAGCCAAGGCAGCTCCAGCAAAGCCTACTGCCAAGCCCAAGAGGACAACCAGGAACATTCCAGCCTCTGAGAAGAACAAGGGTGATGTGCCACCGTCTGAGTCTGAAGAAGAACATGTGTTGCTGAAACTCCGTCCAAAACTGCCACTCCACAATGATGCTCATCCTCAAGCCGAGGATATGAAGGCAAGGAAAGATAGAGGTCTCAGGCTATGGAGACAGTCTGATCCATATGCTGTGAGGAGAAGGACTGCTGTGGACCCCAGATTCCACACCAGAGAGCAGCAGGACTTCTATGAGACTGTGCTGATGGACAAGAAGCCTATTGTTGCAGACACCAGGTACGTTGACTGGAAGTACATTGACAGTGAAGAGCACCGAGACTTCTTTCCTCATGTGCATGAGAGCTTCACTGCATGTGGAGTTGCTGAGTTTGTGGGTCAGAAGCTGACAGACTGGAACGACGAGATGATTATGCAGTTCTATGCCACAGCCCACTTCTATCCTGATGGCAAGATCACCTGGATGACTGAAGGTCAAAGGTTTTCTTCGTCTGTTGAAGAATGGGCAGAACTTCTGAATGCTCCAGTGCAAAGAGAGGACGACATTGATGTCTATGGGATTCCTAAGAAGAACCATGATTCCATGAAGAACATGTACAAGGAGATCCCCGCAGCAGATTTGGAAGTGTGGAAGCTTGGCTCAGTGTACTATCTCCAGGCAGGTCTACCTACCACTAACACTATTCTGAGACATACCTTGATGCCCAAGTCTGGAGACCATCGCATGATCAGAGGCTATTCTATCAACATGTTGCACATACTTGATGAGAAGGCACCTTTCAAGGTGATGGACTTAATGGTAGAGACCATTAAGAGGACTGCAGCTGACCAAAAGAGGTCATGTGGATTTGCCCCGCAGATTCAGATGCTTATCAATGCCAAGTTTGGCACGGGCAAATTCATGTTGGATAGGAAGCACTTACCACTGCAGCCAGAGCATGAAGATAATATTGTTGTGATGGACGAGGAGGATCCAACTTCGGTTGAAGGTCAAGCCAAGATTGAAGCTGCTAGGAAAGCCAAAGCTGATAAAGAGGCAGCAGCAGCAGCTAAACCAAAGAGCTTCGGAGAGCAGATTCTTGAAGCTACTCAAAGGATTGAACAACGCCTGGCCAGCATTGAACAATCTCAGGAGAGCCTAGAAAGGATTGTTGACGACAAGATCCACGCTCTGGACGTGAAGCTGACTGAAATTCAGGTGACCGTCAACAAGCTTGAGGCAGACATGGAGGAAGCTAGGCAGGACAGAGCAGAGCTCATGCAGGATGACCTAGTCCAGGACTCTCATCGCCAGACTGCTCCGGTTCCCAGAGGATCCCGATCAGCTGCTATTCCAGTGACTGACTCCAGGGCTACCACTTCAGCACCTCCTACAGCTCCAGCAGTCACTCCAGCCACAGCTCCAGTATTCACTCCTCCAGCGCAGACATCAGCTGAAGTCTTCGCCGATGCCGTCATATCTACTCCGACATCTACCCAGACATGAGCCGCCAGCAGAGCCCACAGTGACGTTTAGCTCTATGCTTTTTCGAACTTTTTGGTAACTTGTTGCCAAAGGGGGAGAAATTGTATAGATCATAGGGCTTCGAGAGAGAGAGTGATCTTTCGTTCTTTTGCCGTTTCATTTGGTACTTTTGTGTGACACCCCGGTAGTTAAGCTACAGTAACCACACACTAATGATGCCACGTCACCATTGTTACTGTTGATAATCTCTCGTTAATCCAAATCCTGTTCAAATTCAAATTCAAATTAAAGTCAAAATTTAAATTTGTCAAACATGAAACAAAAATGTTCCAAGTGTGGCAAATATTCTCTGGGTATTTGTCATGTTGAAACCACAATTTTGTAAAGTGTTTAGATGCACCAAAATAGTTAAAACAACAGCAAAACAATTATTTGAATTCTTTTTATAAACAATAAAATATTAAACTATTTAATTTAGCTGTAAAAATTAAATGTGGCAGTGGGTTAATTATTAAAACTAATTTAGGAACTAGTTGCATATTTAATAAAAACAAAACATATTAGGATAAATAAAACAAAACAAAAAAGTAAATAAAAGAAGTCCTAAACTAAAATCTAAGGAAATAAAAACAGAGAAGGCCCCCTGGCCTACTGGGCCAACCGGCCCAGCCGGCCGGCTCAGCCGGCCGGCCCAACCGGCCCGCCCCCTGGCCTACTAAGGCCCTCCCCCCAGGGAACCCTAGCCGCCACCGCAACC
>LR738715.1:619436305-619460859 GCA_902687465.1 Secale cereale | reverse complement strand
CTGCCGTCAGCATGACATCATGCTGATGTCATAAATGCATTTTCAAATTAAATTAATTAATATTACATTCCAAAAATTAATAAAAACTTAATAAAATCATATCTTTTAAACCATAACTCGGATGAAAATAATTTATATATGAAAGTTGCTCAGAACGACGAGACGCATCCGGCTACACAACTCGTTCGTCCACTACACCTCTCTATCATACCGAACGTGCAACCTTTCCCCTCCGTTTCATCTGCCCGAAAACGCGAAACACCGGGGATACTTTCCCGGATGTTTTTCATCCTTGCCAGTATCACCTCCTACTGCGTTAGGTCACACGTAGCACCCCGTATTGCCTTGTTATATTTTGTGATGCTATTGTTTGCTCTGTTATTTATTTGTTTCCCCTTCGTTGCTTATTTTCGGTAGACTCCAATACTGTGATAGACCCCGAGACCATTGATGCTTCGGTGTTCGACTACGGCTACGCTTCCGAAGATTCCTTTCGTCTGCAGGGCTTCCAGGAAAGCCCCCCCCCTTGATCACCAGATATCGCCTACTCTTCTCTCTACTGCTTGCATTAGAGTAGTGTAGCATGTTACTGCTTTCGATAATCCTATTCTGCTGCATAGCCTGTCATTGTTGCTACCACTGTTGATACTTTACCTGCAATCCTAAATGCTTAGTATAGATGCTAGTATACCATCAGTGGCCCTACACCCTTGTCCGTCTGCCCTGCTATTCTATCGGGCCGTGATCGCTTGGGGGTGATCACGGGTATATACTATATACATACTTTACATACACATGATGATGATTCGGAGATGGGGGCTGAAGGGGCAGGTGGTTCCACATAGGTAGTGGTGGGCCTGGGTTCCCGACAGTCCCCTGATGGTTACTTTGTGGCGGAGCGACAGGGCAGGTTGCGACCACCTAGGAGACAGGTGGGCCTGGCCCTGGTCGTTGTCCGCGGTTATTTCATAATAACACGTTTAACGGGATCTTGGTATTTGATCTGAGTCTGGCCATTTGGTCTATACGCACTAACCAGCTACGTGGGAATAGTTATGGGTACTTGACGTCGTGGTATCAGCCGAAGCCTTCTTGACGTCAGCGACTTAGCGGCGCGCGCCGGATTGGACTGGAAAGCCTACTCTGGTATTAGGAGAGGCTAGGTCTGCTTACCGGCCGCGTACGCAACGTGCAGGTGTGCGTTGGGCGATGGGCCCGGACCCCTGCACGCCTAGGACTTAGACCGGCGTGCTGACCTCTCTGCTGTGCTTAGGTAGGGCTGCGACGTGTTGATCTCCCGAGGCCGGGCATGACCCTGGAAAGTGTGTCCGGCCAAATGGGATCGAGCGTGCTGGGATATGTGGTGCACCCCTGCAGGGAAGTTAATCTATTCGAATAGCCGTGTCCCTCTGTAAAAGGACGACCCGGAGTTGTACTCTGACCTCATGACAACTAGAACCGGATACTTAATAAAACACACCCTTACAAGTGCCAGATATAACTCGGTGGTTGCTCTCTCACAGGGTGATGTGCGGGAGGATCGCCGGGTAGGTTTATGCTACACGATGTTACTTGGTGAACTTACCATCTATTCCCTTCTACTGCTTCAAGACGGAGGCTTCCAGAAGCGAGGATACTTGTTACTTCCAGTTACTCTCTTCTTCTGCTGCAAGATGGACGTTGCGAGAAGCGTAGTCTTCGTTTGGATTAGCTATCCCCCTCTTATTCCGGCATTCTGCAGTTTAACCCACATATATTACCCCCTTACACAGATATCATTGCATATGTAGTGTAGATCCTTGCTTGCGAGTACTTTGGATGAGTACTCACGGTTGCTTTGCTCCCCTGTTCCCCCTTCTTTCTTCTCTCTGGTTGATGCAACCAGATCGGTGGAGTCCAGGAGCCAGAAGATCCCGAGGATGTTTCTACGTGGAGTTCGGCTTCGAGGAGTAGTTAGGAGGTCCCAGGCAGGAGGCCTTGCCTCTTCGATCGTTGCTTCATTTGTGCTAGCCTTCTTAAGGCAAACTTGTTTAACTTATGTCTGTACTCAGATATTGTTGCTTTCGCTGACTCTTGTGTTTCCGAGCTTTTGTATTCGAGCCCTCGAGGCCCCTGGCTTGTAATATAAAGCTTGTATTATTCTAATTTGTGTCTAGAGTTGTGTTGTGATATCTTCCAGTGAGTCCTTGATCTTGGTCGTACACATTTGCGTGCATGATTAGTGTACGGTCAAATCGGGGGCGTCACATTTTGGTTCTTGAAACTTTCAGCGTGCTTGATACTACGTTTGATGCTACTTTAATGAGTGCTTGGTCGTACTATGCTTTAATGTGTGCTTAATGCTTATCATATGCTATTCCTATCTTGTATGGCTATTTACTCATGTCTTGGTGTTTGGGTGCATGTTATTCATTCTTATCATTTTGTGCGCTCCACCAAGATGTATGTGACATGGAAGAGTGACCCATGATCCTAATTGATTGTGCATTTGCATTCAAACGCAAATTTTAAATAATGCACAAATTTAGGGGGAGCTCTTGCTTATCACATACTTCTCAAAGCGACGATATTATTCATTGATTATATCCTTTGTCGAAGCTTTGATCTATATGTTGTCATCAATTACCAAAAAGGGGGAGATTGAAAGTGCAACTAATCCCCGGGTGGTTTTGGCAATTAATAACAACATATATATCATTGAACTAATAGCTACTTGAGAATCATTTCAGAGAAGTTCAATGATATGGGTATGGCAATGACTGAAGAAGTGGACCCCTCAAAATGCTAAGGCAAGCATTGGCAAAAGCTCAAGACTCCATTTTTGGTTTAGTGATCCAAGATCACATTGAGTCCATAGGAAAAGCCAATACTATTAAAAGGGGATGAGGTTGTGTTGATGATCTGGTTGCTCAAGTGCTTAGTGATATATCTTCTTTAACTATCAGCAACTTTCACTACCAAACACACTTATAAGTAATCTCGGACCAACCGATTTTCCAAACTCAGTCCCACCGAGATGAACCACCTCAGCCATAAGCCAAACCCTAGAAAAATCGGTCAATCCGAGTTTGAGATCGGTCTCACCGAAATACGGGCTGCCAAGCTTCTGTAACCGTTTGTCCTCAAATCGGAATAACCGAGTTGATGATTTCGGTCTCACTGAAACTGGCAAGTTCTTGTATTGACTCAAATCGGACAAACCGAGATGGTATTTTCGGTCCCACCGAAAACCCGAACGTTCACTATATTTGAACTTTCGGTCTGACCGAGTTTCCACTTCGGTCTCACCGAGATTGCTCAATTATGTGTGTAACGGTTGGATTTTGTGTGGAGGCTATATATACCCCTCCACTCCCTCTTCATTCGTGGAGAGAGCCATCAGAAAGAACTACCACTCCTACCTTACACTTTCTGAGAAGAGAACTACCTACCCTTGTGTTGAGATCAAGTTGCTCCATTCCTACCATATGAAACTTGATTTCTAACCTTCCCAAGTTGCTTTCCACTCAATCCTTTCTTCCACCACAGCCATATCAGTGAGGAGAGTTGAGTGTTGGGGAGATTATCATTTGAAGCACAAGAGCAAGGAGTTCATCATCATCTACAACATCTTTTACCTTTTGGAGGGTGGTGCCTCCTAGATTGGTTAGGTGTCGCTTGGGAGCCTCCGTCATCGAGATGTGGAGTTGAACCAAGAAGTTTGTAAGGGCAAGGAGATCGCCTACTTCGTGAAGATCTACCCCGAGTAAGGCTAGCCCTCCGTGGGCGTAGGCCATGATGGAATAGACAAGGTTGCTTCTTCGTGGACCCTTCGTGGGTGGAGCCCTCCGTGGACTCGCGCAGCCGTTACCCTCCGTGGGTTGAAGTCTCCATCAACGTGGATGTACGATAGCACTACCTATCGGAACCACGGGAAAAATCATTGCGTCTCCAAATTGCGTTTGATCTTCTCCACCTCTCTTTACTACATGTGCAATTTACTTTCCGCTGCTTATACTCTAGAATTGCATGTGTAGGGTGATACTTGTCTTGATCATAATTGAGAAACTACCAAAAACTGTTCTTTGTCTAAAGGCAGAATTTTTATATTTACAAGTAGTCTAATCACCCCCCCTCTAGACATACTTTCGATCCTACAATATGGCATATCATTTTCTCCTTGTATTTTCCCACTGGGTTTTAAAGGAGTTTTCAATGACATATCAGATCGCACTCTTTTCCTTTATGAGTTTTCTCTCAAAGTTACTCATAATGGTTTTTAATGTGGCAATATCTTCTCAAAGATCATTGTCATACTTTTTATTTTCCCTATCGAGGTTTTTAAAGAAATTACTCAAGACATAGTAATTGTTCTCTAAACTCAGGAATGAGTTTTCTCCTTCCTCAAAGGTTTTCTCATACGAGTTATCAAGAGACAATAATCATTATATGTTGTGTCATTTTCTTCTTATTTTTTCCCACAGGGTTTAAAGGAGTTTTAGTAACATATCAAATAGAGTTAAATGCATTGGAGGTCCTAAAAGTTTCGTCGGTGTGTCACTTTAGTCCCAATTCTTTCAAAATGCACCTTTAGGTCCTAATTCTTAACAAGCGGTTCACATGAGGTCCTTTTTTCATGAGCGCTCGCTGACCTGTCCGAGAGGCATGTTGACCCATGCCACATCAACTGAGGACCCAAGTGCTAGGCGAGAAAATACACTAGAGGTCCTAAAACTTTCTAGGCAGTGTCACGTTAGTCCTATTTCTTTCAAAATGCATGTTTAGGTCCTAATTCTATAGTAAGTGGTTCACACGAGGTGCTTTTTTGAACGACCATTTGCTGACCTGCTTGCGTGACACGTTGACCCATGCCACGTTAACTTAGAGGCCGCTGTGGTTGCTCTTTTTATAGAAAGCCCCTTGTAAACCCCCTTCTTAATACTCCCCATCCCTTACTGAATCTCTCTCGTGCCCACACCATCGCCATGGCTGGGGTACCAAGCTCCTCGGAAGGGAAGCGGGTGACGAAGAGGACCATTGCAGCATCGTCGATGGCACCACCTCCTCCACAAGCTCTTACTGCCTAAGCTCAAATCAGAGGAAGCGGTTTGAGAAACTTAATGAAACAGTGCAAATCGAACTAAATCAATGCCTACAACTAGCGATTGTGGAAGATTAGAGGAAATCACATAGCTATGGGATGACAGCGGCGAAAAAATTAGGGTTTTTGCAATGTTCCTCATCTGCTAGTGACCCTAAATCGATGGAGCGTGGGTCAACGCGCAACCAAGTAGGCCAGCGAACGATCGTGCAAAAAAAGGACCTCGGGTGAACCACTTACTATAGAATTAAGATCTAAATGTGCATTTTGAAAGAAGTAGGACTAAAGCGACACTGCCCAGAAACTTTTAGGACCTCCAATGTATTTTTCTCACCAGGCAGTTGGGCCCTCTGTCGATGTGGCATGGGTCAACGTACCAAGCAGCCAGGTCAGCGAACGCTCATGAGAAAAGGACCTCGGGTGAACCACTTACTAAAGAATTAGGACCTAAAGATGCATTTTGGAAGAATTAGGACTAGAGTGACACCTCGGTGAAACTTTTAGGACCTCGAGTGCATTTAACTTTATCAAATACTCTCTCCGTCCCAAAATAAGTTACTCAACTTTGTACTAACTTTGTACTAAAGCTAGTACAAAGTTAAGCCACTTATTTTGGGACAAAGGGAGTACTGTTCTCATATTTTTTCCACGGGGTTTTTGGAGGAGTATTTCTCAAGATGAAGATGACGAATGTTCAAGGCAAATATATACTAGGAGGAAATCTTTATCAAGATGATGTGTATTCACAAAGACAAGCATTGATTAGGGAGAGTGTTAGGAATTAATTAATTAGGTTAATTAAGTGTTAATCACTGCTATGTCGGCGGCCAGTTTGACAACTGCCTCATTTTGTAACCGCCTTATAAACAAGGTATAAATACTTCATCTTCAATCAATGAAATGACTGTTCATTCCAATCATTTGCTCCTCTCTCTCTCTTTTCCTCTTCACAACACAGTTCACTTTATCTCTTTCTCTCTATTGCCTCTGTGCTACTTCCTCCGTTTCTAAATACTATTTGTCTTTTTTGATATTTTAAATGGATTACAACATACGAATGTATGTAGACATATTTTATAGTGTACATTGACTCATTTTGCTTCGTATGTACTCCCTTCGTTCCAAAATAGATTACCCAATTTTATACTAACTTTATACTAAAATTAATACAAAGTTGAGTCATCTATTTTGGAACGGAGGGAGTAGTCACTTGTTGAAATCTATAGAAAGACAAATATTTGAGAACAGAAGGAGTATTACCTACAACAAAAACGTGGCAAACGAGCTGCCAATCTCTAAGCATTCATTTGGCCGTCCAGCTGGCAGCAGACGGAGCTGCATTACTATAAAATCTGCTCCAATACCGCTGGCATACCGATATAATCATCGACCATTGGCGATGCAATGCTCCTACTCCTGTGCATCGTGGTCCTTCCGGCCGTGCTCCTCCTCTTACTATCCTCCAAGCAGCACCGGAACTGCTACGTCGGCGGCCGTTCGCTCCCTCCCGGGCCACCATGGCCACGGCTCCCACTTCTCGGGAACCTCCTGTACCGCTGCCCCACAACCGCCTCCCTCGTCGATGCGCTTCGGCGCCTCCACGCGGACTACGGCCCCGTCGTCACCCTCTGGGCGGGCGGCAAGCCGGTCATCTTCATCGCCGGCCGTGACGCCGCGCACCGCACCCTCGCCCGCGCGGGGGCCACCTTCGCGCACCGCCCGCCGTCGTGGTCCTTCGGGTTTAACGCCCACGGCGTCAACAGCGCCCAGTACGGCGGCCGCTGGAGCCTCCTCCGGCGCAACCTCAGCTCGCACCTTGCAGGGGCGCCTCTCGCTGGCGCGCTACAATCTTCCCTCGGCTGCCTTGTTTCGAGCCTCGAGTGTGCGGCCGCGGCGGCGGAAAACCACGTCGTTGTGCCATCAGAAATGCTCCGATACGCCGTGTTCTCCTTCTTCGCCTCGCTTTGCTTCGGCGAGGGGGCGGCGGAGGACGTGCTCAGGGAGCTACGAGGAGTCCACGCCGAGATCCTGTCCCTCGTCGTCGAGCTCGGCGCGTTCCACCTCATGCCCGCGCTCCTGGAGGTCGCGTGCTACTTCCCTAGGTGCCGGAAGCTATCCAACGCCCGGAGGAGGCACCGTGCTATTGTCATGGCTCTCATCAGTGCTTGCCAACAACGAGACAGAGATGGGGTCGGCGTGTGGCGGCGCCGGTGCTACGTTGACACGCTCCTGGAGCTAAGGCTCCAAGACGAGGAGATGGTGAGCCTGTGCTGGGAGTTCATGAACGCTGCCGCCAAGACCACTTCCACGGCGCTCGAGTGGATCATGGCACGTCTTGTGCTCCACCAGGTATACGTGGCAATAACAATAACAAAAACGTCGTGTCAGCTCGTGAGCATTACTACGTACGGGTACACACACCGCACACACAGAGGGAATTTCACTGTCATCATACTCATAAAGTTGATACGACATGCGACTTTTCGCAGGATGTGCAACGAAAGTTACGGGAAGACATCGCTAGGAGAGGGGTAGGCGGTGAGAACTGCACGGCAAATGGCGAGCAACGGAGCCCGTTCCTGGAGGCCGTGTTGCTCGAAGCGTTGCGTCGTCACCCCCCGGCGCATTACCTGCTGGCGCACACGACGGACAAGGACGTCGACCTCGACGGCTACGTGATACCCAAGGGCTCGGTGGTCAACTACGGCGTGGCTGATATCGGACGCGACGCGACGTCGTGGACGAACCCCGGCGACTTCCTGCCTGAACGATTCTTGGAGGGTGGAGAAGGATACGGCGTTTCTGTTACCACCGGCAACGGAAGCGGCGAGGAGTCGATGAAGATGATGCCTTTCGGCAGCGGGCGGAGGGCGTGCCTTGGCGCCTTTGTTGCTCTGACGGCGCTCAAATCTTTCGTCGAAACTCTGGTCACGAGGTTTGAGTGGACGCCGGTTGGAGCGGTGGACATGGAAGAGAAACCGGGGCTTGTCACCGAGATGAGGACGTCATTACGCACTTGCTTGGTCGTGAGGACATGTACAGCTGACGAACTGATAGCGTAGTTGGGCATTGATCAGCAGCTTGCAAATAAAAAGGAAATCACATTCCTACATAAATAAAATTATATAAAAACTCTACATGGTATAGTACAGTGCTCCCTCCGTCCCATAATATAAGACGTTTTTCACACTAGTTTTATATGGGACGGAGTAGTTTATATGGATTGTAACTAGCATGTAAAGTTCTTGTACAATTGATTAGTATGATTGCTAAAAAGCACATGATATGGTAAAAACAACCACTTTAGCTATATGTCAGTCAGCTGAAAATTCTTTTTAGTCAGTCGATTTTGTAGCCATCCGATTATGCCTTGAGACGTGTCTTGTTGTGTGTGTGTGTGTGTCATTTAGGTGGTGAGTTGGGCTGTGTGAAATCGATTGATCCCTATTTTGGATCAGTCGAATTGCTTCTTGGTGTTAGATAATGACGAGAAATAAACGAGACACGAGAGACACGGATTTAACATGGAAACCCTTGCGGGAGAAAACCACGGACGCACGAAGGCGCAATCACTATGAGGAGGAGTATTACATGCATGAGACGACAGGCCGTCTTAGGTGCGACTACGTGGGGTATATAAGAGGGCAATGCAAGAGAGTTCTTGGAGGACAAGTAAACGAGTTGTACTCGTACACGTCGACGTCAACGAAAAGGCCCACACCTGTTGTACTACGTCTAGTCCAACATGGTATAATTTGGATCATAATTTAACAATCTCCACCTTGATCCAAATTCCCACCAGTAGTCGGAAAAAGTAAATAACTTCATCCAAGTCAGCATAAACACCTTGTGCGTCAAAGTCCATAGGACTAGTGAGAAATACCAACTAAGCATGAGCAAAGCTCAAACTTATTGGTCGGAACTGGCTTTGTCATCATATCAGCAGGATTATCATGAGTACTTATCTTGCATACCTTCAAATCACCTTCAGCAACAACATCTCGAATATAGTGAAATCTGACATCAATGTGCTTCGTTCTCTCATGATACATTGGATTCTTTGTAAGATATATAGCACTTTGACTGTCACTAAACACGGTAGGGCAAGATGAATCTCCACAAAGCTCAGTGTATAAACCTCTCAACCAGATAGCTTATTTGCATGTCTCGGAAATAGCCATATACTCGGCATCAGTAGTGGAACAAGCCACAATAGACTGCAAAGTTGCTCTCCAACTCACAGCACAACCACCAATGGTGAAAACATAACCTGTGAGTGATATTCTCTTATCCAAATCATCAGCAAAATCAGAATCAAGAAAACCAACAAGTCCATCTCCAGTTTTCCCAGACTATAAATAAGCATTAGAAGTACCTCACAGGTATCTGAAAATCCACTGAACTGCTTTCCAATGCTCTTTTCCAGGATTAGACATGTATCTACTGACAACACTCAATGCATATGATAAATCCGAACGGGAACAAACCATGGCATACATAAGTGAACCAACTGCACTCGAATAGGGAACTCTAGACATGTACTCAATATCTGCATCTGACTTAGGACATAAAGCTGATGATAATTTGAAGTGTGCAGCTAACGGAGTACTTACAGGCTTGGCATTATGCATATTAAAACGACGAAGAACTTTATCAATATATCCCTTCTGACTTAGATATACCTTTCCAGATGGTCTACTCTGGATATTTCCATGCCAAGAATTTTCTTTGCTGCACCCAAATTCTTCATCTCAAATTCATTACTCAATTGCTTCTTTAGTTCATTAATATCTGACATACTCTTTGCAGCAATTAGCATATCATCAACATAAAGGAGCAAATAAATAGTTGAACCTTTGACAGTTTTCAAATAAACACAACTATCATAATTAGACCTTTTGAAACCTCGAGAAAGCATAAAAGTGTCAAATCTCTTGCACCACTGTCTAGGGGGTTGCTTCAATCCATAAAGAGATTTCTTTAACTTGCAGACAAGCTTTTCTTTTCCAGGAATAACAAAACCTTCAGGTTGTTCCATATAAATATCCTCTTCTAATTCTCCATGTAAGAATGCAGTTCTAACATCCAATTGTTTAAGCTCAAAATCATGCATGGCAACAATACTGAGTAAAGTGCGAATAGAGCTATGCTTCACAACAGGAGAAAAGACTTCGTTATAGTCAATACCTGGAATCTGGCTATAACCTTTAGCAACTAACCTTGCTTTATATCTTGTCTCATCATTAGGAGAAGGGACTGTCTATTTGACATTTGATTGTTTTCAATTCGAAAACAATCAAATACCCTCACCAATCAACAGCTGGCACCTGTAAATAGCAGAAATATCAACAGATAACAAAAAGAACGCTTAAACGGGTTGGACTAAACATTGACCCGGTTCATCCTAGACAACAAAACCCTCCAGAAAATCAGGGGTCAACACCCGCCTGATCTCCAGGACCATACATCACCCACAATGGAACGCACGCAAAGGGCAAACTCCTCTCCACCTCTTGCATGAACAAATCACAAAGTAATTGCTTCATCTATAAACAGAGAGATCAACATCAGCTATAATTCTGGGAAAAACATACAGGAGATCAACAAGGAATTAACATGGGAAAGACAGTAAAAATTTCAGAAAACATACAGTGTATGAACCTAGTAATTTCCAATGTAAATCCCCATGTAACTATACTTGTAAAACACAAAATGCCTAGAATTTCCAGTGTAAAATAAACTGTAACTACTGGAAATTACACTGCCAGTAAATCCTAGAAAATTACAGTGCGAATCCTAGAAATTTACAGTGCAAAAACCAGTGAAAATGTGGACAAAAGATGCAATTACACTGTAAATACCCAGTAAATTCCAGAGCAAATTAAACTGTAGGTGCCTAGTCTGTAAATCCTAGCAAATGATAGTGTAAATCATAGAGAATTACAGCGCAGAAGCTGGTGTAAACAAGACAAAAGATTACACTGTAAACCCACTAAATTCTAGTGTAAATTAAATCCTGTCACCTAGTAAAAATTCCACTGTAAATACTAGAAAATTACAGTGAAATTACACTGCAATTACAGTGTAAATTAAACCCAGTAAATCCTAGAAAATTACAGTGTAAATCATAGAAAGTTACAGTGCAAAAACCGGTGTAAGCATGGAGACAAAAGACAATTACACTGTAAATACCCAGTAAATTCCAGTGTAAACTAAGGGTACCTAGTAAAAAATCCATTGTAAATCCTAGAAAATTACTGTGAAAACTGGTGTAGTTTACTTTAATTTATAGGGGATTTCCACTGTAAATCCTAGAAAATTACAGTGTAATTATAACGTAATTACAGTGCAATTTAAACCCAATAAATCCTAGAATATTACAGTGTAAATCATAGAAAGTTACAGTGCAAAAAAAAGGTGTAAACATGGAGACAAAAGACAATTACACTGTAAACACCCAAATAATTACAATGTAACTCAAGAAAACTAAAGTAATTACACTGTAAGTACCTAGCAATTTCCAAATGTAAATAACTCAAGAAAACTAAAGTAATTACACTGTAAGTACCTAGTAATTACACTGTAAGCGCAAAATACAACCTACAGAATACATTCAAGCATGATTGTGATTATGCTAACACTGACATTCTGGTTTCATCTATTTCTGTAAGCTTTTCTGCTGATGATTATGCTAGCACTGACATTCTACTTTTCAAAATGTGTCACGAGAGGAGCATGACGAGGACAGTAACTGATGAGTATCTACTGAGATGGACACAGGAAGAACTCATATTAAATGTGATATACAATACCTAAAACTTTGCAAAGATGATTAAAATACATAAAAAGGTAAAAGGCTAACAAAATTATGATGCAAGAATCATTTTATTTCACTGCAGTCCTTCATTCCAACATTATATACAAGGTATGAAATCAGAAATCTCAATAACTGCTGCAAAAAATACCTAAATGTCTTAAAATTAAACTTGTGATGAACCTTGCAGGTACATTCCGGAGATGGATCTACGAACATTGGGGAAACTAAGGAGGAAAACTACAAGAGCAAAGTAGAGGACAGCTTCATCACAACAAGAGATAACAATGTAAGGAAAACAACAACTGAATAACTATTACAAACAAATGGCGAAGGAAACACACTAACAATCAATTAACCTACCTTGCAGACATCGGAGCTAGACTTGCATCATGAAGAGGCAGCGAAGCGAAGATGGTGGAGGAGAATCTAATCCTTGGGACACAAATATGTTCTACAACATGAATCAGCAACAGGTACACACAACAATTTTCAGCTGAGAAACATAAAAGGAAAATATTTCAGAAAAAAACTAAAAGAAATCCCTAAAAGTTGCACGACCCTAAAGATGTTGATCCCAGTATAGCAGCAGCTAAAATGAACTCAAGCACAGGCCATAGCAATGAAGAAGGAGAAAGAAAAGAACCAGAAGACTCAAATTGGGGATTTGCCGCTCGACTTGAGGAAATGGATTGTCAACAACAGTTTCAAAGTTCCTCTCGGCAATGAAAGAGTGAATAGAAAATAGACTTAGTGCCTGCAAAAGTACAAAGAAAAAACACGCGCAAGAACAAATAAATAAGATCATACAAGAAGGAATACATAAATCAGAGAAAAGAAACAAACAAATAACTTCAAGAAGGAACTAGCCAAAAGAGAACTTATACAGAGAATGAACCTCACTTGTAGGAACAGATTTGACATTCAGTGATGAGTGTGATAAGCAATCTAGAACATCAATTATAAGGGACTGTAACCATTCAACAAATAGCTTGTGCTTGTCTTTGTTCCTAGCTTGAACAAGCTCTATAACTACCTGGGCAGCCTGAAAAAAATCCAGTAAAACAACAAAAATAATCAACCAAGCAATAAAAGGCAAGAGCACAAAATGAGCACCAAAGGATTTCTGCACATTCATTTCAAAAAGCAAGTCACTGCAAGGGGGAACATCACCATCTTCGCTTGCTGAAGATTTCTCAATAGATTGCTACAACAAGAACCAATCCAAACAAATCACACGGGAAAACATTACAGGTAAATTACAGTGAAAGACTGGGACAACTTACACTACAATACTGAGATAAATTACACTGTAAATCCTTACACTGAAACGCTGAAACAAATTACAGTTCAATACTGAGATAAATTACATAGTAAATCCTTACACTGCAAAGCTGAGACAAATTACACTGAAATTACATTCAAAAAGACATTGTTAAGCCAAACCAATCAACTTAGTAAATTACACTAAAAGGCTGAGACAAAATACACTGAAATTAAACTCAAAAATCATGCCACTAGAAGTACATAAACATGTACCAAGGGGAACTAAACAGCTACATCTAACAAAAAAATCAGCAGCCGAAATCATGACTACAAAGAGCTTCACATGAGCAGGTAGCATCGGGACATGAGAAGGTAGCATCACTGAAAGAGCTAGGAATCTACAGAATCCTCGCACATGAGCAGAACATAAGCAGGAGAAATCCCGCAGGCTACTGGTACATCTATAGAAACCCCCATGCTACATCTACAGAATCCTGCACGCTACATCTACAAAAACAAGGGGAAACCCCGCTGCATCTACAAACTACAACAGCAGCCCACCAGAGACGACCACAACAACCACAAAACTTAGAGATCACACCTACCAGCGGCTGCATCAGAAGGCGAGAGGGTGATATGAACTAACCTAGATTTGGAACAAACACAAGCAGAACAACATACTCGATAGAGCGACTGAGAGGAACAGCCAACCACGACACCGGGGAGCGAATAGAAAGGGGACCGAAATGAAGCTCAAGCGCTGGAAGTTCACGAAATCGCCATGGACGGGGATAATCGCCTCCTCTGCTCCGCCGCTCGAGCTCCGCCTCAGCCTTATAGAAACAGAGAGGAGAAAATGAAAAAAAATATGAAAAGACACGCTCTCCCAAATTTAAACAACACAAAAATCAGACCAGGCCGGGGCAGCTGTAACGGGCACAGAGAAAACCGCACCCACACAAAAAACCGGACCCGGTAACAAGCCCAACGAAAAACAAAAACTAGCGTGAATCTCCGCGCAAGAACGGACGGACAACGATTTGAATGTCAACGAATTGCAAAACACTCAGCTGTAAAATAGCAAAACTGTAGGAGAAACACCTTCTTTCCTCTTGAAAACCCACTTGCAACGAATAGGTTTCTTCTCTCTCGGTAATTTTACTAAATCCCAAGTGCCATTCTTTTCAAGTGATTCCATCTCATCATGCATAGCAGTCATCCACTTATTACTATCATCAGAAATAATAGCCTCGGAATATGAAGAAGGCTCAGCATTACCTTCAATTTCTTCTGCAACAGATAAAGCAAAAGAAACAATATTGCACTCTTCAATTAACCTTTTACGTTTATCAATACCCCGCCTAACTCTGTCACGTGCAAGATTCCAACCGGGTGAAACGATAGGCTGATTTGGAGTGGGAGTGACATGTTCATCATCAACGACGGGTTCATCATGTGCATCAACAATTTCATTACCAGATGTATCACCTGAATCAATAACATGCTCCACCTGAACAGTAGGATGCTGAATAGTAGCCTGCTGTTCACTCTCAACGGGAACATTAGTAGATGGAACATCATGTAACATAGCAGATTCATTAAAGATAACGTTTCTGCTAATAACAACCTTTTGGGTTTCAGGATTCCACACTTTAAAACCTTTAACACCAGACTTATAACCAAGAAAGATGCACTTAACAGCCCTAGGCTCCAATTTACCATTATCAACATGAGCATAAGCAGTGCAACCAAAAACTCGCAACTGTGAATAATCAGCAGGTGAACCAGACCATACCTCAGTTGGAGCTTTCTTGTTAAGAGCAATAGATGGTGAACGGTTAATGAGATAACAAGCAGTGGAAGCGGCTTCAGCCCAAAAACGCTTATGCAAACCTACATTAGACAACATGCAACGGGCTCTGGAAATAATGGTCCTGTTCATACGCTCAGCAACACCGTTTTGTTGAGGAGTATAAGGAACGGTGTAGTGTCTGACAATGCCTTCAGACTTGCAATAATTCTTAAATTGCTTAGAACAAAATTCCATATCATTATTAGTGCGAAGTATTTTTGCCTTCCTTTCAGTTTGTCTTTCAATCATAATCTTCCACTCCTTAAGTGCTGAGAATGCTTGCCATTTATGCTTCAAGAAATAAGGCCAGACTTTTCTTGAATAATCATCAATTATAGTCAGCATGTAACTAGCACCACCAAATGACTTCTTGCGAGATGGTCCCCATAAATCAGAATGCACATAATCAAGAATACCTTCAGTTGTATGAGTCGAAGTATTGAACTTCACCCTCTTGTGCTTGCCGAAGATACAATGCTCACAAAATTTCAATTTACCAGTTTTGTATCCTTTAAGAAGACCTCTCTTATTTAACTCTGCCAAACCAAGTTCACTCATATGTCCAAGACGCATATGCCAAAGGTTAGCAGCATCACAATCAGAATTCTTTGAAATAACTGGAGTAGCGTTACCTGAAACGGTAGAACCTCGAAGGTAATAAAGACCATTGGTCGAACTTAAGTCACCTTTCATCACAATAAGGGAACCTCTGGTGACCTTCAAAACACTATCTCCACCTGAATACTTGTACCCCTTTGCATCAAGGGCACTCACAGAGATAAGATTTCTCTTCATCTTCGGAATATACCGAACATCTGTCAAAGTTCTGATTGTGCCATCAAACATCTTGATTCGAACGGAACCTATGCCTTCAATCTTGCATGGTGAATTATCAAAACCCGAAACGGAACCAGCAGCAATAGTGGAATCAAAAGTAGTAAACCAATCTCTATGCGGGCACATATGAAAAGTACATGCAGTGTCAAGTACCCACTCATCATTGGTCTCAGCACATCCAGCAGTAACGACAAGAGCATCATCGAAACTATCATCACAAGCAACGTTAGTAGAATTTTCACCTTGTTTGTTACCTTTTCTCTTTTCCTTGTTCTGCAACTTGAAACACTCGGAGATGTCATGCCCGTCTCTCTTGCAATATCTGCAATACTTCTTGTCTCTGGATTGCGACCGGCCCCTATGGCCGTTCTTACTTTTGCCTCTGTTTCCATTATTGGAGTTCTTCTCCTTTGTCCTGCCACGAACAGATAATCCCTCGGCTTGGGATGAACTCGAACCATCATGAGGCACCATTAATTTCATCTTCTCCTTAGAGTTCAAAACTTCATAAACTTCATTAAGTGTGAGAGTATCACGACTGTATAATATGGTGTCTCTAAAATTGGTATAAGAACTTGGCAGTGAACAAAGTAACATTAAAGCAGTATCTTCCTCTTCATACTCAACCTCCATTGCAGCTAGATCGGATATGATCTCTTTAAATTCAGAAATATGATTCAAAAAATTACCTTCCTTGGGTAATCTGTGCAGGAATAATTTTTGCTTCAGATGCATCTTGCTGGTAAGATCTTTTGTCATGCAAATACTTTCGAGCTTTAACCATACAGCGGCGGCAGTTTTCTCGCTCAAAACTTCCTGCAAAATATTACTATGCAAATGGAGTTGAATTTGTGACAAAGCCTTACGATCCCTTCTTTTCTCATCAGCAGTCCAGTCCTGAATTCGGTCCTTCCCAAAACTATCCAGTTCATCATCATAGTCGGCCTGTGCCAACAACGCCCGCATCTTGACTTGCCATAGGGTAAACCTTGTGTCACGGTCCAGCAGCGGAAGATCGTACTTCATGGAAGCCATGAGTAGATAAATCTATGTACACAAAGTAGTACAAGCCGGTAGAAAAATTCTTGACAGAATTAATTAATGCAGAGCAAAAAACTAAACTGATAGCACCTGGTACGCTGGGTAGATGTAGGCCTTCACGTGAACTGAGTACTAGTTGTAGTAGTACGTGATCAATCAGATCTCGGGGGATGAGCTGTGACTAAAGGAATTAACACGTCACGGCAACTTGATTTGGTGGCAGCGCCTTGACGCGTGAGCAGCAACAGCTTTGGTTGCTCCCTTGTGATACGTGGAGCAGTAGCAATCAGATCTCTTTCGCGTCGGGACTTGAACGAGTAGCAACCGCAACTCGGCGGAACGGCATCGGTCTTGATGATTTGACATATCGTGAGGGGCACAGTACGCCGCACTCCTATCGGTATCGGTTTCGTGTAGTGGTGCAGGGAAATCGATCCGAAACCGGATCGCCTGGTCACGACGCGGCGGCGCACGCAACCCTAACTCTCGTCTCAAATCTCGTATTTGCAAACCTCAGCTCTGTATACCATTTGTTAGATAATAACGAGAAATAAACGAGACACGGGAGACACGGATTTAACGTGGAAACCCTTGCGGGAGAAAACCACGGACGCACGAAGGCACAATCACTATGAGGAGGAGTATTACAAGCACGAGACGACAGGCCGTCTTAGGTGCGACTACGTGGGGTATATAAGAGGGCAATGCAAGAGAGTCCTTGGAGGACAAGTAAACGAGTTGTACACGTACACGTCGACGTCAACGGAAAGGCCCACACCTGTTGTACTACGTCTAGTCCAACATGGTACAATTTGGATCATAATTTAACACTTGGGCTCTTTTTTGCTTTTTTGAGTTGCTTTTCCTTTTCTCTTTCCTTTATTGGTTATTTTTTTTGGGGTTATTAGTAGAGCGTAATTATATACATACAAATACTATACAATATGTGCCAAAATTCATGATTATATGATTAAGTTTCCATACTATGATAATGTGCAATTTCGGTGCAAAGTTGTGCGCAAGTTTTTTTTCTTTCTTCTTAAAGGAAATACCAATGGCACTAATTCATTTTCTTACGGAAAAACATTATTTTGGTATTGTGTTAGTCTTTATTTATTTTTCATTCTATTCTAAGACTAGTACCAATGCCTCTATTTATTTGTTCTTAGCTTTTCTTTTTTGTTGCAAAAGTTCCATTTTTATATGCTTATTCTTGCTTATTATGAAAAAGCGCAATTTTTATGTATATTTTGTGCAAATTTTGACAGTGTTTGTTTTAGATTCTTTTTCCCTTTTGCTTTGTTCTTAAATGGTAATACCAATGCCAATAATTCATTGTGGGTATTGTTGCTTCATTTTTTTATTTATGTTTTCTGTTTCCATGAGTTTTTCATTTTTCCTTTATTCTTTCCTTTATTGCTTAATTGTTGTTTTTTGTGGGTATTTGGTTGGGTGCAATTATACACATAGAAAAATATTATATAATATGTGCCAAAATTTCATAATTATATGATTACTTTTGCATACTACGATAAAGTGTAATTTTGGTGAAAATTGTGAGCACATTCTTCTTAAAGGAAATACCAACGCCACTAATTCTTTTTTCAGAAAAAATCATTATTTTGGTATTGTTTTAGTCTTTACTTCGTTTTCATTCTACTTTAAGGCCACTGTTCATTTGTTCTTAGATTTTGTTCTTTGCAAAAGTTCCCCTTTTATATGCTTATTCTAGCATATTTTAAAAAAGTGCAAAAATTATTTATATTTCGTGCAAAAAAAATTAGTGTTTGTTTTAGATTCTTTTTCCCCTTTTCTTAGTTCTTAAATGGTAATACCAATACCACTAGTTCATTCTTCCTCGGGAAATTTAGTTCTTTCTTTTGTGGGTATTTTTGCTTCATTTTTATTTCTGTTTTATGTTTATATGTGTTTTCCTTTTTTCTCTTTTCTTTCCTTTATTGGTTAATTTTTTGTGGGTTTTTGGCTCAGTGTAGTTATAGTGTAACGTGAATGTACTATTACATGTTTATTCTTTCAATATTTCAAAAAGTGCAATTTCGGTGCAAATTGTGTGCAAATTTGGGAGTTTTTTCTTTCCTAGAGAACTTCATTATTTTGTTTGTTTTAGTTTTTTCTGAAAGAGTAATACCAATGCCACGAATTCATACTTCCATAGAAAACTTCATTTTTTTAGTTTTTATTTTCCATTTCTTTTCTTTTGTAATGGTAATATCGATGTCACTAATCAATTACTTTTTAGAAAACACATTTTTTCAGAAATTTCACTATATTATGCTAAATTTTGCAATAGTAATGATATATTTTCCACATATATATTTTCCATGTGTGTGTGTGTTTGTGAAAATAAATGTGCCAGAGTGCTATTAATCGGTGAGATTGCCCATATAGTCACTAACCATTGCATGCAAATATGTGTGAGAGTGCTATTCATGGGTCATCTACAAAGGCTTGGCCAATACTATCCTAGAGCAGCCCGTAATTAACGTAAAAGATAGGATTGCTTGGTAGTACTGGACTGGAGCAGCAGTTGATTACTGGCCAAATATGCAAGTAGTATCGGCCGAGTAGAACGTTGCGTGGGCTTGGCCGAGTAGAACGTTGTGTGGGCTTGTGTGGACGCTGTGTAATTGACTGGAACAAAAAGGTCAATCAACTGACCTGAAATTCGTTTTCAGTCGATTGACCAGTAGCCAATCCCGATTTTATTAAATGATTTGCTAATTCTCATTAGACTGGGAACAATTCTAATCTCATTGTATAGCCATATCGAATTCTACTATAACTTTTAACTAGTGGGCTATGCCAAATAGCGGCGGTCCCCTCAAACCATTTGTTGTGGGGCTATAGCAAGGCAATAGCCAGCTATTTCATAACTTTGCCGGACAGTTGTACATGAATATCATTTAGCGGCGCGGTGCTCGAACAACTATTGCGGGCTATTTAAAACTTTGGATTTTACATGAAACAAGCAGGCCAAAAACTTTCTAGGGAAATCCAAAATAAATGTATGGACCCCTCACTACTAGAAAAAGGGCTATAGATGGAATTGATACTAATGGCACACCAGACAAGCAGTGCGCCATTAGTATATAGTAATGGCGCACCAACAACAGATACGCCATTAGAGTTCAAACTACTAATGGCGCACCAGGCCCAGCGTGCGCCATTAGCATCAGAAAGTTTTTTTTGAACTAGCGCACCTGTCCAAACATACTAATGACGCATCGAGACGAAGTGCGCCATTACTAGTTGTAACTAGTAATGGCGCACCAGCAGTAAAGTGCGCCATTAATGTTCTTTTTTTAATGATATTTTTTATTCTTTTTTTACAAAACTACTAATGGCGCACTGTCCCACAGTGCGCCATTAGTATGTTATTTTTTTTTGCAAAACTAGTAATGGCGCACCTACTATAAATGCGCCATTAGTAACCTTGATTACTAATGGCGCATTTATAGTGGGTGCGCCATTAGTAAGTGGGCAGCAACAAGATATTTTGGACAGCCTCTCCTACCCACACTCACTTTCTCCCCCACTTCATTCTCTCCACCTCCTCCACCTCTCGGGTCCCTCCTCTTTTTCACCTCATTTCCACCATATATTCATTCAAATTAAGTGGTTAAATTACCTTGTTTTGATATGTAAGTAAGGGAGGAAGCTATATTTATGTTGTTCTCCATACAACAATGTGCACATGCACTTTTTATGGCCTAGCTAGATCTATGTATGTTCGTGGTGTTGCATATGTTTGTTGTGTTGCATATGTGTTTGTGTTTGGAGGTGTACCGGTATTTGAAATGCGATAGTTGCCAATATTTTCCCGGAATGTTGATTCATTTCCGTTTCGGTGAGAATTTTGGCATTAAGCATTTTTTGTCCTATTTTTAGGGAAAGTCATGGCAAAAAATTTCTTGGTTCTAAAATATCGTTTTGCTCTACCCCGCAGGCGACCATGGTGCGCACGATGACCGAAGGCATCGTGAATAGGTTTTTGAGGTCCGCGAAGGCCGAGATGCTTCAAAAGAACGAGACGGAGATAAGATGTCCGTGTCGAAGATGCAAGCTGAAGAGCCTTATTGCGGACCCGGATTCCGGGCAGGTGCGGGACCACCTGCTCTTGCGTGGTTTCATGGATGGCTATCGGTGGCAAGGTGATGAAGATGACTACGAAGTCGTCCATGGGGGCCGGGCAAGAAATGAGGAAGGGCAGCAAGACAACCACCGCGGCTCGGGCGGGCGAGAAGACGAAGAATCCCCAGGAGATGATCACGACGGTGATGCTGTACACAGTCATCATGTAGAAGATGCAGGACATGATGATAAGGAAGATGCCGGAGCAGACGACGGGCATGATCATGAAGATGATGATGCCGGCGGAGCAGACGACGCTGGACCATCGATGGGCTGGGTGCAGGACCCTCATATTCAAGAGCTGCTTCTCAAGCAGACCAATAACGCAAGAGCTGCCGCCCGAGAGAAAGCCAAGATGGATCAACTTGAGTTAGACGCGGTTACTCCATTGTATGAAGGATGCAGGCCCGAGGATACCCGCCTGAAAGTAACGCTCATGGCTCTGGAGATGAAGGTAAAACACAAAATGACCGACGCATGCTTCGACAAGAACATGTCATTCTGGCACGAACGTCTTCCCAAGGGGAACAAGTGCCCCACCAGTTTGGAGGAGGCGAAGAAAATTGTGTGTCCTCTGGATTTACCGCACGTGAAATACCATGTGTGCATGAACAATTGCATCATTTATCGGAACGAGCACGCGGAGTCTACCATATGTCCGGTGTGCGGCGTCACTCGATACAAGAAGAGGAAGAAAGCTCCTCGAAAAGTGGTGTGGTACTTTCCGATCACTCCTCGTCTGCAGCGGTATTTCGCGGACCCTAAGGTAGCAAAGCTCCTGCATTGGCACGCGGATAGGGAGGAGAAGAAGCGAGAAGATGACGCAAATGATCCGAAGATAGATAAAAAGACAAGATGTTGAGTCACCCTAAGGATGCGAGCCAGTGGCAAGCGTTGAACTTCGAAGACCTAGAATTTGGGAACGATCCAAGGAACATCGTGCTGGGCGCGAGCACCGATGGAGTCAATCCGTTTGGCAGCCAGAGAAGCACACATAGCACCTGGCCTGTGTTTGTGTGGATGTACAACCTTCCCCCCTGGTTGTGCATGAAGATGAAGTACATTCACATGAGTATGCTAATTGAAGGACCGAAACAACCAGGGAACGACATCAATCTATATCTGGGGCTGCTGAAAGAGGAGCTAGACACGCTGTGGAAAACGCCAGCCAATACGTGGGACGCCGCAAAGAAAGAATATTTCCCTATGAGATCCGCGCTGCTCACGACGGTGCACGACTATCTCGGTTACGGATATGTCGCGGGGCAGGTGGTCCACGGATTTTCTGGATGCGTCAGGTGCATGGATGACACAACGTATCGCCAGCTAGATAGAGATCCCGGGTCTTCGAAAACCGTGTTCATGGGACATCGAAGGTGGCTTCGCGACGATGACCTGTGGAGAAAACGCAAGGATCTGTTCGATGGTGAAACCGAACCCCGAGGACGCCCGCGTACGAGGAGCGGTGAGGAAATAGACGAGCTGTTGAAAAATTGGAAAGATTGCCCACTGCCGGGAAAGAAGCAAAAGGCGCCAGAGCCGGGAAAGAAGCGAAAGGCGCCAGAGCCGCTGCTGAAGGTATGGAAAACGAGGTCTGTTTTCTGGGACTTGCCGTACTGGAAGATCCACCGTGTGCCTCACAGCCTTGATGTAATGCATATCACGAAAAACGTGTGCGAGAGTCTGCTTGGTACCCTGCTCAACATGCCAGAGAGGACCAAAGATGGGCCGAAAGCAAGGGCAGACTTGAAATCAATGGGCATCAGGCAGGAGCTTCACGCTATATATGATGATGATGATGATGATGATGATGAGGCGAAGCAGGACACGGAAAGTCGTCGCAAAGACAAAAAGGCCAAGAAGACCGGAAATGACTACCCTCCCGCGTGCTTCACTCTAAGTCAGGAGGAGATCGAGCAGTTTTTCACCTGCCTCGTAGGAGTACAACTTCCTTACGGTTACGCGGGGAAGATAAGCAGATACCTAGACCGGGCAAAGCTGAAGTTCAGCGGGATGAAGTCTCACGACTGTCACGTGCTGATGACGCAGATACTTCCAGTTGCAATCCGTGGTATCATGGACGCGCACGTCCGTGAAACCCTATTTGGCCTATGCAACTTTTTCGACGTCATCTCTCGGAAGTCTGTTGGCGTGAGGCAACTCAGAAGGCTACAGGAAGAGATCGTGGTGATACTATGCGAGCTTGAGATGTACTTCCCGCCCGCATTCTTCGACATTATGGTGCATCTGCTGGTCCATATCGTGGACGATATCATCCAACTCGGGCCGACGTTCCTGCATAGCATGATGCCGTTCGAAAGGATGAATGGTGTCATCAAAGGATACGTTCGCAACATGTCACGTCCAGAGGGAAGCATAGCCAGGGGCTTTCTGACTGAAGAGTGCATCTCCTACTGCACGAATTATCTAGGCATTGAGAACCCCGTTGGTCTGCCCGTCAACAGGCACCTCGGCAGGCTCGCTGGATGGGGTCACCGTGAGGGTCGCCGCGAAATGCATGTCGACTTCGAGGGTCGACTCGCCGACTTTGAAAGAGCAAACCTAGTCGCGCTACAACACATAGACGTGGTCGATCCTTGGGTGGTTCAGCACAAAACCTTTATTGAGAAGACGTACAATGACCGAGGACAACAGAGGACGGACGGAGATATAATCAAAGAGCACAACTCATGTTTCACGCGTTGGTTCAAGCAGAAGCTTCTGTCGTACCCTTTACATGATGATTCTTCCGCGGAAGAACAACTCATATTCGCCTTGTCACAGGGCGCCGAGCACAACCTGATGACCTATGAGGCATACGATATCAACGGCTACACATTCTACACCGAGGCCAAGGACATGAAGAGCGATGGTTATCAGAACTCCGGGGTAACGATGGAATCCTACACCGGTAATGACAAGGACAGATACTACGGAAGGATCGAGAAGATCTGGGAGCTGAGCTAGGCTGGAGAGAAGGTCCCGATGTTCCGTGTCAGATGGGCCAAGAGCGTCCTAAAAGAAGACCGGTATTTCACCATCATGGTTATACCCGAAGCCAAATCCAAGACCGCGGGCGCAACCGTCACCGCGAAAAATGAGCCATGGGTACTGGCTTCCCAAGTTGACCAATGCTTCTTCATTACCGATCCGTCAAAGCCCAGTCGTGTTGTCGTGAGGAGAGGCAAAAGGAAGATCATCGGAATGGATGGAGTAGCCAATGAGCAAGACTTCGACAAGTACGGCGACCCGAGGATCGAACATGACGACGATGATGAAGTAGCAGCTTACACCACAAGAAGAAGCAGGACCACCCTACCTAAAGGACGTCCGTTCCACAGAAGAACTCCATTTGCGAAAAAGAAGGGCAAGAAGATTGTGAACAGATAGCTAGCTAAGATCGATTGTATTTAAATCGTACCCTTCATTTCTCGATTGTATTTCATGGGCACTTTTTGAACTATCATGAATATTTTTAAATTTCATGGACACTCGATCTCGACCCCCCCCCC
>LR738715.1:619409656-619435134 GCA_902687465.1 Secale cereale | reverse complement strand
GGCCGCCTCCTCCAGATCCTCGCCGACCACGGGCCCCTCACCGTCGCCAACACCTGGAACCACGCCAAGGTATAAAGCTCCAAACTCCCCATGGCATCCTCCTCCTACCTACCAGTCCTTGCATTCTTCCATCCAATCGCCTATTATTAGGTTAGGTGTGGTGTTGGTCTCCACGACTTGAACCCAAATTCACTAGCTACTAGCAGGCTAGCAGTTTCCTTTCGCCCTAATTCCGCTAGTGAACTCTGGTTTTACCAAGCAGGCAAGCAGTGTAATACTGCAAACGCAAGAATTGGGTTGGTCAGTTAGGAATTCGGCGAACTAAGTGACTACTTTTTCAAAGTGGTGCATTATAAACAAGCAGCCGCTCTCATTCCATCCAAAAGTGGATAAATGGACCTAAAGTAGTGCATTATAAACCAGCAGGCAGCAGCAGCAACTTGTCGAGTTTTCTACTTTCTAGGCATACTAGATGAGGCAGATGAACCACCGAGAAGCAGAAATTGGGAAAATCATGGCGTGGTTTCTCTCTTGTAGCCTTGCAAAGCAGAAAGGAAATGGCACTAGCAAGGAAGTCATGCATAGATTGATTTTCGTGCCCTGTCTGTCTCGTTCATCAGATCAACCTAGCTAGCCAGCTAAGCTTAGCTTAACTTAGCTACTCCCGGTCCCGGACCTCCTCTTCTGATGATGTGTATCTACCCCCACAACATAAGCTAGCTTGACCTGTTCTATTCAGGGTAGAGCAATGCGATGTTTCAGTTAATGTTCCTTTCTTTCTTGAAAAGATGTTCTCAAGTATGATTGTTTTAGTACTACTATATACGTAGTACGTGGTGATATTTCTGGAATTAAACGCATGCTTTCCCTCACCTACTGGGGATGCCATCAGATAGTAGCTAGAGCACTCCATCTGATGTAAATACAGTATGAAAGGTGGCATTACCCTCTTGTTTACTTCTCTTTTTGGATGAGCTAATTGAGCTAGTCTCACCAGATCCACCACAAAACTTTTCGGTGCGTGATCGATTGTGACAGTCAGAAGTTTGGTTAATTTGTTTCCCGGGGAGATCGATCATCCTCAGCAACTAAACAGCATAGTATGACCAGTGCTACATATGAATAATCGCACCATGCGGCCTTTTACACTCTAGGCAAGATGATTCATCGTGTGGTCTGAGGACTCCTGCTTATTAGTGGCATTTGCCTCCTGCTTAATTATTAGTGCTCTTTTGGAAGGTGCTAATTGGGATAGTCCCACCAGAAAACTTTTGGGTGGTCCTGCTTCCTGCTTGTTTATAATGCACCACTTTGATTAGGAATTTTGAAACTAATTGTGTCCCCTGAAATTGAAAAAAAAGGGTGAAAAGCAATTGATTTTACCCAAAATCAAGACGGGTAAATAAAGATGGGAGAGTTACTGGAACATGGGACCCATGGGTTGACTTAGACTATGCTAAAAGAGGCTCGCGTGTCACCCTTTTAAACGAGTTCTGACATAGGAGTATTTCTCAAAAGAAGATGACCAACTCTTCATATTTGATAAATCCTCTCTTGCTCAACCACTCTCACGTATCTCACTCGTTTAGGTAAACTTCTATTTTTTTTGTGTGGAAAGAAATCATCTTATTGGAGGCTCTGCCCTTATGAGGTCAAGGATAGCCACTGTTACTTAAATATGCCATATTGCTGCTGCTTTCTAATTAATACTGGCAGCAACATCAATTTTTGAGTTGTTGTCAGTTTGCTATCAAGCCGTGACTGTATGTCACACTAGGTTTTAGGTTTTAGGTTTTTTTTTCATGTACACTAGTACTACTTGTATGTCACACTAGCACAATGATAATAATGGTGGTCATGTATTTGGTTCCTTGTTGTAAATATTTGAACTTCAAACTATTGTTTTACAAGCTTCTGCAACTTTTTCTTAACTGTTGATGCCGCTGTTATGCCTGTATTCACTGCTGTTGCTACTGTACTTGTCATGATGTTGTACTTGTGATGATGCTACTTGTGATCTTCTGAAATGACCCATTGGCGACTTCATTAGGCGAGGATAATGATTTTGCAGGTACCCCGAGAGGCCCTTGAGTTTGCTGGAATGTCGATTAACTTCCGTTCCGGCAAATTCGGGTACTCCATATGTCCTATTTTCAGCAAAGGTCATGCTGAAATTTTCCGTGAATTTTAGCATGACTTTGCTAAAAATAGGACATATAGGGTACTTGTGACTAATGCATGGGCCGGGGTATCTTAGTAGTTAATTAAGTAGGATCAAGTGCCCCTTTATTCTACCTGCATTAAACCATAGGCGGCAATAGAGCCAAGTGATTAGGCCCAACTTAGAATTCTCCTTCCCAGCTTAGCGTTTAGGATGCCTCAGTGTTGACAAACCATAAATTATAAAACCTTGGCTTTTAGGGTGCCTCGGTGTCGATAAAAACCGAAATGATGAAAGCTTAGGCTTTTAGGGTGCCTCGGCGTCGAAAAACCCTCAATTATAAAAGCTTAGCTTTTAGGATGCCTCGGTGTCGACAAACCCTAAATGATGAGACCATGATCTTGTTCCTTGACAATAACCAACTTTTTGACCAAACTTTGTTCCTATTTAGAGAGAAACATGGCCAACAACGATGAGGCCGGCGGTTCGGGCGGCAATGCATTCTGGGAGCTGTCCCAGGAGATGGAGGAACAACCTCACTTGTATGAGGACGCCGCCTTCCCACCGATCCTGAGACCACTGATGGTACCGCCGAGGATGACCCCACTGATGCCACAACTGATGGTGCCACCGAGGATGCCACCACTGATGATGGCGGCGCACGCACAGATGGCAGCCAACCGAAGAGGCAACGGAAGGACCGGCACCCGACCGTGCTCCGCACCCTCAAGGAGGAAATTACTGAAGTGGACTCCGACTGGAATCCAACGGCGCCCGAACGAATAGTCAAGGGGTACTCGCTTCAGCTCGGGTGCATTCTCCGGAGCACCGTCCCGATCAACACCGAGAACCTGAGGCATCTTGACCGAGGGAATTTGCGCAACCTCCTCTTCACGAAGCTGCACGAACGATACAAGTTCCCCGCTCAATTTGAAAACACAAGCCTCAAAGGGAATAAAGTGAACAATGATGCCCTCACGAGGATGAGCAAGGCCCTGTCTACTTGGAAAACCAATGTGAAGAGAATGATCGAGAAAGGTGAGAGTTATGAGAAGATCAACGAGAAAAATCCTTCGATCACCGAAGATGACTACAACGACTTCAAGATCAATTGCTCGAGCACCGCACACTCCGAATCAAGTCAGTGGGGGAAAGAAATGCGGGAGCTCAACTTAGGGGAACACACACTCGGTCCCGGCGGTTACAGAGTGGCGGAGCCTATATGGGACAAGGAGGAGGCGGACCGTGCCGAGCAAGGCCTACCGCCCCTCTTCGATAAATACGGTGACAAGCAGACCAGGAACTTTGTCAGGGCCCGGTACAAGAAGGACCCGAAAACAAAGGAGCTCACCACGGATCCGAAGACCAGGGCGCTTGAGCTTGTGATACGTCCAAAACGTATCTATAATTTCTGCTTGCTCCATGCCACTTTTGGGTGATATTGCTATGATATTTATACACTTCCATACACTTTTGATCATATTTGGACTAACCTACTAATCCAGTGCACCCCAGTGCCAGTTTCTGTTTTCGGCTGTTTTTGTATTTCAGGTTTTCACATTACGAGAACTGTCAGGAAAAATCCAGAAAAATTATATAAAAAATCAGCGTTCCAGAACCTACCTTGCGCCCGAAGTACAGCCGGGGGGGGGGGGCACCAGGGCTCCAGGCGCCCTGGCGGCGCCCCCCCTGGGCCGCGCCGGGGGGGCGCCTGGGCCCCCCGAGCCCCGTCTAGTGCCCCCCTTTGGCATATATTTAGAGCGTCCTTCGAAACCCTCGGGACGGAAACTCTTTTTCACGATCTCATCTCTGTTCCACCGCCGCCACCGCTTCCAAGATCGGGAGCACCAGGAGAACTCTTCCCGGCACCCTGCCGGAGGGGAGGATCATCATCGGGAGCCTCTCCACCACCATGGATGCCTCCCGGATGAGTTGTGAGTAGTCTCCCTTGGACCATGAGTCCATGACCAGTAGCTATGTGATGTTCTCCTCCCGTTCTTGTGCTTCACTAATTAGTCCTCGTGAGCTGCCCTACATGATCGAGGCACATATGTAATCCTTATGCTGTTGCTATGTTGAGTTTGCTGGGATCCGATGGATTATGAGATTATGTTCAGATTGTGATTGAGTAATATATTTGATCTACCTCTTTTATATTTATGTTCATAAGTAATTCTTGCATGTTCTCCGTTGTTATTTATTGCTTTGGCCAAGTAATACGTAGTGACTCCAAGAGGGAACGTTATGCTCGATTGTGGGTTCATGCCCCTCGATGACTAGCTTGAGTGACAGAAACATGAGTCTAGGGGATGTGATGTTGCCACAAGGGGGAAAACAACGATGCTTGTGCCCGCGGGTGCAAGGATTGTTTACTTTACGCAAAGTTCTTTTAATGCAGTTGTCTGTTGCATTGAGTTTACACTATGGGTGGGACTCGCAACTTAATACCAGCGAGATGTTCTGGATAGATATCTCAAGGTGGATGATTAGTAGTAGATATTGATAGATGTCGGTCTACTTACTTTGGCGTACCGCTCATGCTTTGAACCTCAACCTTTCTTGCAATGTAGTCAGCATTGGTTTGCGTTCGTGGTCCTGTCAATTGCCCAGCTGTAATTCGTTTACCTCACATAGCTGTTTTATCGTCTTTTGGGAGAGAGACATCACTAGTGAACATCATGAGACCCCGGTCCATATTACCATCATTGATCACATCCGCTATTTACTTTTCGCTATTACTTACTATTGCAAACATTATCTATCACTACTATCATTTGCGTTTAATCCTTTGTGAACTACAAGGCCGGAGGGATTGACAACCTCTCTGTACTCATTGGGAGCAAAGTTATTTGTATCTGTGTGCAGGTCCACATTGATTGCTAATATCTGGCGCCGTTAGTAGTTGACACCTACTTGTTGAACCTAGGAGTCTCTGGGGATTCGATCCTTGGCATCTTTGCTAAGGGAAAAACTTCCACAACACTGCATCTCACACCTTCCACTTGGGGTAACCAACGAGGGGTTAGAGGCCCATCAAGGAGTTTTTCTGGTGCCGTTGCCGGGGACTCCACTCTTCAGGATAGGGGAGTTGCATGCTATCTTTTACCTTTGCTTTTTAGTCTTCTTAGTTTACCTTTCAGTTTTTGCTTTAGTACCCTTTATCGAAAATCACAAAAATAGTTATCTTGCTTGCTTGCTACTATGGGTTCCACCGAGAACACCAAGTTGTGTGACTTCACTAGTCACAACAACGATGACTTTATCAGCACACCTATCACTACACCTGCCACTTCAGCACATTCATATGAAATTAAACCTGCTTTACTGAACTTAGTCATGAAAGATCAATTCTCCGGTGCTGGAGATGATGTTGCTTTACACTTAAACAACTTTGTTGAACTTTGTGATATGCAAAAGTACCAAGAAATAGATGGTAATATTGTTAAGCTTAAGCTTTTTCCTTTCTCCTTGAGAGGAGGAGCTAAAATTTGGTTTTAGTCTTTGCCTAGAAATAGCATAGATTCATGGGACAAGTGCAAAGATGCTTTTATCGGAAAATACTATCCACCTGCTAAAATTATCCAACTAAGAAGTAACATAATGAATTTTAAACAATTGGATAATGAACACATTGCCCAAGCTTGGGAACGTATGAAATCTCTTATCAAGAACTGCCCTACTCACGGTTTGACTACTTGGATGGTTATCCAAACTTTTTATGCAGGCTTGAACTTTACCTCGCGGAACTTGTTAGATTCGGCCGCGGGAGGAACTTTTATGTCAACTACACTTTGTGCTGCCACAAAGCTTCTCGATGAGATGATGACCAACTATTCCCAATGGCACACCGAACGCGCTCCAACAGGTAGGAAGGTAAACTCTGTCGAGGAGATTTCCTCCTTAAATGAAAAAGTTGACTTGATCATGTCTCTACTTTCGAAGCAATCTTTTGTTGATCCTCGCGATGTTCCTTTAAATTCTTTGATTGCTCAAGAACAAGTAGATGTGAATTTTATCTCTAGAAACAATTTTAATAACAATGCTTATAGGAGTAATTTTGGTAGCAATCCTAGACCGTTCCCCTCTAATTCTTATGGGAACAACAATGCTTATCCTATCACCAAGAACTCCACTACTGAACTAGAGACTATGCTTAAAGATTTCATCACTACCCAAAAAGCCTTTAATAAGAGTGTAGAAGAAAAACTACATAAACTAGATGATCTTTCTTTTAAGGTAGACCATTTAGCCAATGAGGTAAAATTGCTAAAAATTAAAACTTCTCCTCTTGAGGAGAGGGAAGTCACTCCTATAAATGCTATTCAAGTGCAAATTAATGAAAACATTAGGATGATGGCTAAACTTAAAGAGAGATGGGCTAGAGAAAGGGAGGAAGAAGATAGAATTAAGAGCCTTCCTACCCACCACACTGTTGCTACTATCCAAGTTGTTGAGGATATTCAAACTCTTAGCACCCAATGTACTCCTGGTCCCATTGGACCTATTAATGGTGATGCTATGACTATAGAAACTACCAAACAAATGAACCTAAAGGACACCACTACCACTTTACTTGATGCTCGTGACCTTGATTTTGATAATTGCACTCTTACCGAAGTTATTGATTTCCTTCACAAGATGTCTAGAGACCCCCGCACTAGCACGCTTAACCTTGCCTTCACAGAGCATATCACTAATGCTCTCATCAAAGCTAGGGAGGAGAAACTTAGAGTAGAAGCCTCCATACCTAGAAAGCTAGAAGATGGTTGGGATCCTTTGATAAAAATTAAATTGAATGACTTCTCTTGCTATGCATTATGTGATGTTGGAGCTAGTACCTCTGTTATGCCCAAAAGAATATATGATATGCTTAAATTGAAACCTTATTATTCTTGTTCTTTTGGTGTTCGTCTCGTTGATTCTTCCATAAAGAAACCTTTGGGGAGGATCGACGATGTTCTTATCGTTGTCAATGATAATTATGTTCCCGTTGATTTCACTATTATGGATATTGAATGTGATCCTTCATGTCCAATTATTTTGGGACGTCCCTTTTTACGCACCGTTGGTGCTATCATTGACATGAAAGAGGGTAATATAAAATTTCAGTTTCCTCTCAAGAAAGGGATGGAACACTTCCCTCGGAAGAAGATCAAGTTACCTTTTGAGTCCGTTGTACGGGCTAGCTATTCTTTTACTCTTGATAAAACTTGAACTATATGCATTATGCCTAGCTTAAAGGCATAAAAGAAAGCGCTTTTGGGAGGCAGCCAACATGAATAAATTTTTATATTTTGCTTTTGTTGTGTCTTGATGTTTTTTACTACAGTAGCATCATCATTGTATCTTTGCTTTTCATATTTGTGCCAAGTATAGCCTCTGATTGCTAGAAAGTTCAAAAGTTGTGAGGTGCTGTCCAGGAAACATATTCTGTCCTTGGATAGAAAAATTCGTATAAAATCACCATATCATCTTTTTGGTCTGAATTTTTTCGACAGCGTTCTCTATATAATTGTCTTTCGTGCGTATGTTCTGAGTTTTTTGATTTGAGTTGAAGAAGTACCCCGAACAAATCAATTACTACCTGCTTTTCTATTTTTCACAGATTTTGTCATGTTTTGCCTTTCCTTCATTTTGCAAACCGAGAGCTTGCTTTTTCTTTGCAAAAACCTTTTGGCAATCTTGAGAAACAGTAGAACTTCAAGAATATCTTTATTTCCAGCAAGGAACAATTATTTTATTAAGGGTACTAACCTCGCTAATCAGATTATAATGAGTTATGTATGAAGGGAGTTTTCAAGTGTGCGAGGGAAGATGATAAAAAGATTCAGGAGTGTCAAGCGCTCAAGCTTGGGGATGCCCCCGTGCACCCCCAAGAAATATTCAAGGAAACTCAAGCGTTTAAGCTTGGGGATGCCCCCGTGCATCCCCTTCTCCATCAACATTATCAGTTCGTCTTTCGTTCCGCTATATTTTTATCACTTCATGTGTTATGTGCTATGCTTGGAGCGTCTTGCTTTTAATTTTCTTTTTAGTTTTTCATAACGAGTCGGAACTCAGCTTTCTTTATGTGGGAGAGAAACACGCTCCACTTCTACCTAGAACATAACATAGAATTTTCATGTCTATCTTTACTGTGTGTGTTCTTTGTCTTTTAATAGCTACTATCATGCTCTGCTCTTAGTATTCATGCTTATCTTTTCAAAGAGCTTTTGTTTAGTTGGTTGCTTGAACTCTCTTTAATTATCATGCTAAGAGAGTTTGCTTCCGTTGCACTGGTTGATATGTCTATGATAAAGATGCTACGTGCATAATGGCGCTTAGTAGTGCAGGTTTTCTTATGGTTAGTCTTAAATAGCTGGGGGATTCCCAATGTGTTATTGGAATACCAACTTGATTTGTTTGCCTATGATGTGGTATGGTTTAGTAATATCTTCCTTCGAGAATTTATTTTGATTGACTTGGCGTATGCTCACGCATATTTAAGACTTTAAAGAAAGTCTGTCAAGCCTTGATGATCTTTTATTTCTGAGTAGCGATATAACTACCATGCCTGATTCAATGTTGCTTTGTCGCTCTGCATGATTATGACCGTCATTGCTCTCTTAGTTGGTCGCTCCCAGTCTTTTGCTAACCTCCACCTGTACTAAGCGGACTAACTTTGCAATACATAGCTCATGGGAAAGTAGCTTAAAAACTATCGTGGTAAAGAATATGTTGCCTATGTATCTTATTTCTTATAAGTTGCTTGCTGAGCGGTAACCATGTTTCTGGGGACGCCATCAACTGTCACACTTTTGTTGAATATCATGTGAGTTGCTATGCATGTTCGTCTTGTCTGAAGTAAGGGTGATTTTCCATGGGTTGAATGAGTATGCATATTGTTAGAGAAGAACATTGGGCCGCCAACCAAAGCCATGTATCATGGTGGAAGTTTTAGCTTGGACATTAATCCTCAATCTCTTATGAGAATATGCTTAAGCATTAAAGAGGAGTCCATCATCTATTTTCTATGTTGTCCCGGTATGGATGTCCTCAAGTTGAGATCTATCAAAAACGAGAAATCAAATGCGATTTATCTCCTTGGACCTTTGTACAGGTGGCATAGAGGTACCCCTTTGTGACACCTGGTTGAAACATATGTAATGCAATGATAACCCATGGAAATCCGAGCTAATTAGGACAAGGTGCGAGCACTATTGGTATTCGATGCATGAGGCTTGCAACTTATAGGATGTCTTATGCATGACACATATGAAGTACTACTACCGTTGACAAAATTGCTTCTATGTTTTCAAAATAAAAAGCTCTAGCACATAACCATTCTTTTACTTTTATGTTGAGTCTCCACCTTCTTTCTTCAAGCACCAACTACTGAGAGCATGATTGTCATTCTAAGTGTTATGTGCATTGTTCCAAAGTAGCATTGTCTTTTGCATGATTGTGATATCGTTTATTTTGAAATTATTGTATCTAGTCATCACTTAAACCTTGAAGGTGCCCCTGCATTTATGTTTTGCTTCACTAAAGGGGGCAAGCTAGATATCACTTTATCATATTTGCACATCATGTTCATTGCAAATCTATTTGATGTTTCAGTTTCATATTGTAAAACTTTCAGTCATTTGTGATTTTCTCATGAGGCAACTTAATTACTACAGATTCATTGTCTCAGTAAGCTTTTGTCATATGACTATAAAAAGTCCTATATGGTTAATAGCATGTCACCACAGAAATTATTCTTGTTATCATTTACCTACTCGTGGACGAGCAGGAATTAAGCTTGGGGATGTTGATACGTCCAAAATGTATCTATAATTTCTGCTTGCTCCATGCCACTTTTGGGTGATATTGCTATGATATTTATACACTTCCATACACTTTTGATCATATTTGGACTAACCTACTAATCCAGTGCACCCCAGTGCCAGTTTCTGTTTTCGGCTGTTTTTGTATTTCAGGTTTTCACATTACGAGAACTGTCAGGAAAAATCCAGAAAAATTATATAAAAAATCAGCGTTCCAGAACCTACCTTGCGCCCGAAGTACAGCCGGGGGGGGGGGGCACCAGGGCCCCAGGCGCCCTGGCGGCGCCCCCCCTGGGCCGCGCCGGGGGGCGCCTGGGCCCCCCGATCCCCGTCTGGTGCCCCCCTTTGGCATATATTTAGAGCGTCCTTCGAAACCCTCGGGACGGAAACTCTTTTTCGCGATCTCATCTCTGTTCCGCCGCCGCCGCCGCTTCCAAGATCGGGAGCACCAGGAGAACTCTTCCCGGCACCCTGCCGGAGGGGAGGATCATCATCGGGAGCCTCTCCACCACCATGAACGCCTCCCGGATGAGTTGTGAGTAGTCTCCCTTGGACCATGAGTCCATGACCAGTAGCTATGTGATGTTCTCCTCCCGTTCTTGTGCTTCACTAATTAGTCCTCGTGAGCTGCCCTACATGATCGAGGCACATATGTAATCCTTATGCTGTTGCTATGTTGAGTTTGCTGGGATCCGATGGATTATGAGATTATGTTCAGATTGTGATTGAGTAATATATTTGATCTACCTCTTTTATATTTATGTTCATAAGTAATTCTTGCATGTTCTCCGTTGTTATTTATTGCTTTGGCCAAGTAATACGTAGTGACTCCAAGAGGGAACGTTATGCTCGATTGTGGGTTCATGCCCCTCGATGACTAGCTTGAGTGACAGAAACATGAGTCTAGGGGATGTGCTGTTGCCACAAGGGGGAAAACAACGGTGCTTGTGCCCGCGGGTGCAAGGATTGTTTACTTTACGCAAAGTTCTTTTAATGCAGTTGTCTGTTGCATTGAGTTTACACTATGAGTGGGACTCACAACTTAATATCAGCGAGATGTTCTGGATAGATATCTCAAGGTGGATGATTAGTAGTAGATATTGATGGATTTCGGTCTACTTACTTTGGCGTACCGCCCATGCTTTGAACCTCAACCTTTCTTGCAATGTAGTCAGCATTGGTTTGCGTTCGTGGTCCTGTCAATTGCCCAGCTGTAATTCGTTTACCTCACATAGCTGTTTTATCGTCTTTTGGGAGAGAGACATCACTAGTGAACATCATGAGACTCCGGTCCATATTACCATCATTGATCACATCCGCTATTTACTTTTCGCTATTACTTACTATTGCAAACATTATCTATCACTACTATCATTTGCGGTTAATCCTTTGTGAACTACAAGGCCGGAGGGATTGACAACCTCTCTGTACTCGTTTGGAGCAAAGTTATTTGTATCTGTGTGCAGGTCCACGTTGATTGCTAATATCTGGCGCCGTTAGCAGTTGACACCTACTTGTTGAACCTAGGAGTCTCTGGGGATTCGATCCTTGGCATCTTTGCTAAGGGAAAAACTTCCACAACACTGCATCTCACACCTTCCACTTGGGGTAACCAACGAGGGGTTAGAGGCCCATCAGCTTGTTCTGGTAAGGAATACACCCCCGCGTAATTAGCTCCATATGGTTGCATTATAATTAATGAAGCCAAATTTCTAAATGATTCACATTCCTTCCGCAGGCGACTGAAAGCAGTAGCGCGGGGTCGACTAAGAGCAACCCTTGGGACACGACTCTAAATAGGGCGTTGAACGTAATCAAGAACAAGGATAAGCTCGATAAGCCGACGTCAGCTGGTCGTGTGGCCGGCAAAGGCTTGTCGACAAAATGGTCGTCATACTATAACGCTGGTGGGCGAAAGGAGAAAAAGACCAGCTCGGAAAGCCTGGCGCGCGAGGTTCAAGAACTCAAGGCACAGGTGGCGCGGATTCTGGAGATTGTCCAAGAGCAAGTGCAACAACAGCTCGGAGCGACGATCACCGCCATTGTGCCTAGCTTGATCGAGGGGTTACAGGCATGGATTGCGGGCGGCCAACAGGGGCCGCCCCCGATTCCCAACTTCACGGCCAGCAACTCGCAGAACGCGATGGCGGGGCCATTGGTGTCTCCGGCGGAGGCGGTATTGGTGTCTCTGACGTCGGCACGGGAGCTTAATGCACCCGTGTGTACGCCGGCCGACACCTCTGCAGCAAGCGGCCCCTCCGTCAACTGCACGCCCGCCGTTGGCGGTGCCTCGACATTAGCCGAGCTCGACGCCATCATCACGGTAACTAATTAAGCCTCTCTCGGCCGAGGACTTCATCTCCTTGCCTTTGACTGGGCATCCCTGACGCCCTACATGTTTTCGCAGGGCGCCGCCGACGTTCCGTGCACTCTCCTGCACTTCGTGAACAATGAGTTGGTCGATGTCGCCAAGGGCAAAATCGTTCAACCGAGCAACCCCTTGTTCCACGGTACCCAGATGCCATCCAACTTGTTTAGGGTTCAACTGGTTCGGGTGCTGCCAGGCTGCGACGAGGTGTTACCTCCGATTCGACCCGTCGGGGCCGACGATGATGACGTGATGACCCTCAGCGCCTGCCTGAGCTGGCCCCTGCTTTGGCCGAAGAGCCAGATTCGTTTGGGGGCGGGGGACACCACCCCAAAGACAACACCGCCAGTCGTGTCGGCGCCAAGTCGTCCCCATGGCAAGACCGCCGCAACGGTGCCGGAAATCCCTATGCCACTGGATCCAAACATGCATATGGCACAGGATCAGAACGATGACGACGACGATACATTTGGCAACGTCGATCAGTACTTTGCCGATCATGGGTACGGTGGCGACTTCATGGGGCCTCCTTCTCAAGAACCCAACCCAACAAAAGACGTGCGTGATCTAGCTGGTACCACGGAGAAGCCAAGTTGCAACAGGCGTCGTCTGCCGTTCAGCTCTCAGGAGACGCCTCCAGCTGCTGACTTCACCGAGCCTCAAATAGGCGAGGTGCGAAATATTATCAGCCCCAACACACTCAAGAAGGCGGTCTCTGAGCAGAACTCGGTCCCAATTCAGGAGAAGAAGAAGGCACGCAAAAGAAAAACTAACAAGGGTGCGAGCCAGCCGGCACCGAGTACGATCCGTGCTCAGGACGGGCCACCTTCACCTGAGGATGTAATGAGGAGGGTGCATGTGGCGGGTAGGCTGATGCTACCGAGAAATATGCTCGATGCTGCAACCGGTGCTATGCGGAGTCTGCATGACAGTGTTCTTTCTTTGAAGAAGCGGTGTCTCAGAGAGAAGGATGTGGCGTACCCGGTTTTCGCGGCCAAGGTGCCAGAGGGCAAGGGCTTTGTGGATAACTCCATCGAGGGTACGATCGTCCTGCGGTTTGATGACATCCACGCTATGTTGAACCTTCTTCCGCTGCACTACACCTTCGTTCGGCTATTTTCGCTGAGTATGGAGATGCGGATCATTCGCGACAAGACCCCGGACATCGTGATAGTCGACCCCTTCTACATGCGTGCCAAGATCTTGGGCAACGCTGGGGACCGGCAAGTCGCGAGTTGTTACCTCGAAGGCGTCATTCTGGCAAACCGAGATAAGGATAACTTCCTCGTGCCTTACTTTCCCGAGTGAGTCCTCCGCCTCAACCACCCCGTAACATATGAATTCTTAGATTTGGATCGTTCTTCTTTTAACATTCCATGTTTTCTACAGTGATACACATTGCACGCTCATCCTCCTAAGCCCCAAATATTCCATGGCCACGTATTTCGACCCGGACCGTCAGTCGAAAGTAGACTACACAAATGTCAAGAAGGTTCTTGATGATGTTCTCCCCAGCTACGCCAAATCTGGAGGCACCTTCACCAGGCCTATTCGTAAGTACGGCAAGCACGTGTTCTCCCACAATACGACGTTCTGCTGCGTCAAGCAGCCGCCTGGCGGTCAGAAGGGTGCCTACTACGCCATCCATCACATGCGGGCGATCGTACGGGACCATCATCAACTTCTGCTATCGAGTAAACTCAAAGATTGGGCCGCGAGCGTGTCGGCAATCCAGGACGCGGACATCAGACAAGAATTCTTTCGCATCCAGTCGGAGTTTGCGGAAATCATCCATCAAGATGTCCTTCGTACCTCGGGGCAGTTCTACCTCAGAAATCAACCGTCGAACAGTGACATCGACACAATGCTACAAATGCAGGCTGACAACGCCCGTGATTTCATGACTCCCACGATAGACGGCGGCTTCATCCACGCTCCGGTCCCTTGAGTCGAGTCGAAAGCAGTGATGCTGTGTCTAGTTCTGAAACATCGATTGGCTCATGTTGTAATTAAACTTTAATAAACTTGTAGTATGTCTCTTTGGTTTCGAGAGTCGTTCAACTTAGATGTAATCGATGCTATTAATGTCTTGCTTTTCTCTTTCGATCGTTCTGTTGCATACTTATATATTGCTTATGTATTGTCTGTGAATTGGTACTAACGTTTCGTTTGGCTAGTGCATAGCGATGCCGTCGTATGTCGTGTACAAGGGTAAGGTTCCCGGAGTCTACGACGACTGGGAGGAGTGTCGGAGACAGGTTCACCGATTCAGCGGTAACAGTTACAAAGGGTACACCACTAGGGCCGAGGCCGAATCTAGATACGCCCGCTATCTAGCGGGAGAGGGGAGGGAGCGTTGGAGGAACCGGATGAAGACGAGTTTCATCGTGATGATGCTCATCATGATGACCGCAGCTCTTTTCTATGTGATGGTAGTTTAGATGAGCGATATCGACTTGTAATGTGAAGACAAACTCGCTACTCGCGGTCTCGAGACTTGTAATATATTGTTCTATCTTTGTTCGGTCTTTTCAATTCGGAGACTAATATGATAAATTGTATTCGGAGACTAATATGATGAATTGTATTCAGAGACTAATCTTCTATTGTATTCGATGAATTTGTTGTTGATGTGTGCTGTCTATATTCTGTGCAATTATACATTTTGTAATCTGTGAAAAAAAACAGAAAAATAATATTAAAAAAACCCTAATATTCATACTAATGGCGCATCACAACACAATGCGCCATTAGTATGCCAAAGGATACTAATGGCGCATCACCAGACAGTGCGCCATTAATATGCGGACATTACTAATGGCGTATCCTGCTGTAGTGCGCCATTAGTATGCCAAAGCACCTGGGTACACATGGCCCCTGGGAGGCATTCTAATGGCGCACTACTGTGCATACTAATGGCGCATCAGCGGTGACGCACCAGAGATGCGCCATTAGTAAAATATACTAATGGCGTGGCACTAATGGCGCACCACTAATGCGCCATTAATGGCCAAATTAGGTGCGCCATTAGTAGGCCTTTTTCTAGTAGTGCCTAATTTTCTTAAAGGAGTACTATCTTCTAATTCATTATGGTAATAAGTGGAGCAATATTCGATAATTCGCGTCTAAGTCGGGCTCATCTACACCCCATTAACTGTAAAATCAAAACATAGTCAAAATATTTATTTATTTTGGCACCGAAGATGCTCAGTTGCGCAATGAGTGTGCAAAATATCAAAGTGTTTTGACATTTGAAGAACTACAGGCAAAAAAACCAATTCCAAACGACGTTCCCTTTCAAAGTTTCTTTCACACTCACTTTTTTTGCCTTTTTCCGCCATTACCTCCTCAAACATTCATACACCACAAAATTTTGCATGCATATCACGCGTTCGATCATCTTAGATGCCAAAATAAGAATAATGTTTTCTAATTTATTTGAATTCACTGTTATAACCAGGTGCAGATAATGTTTTCTATTTTATAATAAAGTTCTAGAAAATAGATCTACATAGGAGGTCAATTTGAAGTATACAATTCAAGTTGCCACACGTATCTAGTACTAGAGTTATTTTGTTACTTGAATCGTATACTATTTTCAGAAATCATGATTGCCCGAAAAAATTCAGAAATCATGATACTATGATATCTCAATTTAATTTATGATATGTTTTATTAAAAATATGGCAAATCCATTTAAATTGAGATTTTGAGCCCATTCTATGTCCTCACAAGAGGTTGACCATGTAAATAATGCATTTATAACTATTGACATTCAATGACTGGCGATCTATCTACTTCAAATTTCGCACGTATGAATGCATGATGCTTTCACCCCGCAAAGTTAGATGTTGCTTGGTTTGGTGGTAAAAGTTGGTGGCCGATACATGGGCAAAAGAACATCGATTACTTCTCTATTGCTGCTTCTACAATATTTTGGGTTTCAACAAGGTTGCTTTAGTAAGACATAGGATCAGAGATGAAAACCAACTATCTCACGACATGACACCTATGGATGGAGAAAGAAGATGTCGTCGATTTCTTCAAGGACTTGCCTGTAAAATTTCTTCTTGTATGAAAGTTCTTTGAAGGGCTATTTTCATTTAATATATGGCCTTGAGTCTTTTCCGCGAAAAAGTAAATACCAAATGATCTTGACGACCTCCACCCGAGGAAGAGGAACCTTTTCAGAAATTTCTAGATTTCCGAAAAGTTACAAATTACAACTTACAAACGTATGTGTCTTCTCCTCATTAATTGCCCCCCCCCCCTCCGAATTTCAGGGTGTGGGCCCTCTTGGTTTCCAACCAAAAGATGTCACGTCTGTCTGTCTGTAGGTTGAAATATGTAAATTGAGTCGATAATTATGGCATCGTTGAACCATTTTAAGGATAAAACGAGTGGTAGAAGATGATCCCATATTTTTTTTAGAAAACTAGGACAATATCCGTGTGTTGCAACGAGATATAAATGTTCTAGTATGTTAGCTTGTGATTTACCTGCCCATACTAATGTAATTGTGTAAATAAATGTTTATCATATCTTGCCAGTGATTACCTTATATTTGGATGAAAAGATTGTAAGAAAATTAAAGTGAATTTGGTTCAGAAGGTAAGTAATTAAGGTGATTGATTATCATAGTGGGAAGTTTGGATGAAAGGGTGGTAGAAAGAAAAATGAGACATGAAACCTTGCATCTTTTGTTAAGTAAGTAGTAGAGAAAATGAACCAAAGGGCTAAAAGAGAGAAGGCGATCTCTTCTTAGTTTGGTTGCTATCCAAGCCCACCACCATCGTTCGAGGTCCAAATAGACCTGGCCGAATGGGCGAGCGTGCTCGACAACCCATGCTTAAACGGGCAAACCCTATTTGACGCTCGTTGGCGTCAGAATGCTGTGCTTTCGCTGAGGGAGCCTCCGGTTGGGCCGGCCCATGTACGGGATTAGCGTTTGCTGTTCGATTCGTTCGCTGCTGCTTCCTTCTCTATTCCTTGCGGGGTTTTTTCCGGTTTTCTTCTATGTTTTTTTCTTCCATCGTTTTCACTGTTTTGCTTGGTTTTCAGTTGTTTTCTTCCTGTTTTTTATTTTTCCTTTTTTGCTTCCTTTTTTATTTTATGTTCCTTTTTATTTTCTCTTTCTGTTTTTCTTCTCTTTATTGCGCATTATATAAAAAGTTCACCACATATTACAAAAATCTTCATCATATTAAGAAAATGTTCATTGTATATTATGAAATAGTGTACCTTGCATTCTAAAATTGTTCATCGTGTATTAAAAAAAATGTTCATAGTATATTATGAAAGTGTTCAACGTATATTAAAAAATGTTCATTGTGTATTTAAAATTTGTTCATCACATATAAAAAAATTGTTCAACATATACTACAAAATGTTCAGTTGTGTATTTGAACATTTCTCCAGTGTTTGTTTAAAAAAAGTTCTTTGTATTTTAAAATTTGTTCAACGCATATTATAGAAATATTTATTTTAGAAAATAACATGATTTGCCGCTGTCTTTTGTACTTTAAGAGAGGCGCTGCAAATTTACCGTTGTAGGTAGCTAGCTCGGCTGGTTGGCTCGCTTGGATCCAGAACGAGGTCGGGAATTCGATCTCAACTTGTGTGCGCTTCATTATCGAATTTTTGCTCGACACCTGCTTATTGGGCCGGCCCGTTTGCGCTTTGCTTGAGCGAAGCCGCGTCGATCGAACGCTCACGGGCGTAGTATAGGAGCTCTCGCTTAAACGTGCCAGGCACGACCCGCCTAAGAATGTTTACAAGTGGGCCGTCTAGCGCCGACAAGCGAGCCGCAACCCCAGGCCTAGGCACGACACAGTTAATAAATGGAGCAGCCCGCGACACGTTTAGCCCTAATGTGCCTCATGTTTTTCGGCCTTATGAGATGTTTTTGGGCCTACAAATAAAAAACTAGAAAAAAAGGGTTATGTTGGGCCGACACGTGGGTCTAGCCTCGCAGCCCAGGCACGTGCCAGAGGAAGCATGACGGGCCGGCACACCTGGCATGGCCAGGTGGCCAGGTTTGGATCAAGCCCAACCCAGCACACAGGAATTCCCTATTTGCCGCTCGCTGCGTCGAATTGTCAGCGTAACGCAAAGAGCTGGCGATCGAGCAGCGACCTGGGTCGGCCCATTGGTATGTTGGAACTTTTTCTGATTTTGGGAACATTCTAGAGCTTCCCAGTCGGGTTTTCTGGTTTTGGAAACCTTCTAAAAGGTTCGTTGAACCGTTTATTTTCCTTTTACTCAATTTCCTGCTTTTTTTGCTGTTTATTTTTTTGTTCATTTTTCTTCTTTCTTTTCTTTTTTCTTTTGAAGTATATACTCCCTCCGTTCCTAAATATAAGTCTTTGGAGAGATTTCACTATGAATCACATACGGATGTATATAGATGCATTTTAGAGTGTAGATTCACTCATTTTGCTCTGTATGTGGTCCATAGTGAAATCTCTCCAAAGACTTATATTTAGGAACGGAGGGAGTATTTTTTAAATATCATGTTTCGAAAAATCTTCGTACTTTTGAAAGACTTACATTTTTTAAATGTTTGTGTTTTCCAAAATTATTCATAAATTCAAATAATGTTCTCATTTTCGAGAAATTCTTTGGACTGTTTTCGTTAGAAATTATCAAATAATTACCGGGATTTCAAAAAATGTTCCTGTTTTAAAAAATTCTTCTGAAATTTCAAAAAATGTTCTTTTTTATATTTTGTTCACTTGTTTCAAAAGTTATTTCTGTTTTCAAATTTTGTTCTCCAATCCAAAAAATGTCTGCGTTTTCGAAAAATGTTCAAAGGATTAGAAAAAAGTTGTCATTTCAATTTTTTGTTCACCTATATAAAAAATGTCCATATTTTCCAATTGTTCTCAGTTTCCAAAAAATGTTCTGAATCTAAAACACTTTTTCCGTTTTCAAATTTTGTACACCAATTCAAAAAAATGTTCACGTTTTGAAGAATGTTCTGAAAACTGTAAAAAGTGTTCGTGTTTTAAATAAACTGTCTACAATTTCAGAAGATATTCCATTATTCAAGTTTTGTTTACAAGTTCGATTTGTTTCACATTTTTTGAAAAATGTTTGGGAAGTTGAAATTTCTTCATAGTTTTAAAAGAAGATGAGAAAATTTAAATTTATCGCGTTTGTTAAAAATTATTCGTAACTTAATTAAAGTGTTCGAAATTTTAAATATTGTTTCCAATTTTTTAAGTAATGTTTAGTTGACGCCGGTAAATTTAATAGTTTAATGTTCGATCTGCATGCTATGTGAACAAGGTTGAGTAGGTGGACTGGCTAGCCGGATTAACTCACGCAGTATGTGTGTAGTTCGAATCCCAGCTCGCGCAATGTTTGTTTTTGTTTTTTGCCCTATTTTTGCCCGAGAGCTCGCTTCGTTGAACTCGAAATGGGCCGGCCCAGTCCGGAGCGCCCGGTGCGAAGCGAGGTCTGCTGCGGCAGCACACAGGACGGACCATTTTTCGATTTCTAAAAAATAAAGTGAAATCCAAAACTATTTTCCCTTTCCCTAGTTCGTGCCCTCCGCTCGCTGCGTCGCCGTCTCCGCCGTCCCGCTCCTTCTCCTCCCCTGGAATCCACCGGAGCGCGCCTCGAAGCGTAGTTAATCTCTGTCCGTCTCTCTACTGGATCTGGATCGGCTCCCGCGACTCCTCCTCCCTCTGTCGGTAAGGAAGCCCTAAGCTTTGCTATGAACTTTTTCGATGAAGAACCGAACCGAACCGAATCCAATCCAAAAGGATATCTTTTCTTCGAAAGCGGCTGCTCTCACTTCCCATCCGTAGCGTAGGCAGGGCAGTCATAACGAGGGGGTCGTGATGTTGTATATTGCCACAGCATTTTGGGAATCTAAGGATCTACTGTATGTCAGAAGGGATTTGGGGACCAAATTGGATTTCCTGTATGCCTGTACGCGTTTCTTTAGATTTGTATACTTATTAGACCCTAATACACAGGTAAACAAGCTTAGGGACCAAATTCTCAGTTTGACGATATTAGCGTAGGAATCATGCCACTTGCTCTTGCATTCTATGCCTTTGATCCCAGTCCCGATCACGGGTAGGGTCTGCGGATGCTCACACGGCGGGGAGGAAGGAGACAAATATTTCGTATATAATTTCTGGTTATATGATCCATGTACCACTGCATCGCAGGGAAGGGGGTAAATTAAATGACTCCACCACTTGCAATTACATATAGGGTTTCAAATTTTCATAGCATCAACCGCAAGAGGGGCTGTTCAATAGTTAGCCAACGTGGATTATAAATTTGTGAGCTCGCAAAAGATGTAATCATGTTCTGTGCGAACGACTGAACTAGCAATCGTGGAAGAACGAATTTTCTAACTTCCTTAGAATTTTCTTTCAGTATTTCACCATGTCTGAATGCCAATTATCAGTGCTATGGTAAATTGGATCATGCCATCATGTGCCGTTCACACACTTCAGTGCAGTGGTCTATATAGGTTTTCTTTTTCAACTTACATGTGCTCCATCTCTGTATGTAGCGTATGGAAAAACAAGAAGAAATTAAGCTGAGGTCTCGAGTGCTGCATTTCATCTTAAAAAGTTCACCCAACAAATCTCACACATGGCCCAAGTGAAGCTTTGAAACGGCATGTTTTATTTAGACTTCCCTTTCGACTCATTGGATCCTTGTCGGTGACAAGTTCCAACACTATTTTTCACTATGAAGTTGCTAACAAGTACAGAGACCTTGTGAGGTAGGTGACTGTTCAGATTCGATATTGATGTGCTTGTTAGAGTGCCCTGACTGCACAGAAGAAAGCTTTCTCAGTAGTTCCTGTTTTGATGTACAAATGATATATTTTTAGCTGGAGAGTCTACTCATCAGTGACACCTATTTCATTCGAGAAAACAGCAACCCCTATTGTTTTATGGTAATACGGAAGTAACATTTGAGTTGCCGCAGAATTACGAGTGTTAAATTGTGTAACCGCTAGAGGGGAGCCAGGTTGAAGAAGGAAACTGAAGCCATGTGCTCACTCTATAATATTTGTACTGTCTAACTGCCTCCTGATGCCCAATTACAGATTCACACTTCTACATAGCCTTTGTCCCAAGTTGCCATAACATTTACATCTCTGTGTCCTGTATGTAGCAGCGCCGAGTTGCCGGAGCAGATGGTGGGATTCGGTAGCCTCGCGCCCAAGACCAAGAACCTAGTGGTGGGCGGCGGGTTGACGGGGTTCGTCTTTGGGGTGTACTACTACACCATGAGAGCGGTGGGCAGCACTGATGAGCTGCAGGTCGCCATCGACAAGTTTGAAGACCTGAAGAAGAAGGACGCCGATACCACCATTGCCGCAAACGCCTCCACCCCAGGCTCATCATAGGAAAACATGCTCTTAAACTTTTGTTTCCCTGTACCGAGCTTCTAAACTAGTTACCTCACAATTTGTATGATGATAATGGGTCATGTTAGATAGAGCTTTTTATGGCATGGGCGGAGTCCAGAATTAGTAATGCTTTTGTGTTTATGATGGCCATGGTGTCTGGAAGTTTGATAGTAGAATTTTTGTAGGCACGTTATTGCAGTTTGTTGCTGTGACATTCATTTCGTTCTTGATATCCAAGAAACTTGCAGGACGCCCCCTGATCAACCTCAACTAACACCTTGCAGGGGAGTAAGCTCCGGATCGCAAACTGTTCCACCTCCATGAAGCAATGCTCTCCAACATGGAAAAAATCGTAACGGACTGACCAGAGGACTTACGCCAAAGCTTCGTCCAGAAGATCTTCAAGAAACCTCCTCCAATCTTCAAAGGTTTGGTATGCAGCTCACCCTGAGGAAATGCGCCCTTGGAATCCATGGTGGAAAGTTGTTTCTTTTCTTGGTAATGAAGCAAGGAATTAGGGTCAGTCCCGGGAACATCCATACCATACTTGCATTGAGCGGCCATGCTAGGTCAAAGATGTAAATCGCCTCGCGAGAAGGATGACCGCCTTGTCAGGTTCAGGCTATCTCTGAACCCTGGTCGCTGCAGCACACACTAATTTGAACAAAAATGGGTGGATTTCAGAGGAGCTTTAGCCAGTGTTTGACGACTGGTAGATATTTATATATGGCCAGCCGCAACACAGCGGCGAGGGTTTATCCTGATTACAAAAGTACGTTAGCCTCAGGCTCCCACTGACTGTCAGGATTACAGATGAGAAATGGTGTTAAAACAGAAAGTAAACAGAGAAGAACGTGCTATCGTCGGAATTCAAATAGCGACACGCCGATGGACAGGTGCCGACGTCTCCCGAGCGCGAAATGGTAAGTGGCGCAGGACGACGTTGGATGCGAAATGGTAAGTGGCGCAGGACGACGTTGGATCGGAGATCGGTGATCGGGACGACACACTGAGAAGGAAGATAACTGAAGATGCAACACTTCACGATATTCAGACATATATTCAAAGCTTGTTCCTGACAATGCCCCTTCCTTGAGATTCGGCTTGCCCTCAAGCCCCAAAGCCTGGGAAAATTTTATGGATAAAGGCGGAGTCCTCCCATGTCGTCTACTCCTGAGGCATGTTCTTCCGTTTGATCTTCCACTGATCGAATGACTGGGATACTGATGTTACGGTGCACCCGAGGAATAAACTTGCAGTTCTTCTGTCTCAATGAGGATTGTACCATCAGGATTAAGTAGTGGGCGGTATGCTGTAGGGATGGCCTTTTGGGCCCATGTGCTTTTTCAATTGGCATACTCTTCGCCGGGCAGGACGGTCCTAGTTAAGTCGGTCATTACGGCAATCGCCATGACGACTCTAAACCCTCGGTTGAAGTTATACAGAAGATTGATGCACTCCGGCGAGCCTTTCTTTGGGCTGGATGTGACAAGGTCACGGGTAGCAAATGTAAGATAAACTAGGAGCAGGTGTGTAGGTGCAAGCTGCTTGGTGGGCTAGGTATTCCAAATCTTGCAAATTTTGCCTCTACGTTACGGCTGCGATGGTTGTCGTTCGAATGGATAGACCCGGCCAAGCCTTGGGTAGGCTTGGGAACCCCATGCGGCTCGAACGACCAAAGTATATTTGCTGTGGCAACCAAGGTGGTGGTGGGTAATGGACTCCAGGCATCCTTCTGGGAGTCGGCTTGGCTTGATGGCTTGAGGCCGAAAGACGTGGCCCCCAAAATTTACGACATTGCCATAAGGAGGAAATGCTCTGTCCAAAAGGCTTTGCAGAATAGTTTCTGGATCTCACAGCTGGACATTTCTTCGGGTATCTCCCCCATACACATATCCCAGTTTGTTGCCCTCTAGGAAAGGCGTTTCCACATTCATCTCAACCCTGATCTGGAGGATTATATCTCACGCAAGTTTTCTAAAGATGATCAATACCCTGCGGCCACGACTTACAGTGCTCAATTCGTAGGCCTGATGAACACAGACATGAATCAAATTGTTTGGAAGAATTGGGCACCCCCCAAATGCAAATTCTTCACCTGGTTGGTAATCAACAACGGGATTTGGACTGTCGATAGACTGCAACGTTGTGGATGGCCCAACTGCCACTTATGCCCTCTATGCAAACAAGTGCAGGAATCGGCGGCCCACCTCCTTTTCCAATGCAGGTACATCGTCAGAGTCTGGAGCATGCTCAAGAGTTAGCTTGGGCTACATGATGTTCAACCAACGAATTGGGTGGCTATGGAGTTGGTTGAGGTTTGGTGGAGACATAATGCTACACATATGACCCAATCGCGCCGACCACTTATCTCTTTGATGCTGCTGGTCTCTTGGGAAATTTGGAAGGAGCGAAACGTCCGGGTTTGTCGTAACCCGCAGTTGCGGTGGGAGTGTTGGTCACGAAGATAAAGGAAGAATGTTCACTTTGGATCCTCGCGGGCGCAATGTAATTGTGTAATATAATGTCGCGAGAGTAGCGTCTTGTAATCTGGCCTTGGGCCAGGAACTCTAAACTCCCCTCTTAATCAATGAAAATGGAAAATCTTTTGCCTAGTTTCAAAAAAATAATAAAAATGGTGTAGGTGATGTTGGAAATTGTGGACTATACAGTGTACCCTCGGATTTCTCTGTCTTCTTCTTGGTGGCGCTCATAATGCATATTAAATCTAGAAGTTAGGGACCAATTCCCAAAGAAAGTGTTTCCACAAAGTATATTTCCATTCGTGTAAATAATTGAATAACAAAAGTGACATTATAATATTCCAGGGAGCCATTTTTTCTTGAAAAAAACTTGGCAAACACAGGGCTTGCGGTTGTTTGGTAGGATAATAAGTTCCCAAACTTTATTCTTCCTCGTTGAGTTCCTTCCCGTGTATTCTTCCCGTTGTAGGCTTGCATTGATGAAAACTTTAAGCCTCTTAAGAGACTTTAGTTATTCGTCTAAAATAAATTTAGATTGGCTTCCCCCAACAACGCACGATACTTATCTAGACATGATATTTCAAGTTATTTCCTCTCACTTATCCTAAGCATGTTAGTGTTAGGAGTTTCACTTGTAGTTTTCATTGGGTCAAGAATATATTCTAATATGCTTGCCAAAAATTTCACCATTGTCCATACAAATATTGTGCTCCCACTTTCCACCAGTTTTCGCTCTTCAGATAAAAAACATACCCTTGATCAGTTATTTCCTAGTGTCATATATGACTTGGTGATATATTCTACAAATAGAATTGATTTTCTTATTAACTATAGAATTTTAAACTTTGGTAGGAGGATTATGGTACTTGGAAAGCATATATAATGTGTATTCTGACTTGCACATCTTCTCTTAAGGTGGAAGGGGACAAAAAAATTCACATCATTTTATTTTGGTAGAAATTTCTCAATTAACAATTTTCGAGTGTGTAGTTTGTAGTAATTCTGAGAAACCGTCACTTTTCAGGCGCGTGACAAAAAACCGATCACTTTGAGGGCAATTCTCGCAAAGACCTACCACCTTCAGTTAGTGATTGGTTCAGACGATTTAAACACATTTATGACAGGGATGGCCCACCCATCGGGGATGGTGTGGCAAAATAGTAAATTCCGTTAGTTTGACCGTCATTTTCCCTTGTACGTTATGACATCTAATGGCTATAAAACGTGAATGAGACCAAATTATGTCTTATCTAGATGAGTTCTAGCAAAA
>LR738715.1:619343169-619408864 GCA_902687465.1 Secale cereale | reverse complement strand
TGTCGCCTGTGTCAGGTGTGCAGGAGAAGATGCCGCCGCCGGCGACCCCTGCCCCGACTGCCCCGGCGCACCCATGCTTGAAGACGCACGGAAAGGAAGTCGCTAGGCTGCACCTGTTCGACTGGATCGTGCTCCTCCTGCTCGTCGCCACGACCGGCCTGCTCGGCCTGGTCCAGCCGTTCCACCGCTTCGTGGCACAACCGCACAAGACATGATGTCGGACCTCCGGTACCCCATGAAGGGCAGCACCGTGCCCAACTGGGCCGTGCCGGTACGGCACACATATATATGCCCCTTCTTCTGAAGAAGATCATGTTCTGGGTTCCATACTTCACTGATGAAATAACAGCTGCAGTTTCGGGGAGTGAACTCGAGTGTTTTCAAATTTTTCTGCAGGTTATTGCCATCGTTGTGCCGATGGTTTCCATTGTTGGAATATACATCAAGAGGAGGAACGTTTATGACCTGCATCACGCTATCCTTGGCAAGTTAATTTCCCTTCTTACGCAAGCTAATTTGATTTCTTCTGGGGCAGTGATGCCTCTGTGTGATCACTAAGCTTATTTCTGACATTTGCACAATATTCCCAAGCAGGCCTCCTGTTTTCCGTTCTTATAACTGCTATCGTGACCGTTGCGATCAAGGATGCGGTTGGGCGGCCGCGCCCGGACTTCTTTTGGCGCTGCTTTCCTGATGGAGTGCCGGTGAGTCCATCCCACAGCTTCCTCAGAACCAGTAGTAGCTTCCTTGTTTCTCCTTGATACCACTGTAAAATTTACACGATTTTTCTAGTTTGAGTTATAAGTAGAACGGTGATGGGCTATCCATCCTGTAACTCTGAGCTAACGATCTATCTACCTCAACACCCGATTGTAGAAGTACAACAACGTCACCGGAGATGTCATATGCCACGGTGACCACGGCGAAATCAAAGAGGGATACAAGAGCTTCCCGAGTGGGCATGCTTCAGGTAAGTGCTGCAAGCCATTCTCTGAATCTCCGACGCCCGCAAAAAAACCTCTCACTCTTGCAATGGCTGGCTGTCTTCCTTGTCCTCTCAAGGTGCTTTTGCTGGGCTTGGATTCCTGTCGTGGTACCTGGCGGGCAAAATGAAGGCCTTCGACCGAAGAGGCCACGTCGCCAAGCTCTGCATCGTTCTTCTGCCACTGCTTATGGCAACAATGGTTGCGATATCGCGGGTGACTGACTACTGGCACCACTGGCAGGATGTGTTCGCTGGTGGAGTTCTTGGTACGTCTCAAATTCAGTTCAGTTACCTTCCGTCTACTGTAACACTGATGATTCCTGAATCAAGATCACACGGCCGCTGACTGTGCTTGGTACAACTCCGCAGGATTGGTGGTTGCTTCATTTTGCTACCTTCAGTTCTTCCCGCCGCCCTACAGTGAACATGGTATGATGCATAGTTTCATAGTTATTTCCGAACGGATGGATTATTTAGAAATATAGCATGTGTCCACTACCGCCCAAGTGGGCAGATACTATAAAACACACGACTAAGCAAGTATTTCTCTCCTTTCATCAACGTATAGTCAAAGGGATGGCATTCAGAAAACCAATAGTCAAAGGTTGCTAGCATAGGTGGACATATGAAAACGCACTGGGCCTGTTCTTGAATCACCAATGCATATCGTTTCGAACAAAGATAGTCTATAAAAGTGAAACTTTTGATCACTAGCTAATTTATTCTGTATTTTATTGTTTATAATATAATCATAAGTCCAACAAATTACAAAAGTTATTTCATGAACTGTTGAATAACAGGAGTTTGGCCTCATGCGTACTTGGAGCACATTCGTCGCCCGGAGGGTGAAATGCAAGCGCAATCAACAACAAACTCGAATATGCGCCATAACTCACTGCCACTTGAGACGCACCATAACTCACTGCCACTTGATATTTCCGGATCAAATGAGACGAGAACCACTCGCCATGCACTCGATTCCATGGAAGAAGGGAGCAGAGATCAGTGACAGATGAATGCATGGTTTCCGTTCTTTTGTTTTCCTTTCCTTTTGTAATGCAGTATGACTTCATATCGTGGCACTATGTTAAAAAAAAATGTCAATAGTGACGGGACAATAACCGCCAATAGCAAAATTATAAGTGAGGTATGTGATGAATGCAGAAGTTATTTATAGATTTTCTCAAGCCTTCGATGAGGCCGCCTGGAGTGATGGGCCCTGTCGCAGCAGACAATCGTAATGCCGCGGAACTTCGAGACCGGAGTTGGGTTGCAGTTGTGTATTGGTAATCAGTCTCATCCGGAGTGTTCGACCCAAATCCTATTTGACGCCTTCAGCATCAAATAGAGTGTATTTCGTACGGGGAGTCCGCCCTGTTTGCTAGAATTAACTGGGCGGTTGGCTCTTTTCTTTCGCCCATCGGTGTTGGAAACCTTCTAGGTGATATGCCGGCTTAGTCCCTCAGAGATGCTCATAGGGGTAAGGTATGTGTATGTTTATACTTTATAGGGATGAGTGTATGCGCGTCTGCGTCTGTATTATTATGTTCTAAAAAAAGGTTTCCACTGGTTTACTGGACTGGTGAATTTTTCGGCGCTTCATTCCACATGGCTGTGTTTTCTTTTATTTTTCTTTCTGCATTTATTTTTCCTTTTTTCAAAAAATATGGATTTTAAAAAAATAGGAATATATTTTTAAATCCATTGTAATTTTTCTAAAATTAGTGATTTTCCTGTAGTTTGTTAAAAATATATATGAAATTTTCCAATTTGTGTTTTTTGTAAATCGTGAATTTTCTCAACTTCTTATACCTTTTCATTTAAAGTAGTGAATTTTATACAAATTCGTGATTTAAAAAAATGTAATTGTTCTTAAATTCGTGAATCATTTTAATTAAATTTGTGAAATTTTATTAGATTTATGAACTTTTTTTCAAATCGTGGAACATTTTTTGTATTCGTGATTTTTTTCAAAATCTTAAAAAGGCGTGCGTACATGCGTGTGTGTGTTTTCTTATTTGGGTTGTCAGGTCGTTTGGCGTGTCTTATTTTTACGGGCATATTCCACCTGTTTTTCCCGGTTTTCCGTTAACAACTCTATTCTTTCTTAATGAATTCGAGATCCATTTGGGCTAACTTAAAAAAAAATTGCACGAAAAGAAGGAAAGAAACTGAGTGGAAAGGCTTTGGAAGTTTGGATCCTGATTTTGAATGCCTTCCCACCCTCTACAGTCCGGATCCTCGTTGACCCCTTCCTGGTCAAAGGCGCTATTGTACTCCTATTTTTGCTATTGCATCATTGCTCGCCTCCTCCACAAGGAGAAGTAAACCCAGTCAGTTTGTTAGACGTGCTAGTCGTACATGGATCATTATGTTATGTGTAGCCGTTTGATACCGACGATATCCTCGACCGACGACGAGACGGCAGCGACACCACCAGCACCAGCGCGGCAGCTGGAATTTCGGCCCCGGTGGGGGTGTGTATGTATATATGTACAGAACAAGATACGTCATCTGCTGACCGAATCTTCTTCCGGTCTTTTTTGCGGGGAAATACTGAGAGCTTTATTTAATAAAAGCGTTCGCCGAACAGTCCGCCATCAGGCTACTGGTCAGGAAGCTAGGAACAATGTCAATCCAGCTTTCGGTCACGTCAATCGTGCAAGCATGCTTAGCACAGATATGAGCAGGACCATTGGCTGATCTTACAACATGCTGAAAAAGAAAAGAGTTGAAACTACCAGCAAGCTCTCCAATTTCTACTAAGATAGGAGCCACAATCGATCGAGAATCGTGGCGAGTGTTCCAGAGGTTGACCACCTCCAGACAATCTGTCTCCAAAATGACGTTTGAGAACCCTCTCAAATTAGCGAAGATCACACCTTCTCGCACTGCAAGCGTCTCCGCTATAAGAGGATCGGTTATTCCGGGGAGGGGCTTACTCCATGCCCCCAGAAAAGAATCAGAGGAGCGAGCAACACCTCCAGCTCCTCCTTTACCATCTTCACATTTGATTCCAGCATCAGTATTGATCGTGATGAAGCCCGGCTCCGGGGGTCTCCACCCATGACCTGGCATAACTAGGGCATGTCGTCGGGGTATTTCCAAGAGAGCCAAAGTCTCCCTGGTGCGACGAACGGACGTCGCCGGGTCAAGCTTGTCTTCCCCGTGTGTCAGCTTGTTCCTAGAATGCCATATCGACCACATGACAGAGACTAGAATAGCGCGATCTCTGGAGGTAAACTGACCACCGCATACAATATCCTTGGCCCAGGTTATTGGTTGAAGGGTTGGCATATGGAAATCAAACAGTTGTTCTGCCTCATCCCAGAAACTTACTGCGTGCGCGCACCTCAGAAGTGCATGCTCCAAGTCCTCCTCGCTGGCCATACATAGCTTACATAGGGTCTGCTGCCCTATGTGTCGGTGTACCAGGGTACACTCGTCGGGTAAGATACCCCTTAAAACTCGCCAGAAGAACACTCTGACCTTGGGTAAAACTTTGAGCTTCCAAAGCGAATTCCACAGCCGTTGATTATCATTTATGGATTCGGTGGCCTGCCCTTCCTCTGGAGCTTGAAGCTCGTTTCGAGTCATTAGAGCTCGGTACGCTGACTTGACTGTGTAGTTGCCGGAAGCCTCTTTTGCCCAAGCGAGAAAGTCATCTCCGCCGCCTGACCGCAGAGGTATATTCAGGATTGCTTGTGCATCGGAGGGAAGAAATGTGTCTCGAATTAAGTCCCTTCTCCATGACCAATTGCTTGTATCAATCAGATCACTCACAAGTGAAATAGATGTGTCTATAGGACTGCCTATGGGAACCATTGTAGCTGTAGAAGGAATCCACTTATCATTCCAAACCGATATGCTGGATCCATCGCCTACCCGCTTGATGAGCCCCGTAGTTAACGCTTCCCTTCCGGCCATAATGGCTCTCCAAGTCGCCGAGGCTGTGCTTGGAGTTGTGGCTTGCATAAAATCCGTGTCCGGGAAGTATTTACTCTTGAGCACTCTTGCACATAGGGTATTAGGGTTAGTAATGAGGCGCCATCCTTGCTTACCCAGTAGTGCCAAATTGAAGAGGTGCAGGTCACGAAAACCCATACCCCCCTTGCATTTTGGTGTAGTTAGCTTCTGCCATGAGATCCAATGTAATGATCGCTTATCAATCGAGCTACTCCACCAAAATTTAGCCATGCAGGATGTGAGGCTTTTACATACCTTCTTTGTCAACAAAAAGACACTCATACTGTATGTAGGAATTGCTTGTACAATAGACTTCAGCAAAGTTTCTCTCCCTGCACAAGCAAAAAGTCTCTCTGACCATCCCTGCATTTTACTCCTAGATCTTTCCTTTATATGAACGAAGGTGCCACTAGTGATTTTACCCACTGCCGTTGGAAGACCCAGATATCGATTGCTGAATGCCTCAACATGGACATCCAGCGCATTCTTGATGGCTTGCCTGCATGCAACCGGTGTGTTTGGACTGAAGAAAACAGCACTTTTCTCTTTGTTCACACACTGACCTGAAGCTGAGCCATATATATGAAGTATGCTATTCAGCCTAGCCGCACTTTGATCATCTGCTTTCATAAAGATGAGGCTATCGTCCGCGAAGAGCAGGTGATTTACCCATGGGGCTCTGAAGTTGACTCTTATTCCTCTATCAATGGTGCCATAATATTTGAGTAAACATGAGAAACCTTCTGCACATATGAGGAACAAAAACGGTGACATGGGGCATCCCTGTCTCAATCCTCTGGAGGGACTGAAAAAAGGCAGGAGCTCCCCATTTACACGTACAGCAAAGCGAACAGAAGTTACGCACTTCATGATAAGTCTAACAAGATCAATGCCGAAACCAAACTTGAGTAAGATTGCTTCCAAAAAACTCCATTCAACACGATCATAGGCTTTCATCATATCAAGTTTGATTGCGCAAGTATAATTTTTCCCCTTCTTTCTTCTCCGCATAGCATGTACACTCTCGAACGCAACTAGCACGCTGTCAGTGATTAATCGTCCGGGGATAAAAGCACTTTGTTCTTCACTGATTATCTCATCCAAAAATTCCCTGATTTTGTTTGTAATGGCCTTGGCTGCCAATTTATACAGAACTGGGCAAAGGGAAATTGGCCGATATTGAGAAATAGACTGTGGGTTTCGTACCTTTGGGATAAGCGTGATGGAAGTGTCATTCAGACCCACTGGTAGCTCGCCTCCATTCAGAAATCCCAGTACTGCATTTGTTACATCATAGCGCAGTAACCCCCAGTGTTTTTGAAAAAACCCGGCGGTAAAGCCGTCCACACCCGGCGCCTTGGACGGTGCCATCTGGAAAAGAGCCTTACGCACATCCTCAGCTTCAAATGGTTTGTCCAAGGAAATCCTCATCGCCGGAGTGATGCGCGCTGGCACATAAGATAACAGCTCGCTTGTATCTGAAAGGCCCTGCGAGGTGTATAGCTGTTGGTAGAAATCCATTATCGCCACTCTATCTTCATCAGCATTAGCACACGTTGAGCCGTCGATTCTTCTTAGGCCGCTTATCTTATTGATTCTCTGCCGCTGTTTCGCTTGTGCTTGGAAATAACCTGAATTCCGGTCACCATCCCGTAACCAAAGTACCCGGGATCGTTTACGGAGCCATATCTCTTCTTGGCGAAGAGCTTCCCGAAGTTTGAGAACTGTGCTCTTCTCCTCTTCTGACAGACCACGCCCAACAGAATGCCGGCGAAGCTTGTCCAGCTTTTGCTGGAGTTTCCGGACTGTCTTAGCAAGACATCCGAACTCTTTCCTACCCCAGGGCTCGAGCTGCCGTTGCATGGCACTCAAAGATTCTGCAACACCTTGTAAGTCAGGTGTCCGTTGCTGTGAAAGCCAGCAAGCATTTACAACCTGTTCATAATCCAAGTGAGTTTGCCAAACATTTTCATACCGAAAGGGCCTCGCTCCCCTTCTTAAAGTATCTCCTTGCTGCTCCCGAAACGCCAAGTGCACGAAACAATGGTCCGACTCTGCTGCACTTATATGGCGAACATTAGTAAACCCGAATTGTTGCCTAAATTCCTCATTTGCAAAGGCCCTATCAATCCGTGCTTTGACATTTGCCGCTCCTGCTTGGCGGTTGTCCCAAGTGAAAGGAACTCCTGACCAGCCTAAGTCTTGGAGAGCACACTCATCAACAACTTCACGAAAAGCCCTCATCTGCCTCTCTGGCCGCGCAGACCGGCTAAAGTGTTCATCACCATATAAAGCCTCGTTGAAATCACCCATGCAGACCCAAGCTGTATGGGGAAGTGCATTCAGGGTTCGTAGAAGCCGCCAGCTATGATGACGGTCCTGTACCCTTGGCGCACCATAAACGCCAGTGAATCTCCACTGGAAGGAATCTTGTTCCTTTTTCCGCACCACAACGTCAATGTGGTCGGCACCATAATTCTTGAGCTCAACAGAAACATCCTTGGACCAAAATAATCCGATGCCTCCACTAAGACCGGCGCTATTTACCGCAAAACAACCGTCAAAACCCAAAGTAAACTTCAGGTTCTCCACCCTTGCTGCCCTAATCTTTGTTTCCATCACAAAGAGGAGGGAGGGCCCTTCTTGCTTCACTACACTGCGAAGCTCTCGAACTGCCTCGGGGTTCCCAAGCCCCCGGCAGTTCCAACTTATAATGCTCATTGGGACGGGCAGCGCTGCTCTGCAGCTGCTGCCGAATTTTCTGGTGTTGGTCTTTTCTTTTTTGGTTGCCTCTCCAAGTCTGTTCGTTCCAATGCATCCTCAGTGCTTCCCCTTCCCATCTCATCAGATGGCCCATGCTCTCCATCGGTGATAAGTAGAGGGTGCTCAACTCGCCGGTACACTTGCTTTGGTGCCTCCTTCCTCTTTGCATAAGGTCGATTTTTCACAGGAGAGTTCACCTCAGTCGTATCTCTGGCATTGCTCGAAGTCTTAGATTCCTTTGTGCTCGGACCTGCTTGTTGATCTTTGCTGGTATTCTCGCCCGAGTTCGGTTTCCTCCTTTCTTCCGGAGCCCTCAACTTGGGTCCAAAAGGAAGATCTCCCTTCGTATCCCTAGGACCTGGGTTAGGGCAGAACAGATCATTGTGGCCTAGACGACCACAAGAGAAACAAAAGTGTGGAATTTGCTCATATTGAATATCATACAATTCTTCCTTCTTCCTCTTGGCCGAATTGATCAGAATCCACCTCCTAAGAGGCTTATTGACATCAATGGAAACTCTAGCTCTCAGATATCCACCAACATGATCGAATTGCACTGCTGTGGCATTCTTATCAATCTGTCTTGCTATCAGCCTGCCCCAAGTATCGTCTCTCAGATTATATGGCAGGTTTGGGACCCGAACCCATACATGGAGCCGGTCAAAAGTCACCTCATCAGGCCTCATATGATCCTCAAAGTCAGCCAATATGACTGCATGTTTGCTCACATGCCATGGCGAGCCCAACCAGATTCTATCTCGATCCCTTTGGTTCTCGAACTCTGCCACAAACATGTTTTCTCCGGTGGATTTGAATTGCAGGCCCCTCAGGTTTCCCCACGCAGGCCGGAGTGCGCTGGTGATGGTTTGGATGTGGAGTAAATGTCGGTGTAGAACCTTGCCTGCCAGCAGCCACTTCTTCAGCTTCCCCTCATCCGCATCATCTATCGTCAGAGGCGTAGCCTCTTCGTCTGTGATGCCTAGTTTCCCGAGTGCTTCCTCGAGTCGCGCCCGGGCCGCCCGGGGAGAGTCAGTCGCCGCCCCTCCACTTGCGCTTTGGGCCGGTGACGCCATCGCCGGCGAAGTTCAGCGTTGCCCGCCGATCAGATCTGGCGGCCGCCGTCAAGGTCCACCCCGCAACCCTAATCGCCCAAGGGTTTTTAGGTTACGAGAGGAACTGTTCCATGCCTTTTTTAATCTTCTTCCGGTCCATCAACCGTTTTATACAGGCATGCCCTGGATATTTGGTACCGTACGTACTAAAATGAACAGAATAGACATACAATATGGGTTGAAGAACATGATTTTAGATCTGGAAACCAGCCAACCAAGAATGCCTCGACAACGATCCACAAAATGATTGGCCCCTAGATGCACATGACTGGCACGAGATGTGCCAGGACTTCGACCCAGCCCAGTCTGGATTCGCTCTTTTGCCCACATGGTCATGCCAATTGCCAACCAACTGATTCTCAAAAAAATAAAATAATTTTTTTTTGCCAACCAACTTATGCCCAACACATTAGTTCCGATCTTCCATGCAGCACCCTATTATCATGTGAATTTCTCATATTCTAGAAATTTTCTCCGTTTCTAAATACTCCCAAAGTCCGAAAATATTTGTCACAGAAATGGGTAAAAATGGATGTATTTAGAACTAAAATACGTCTAGATATATCAATTTCTCTGACAAGTATTTCAGGACGGAGTGAGTATAAATGGAAGACCTTTTAAACATTTCATTATGAACTACATACGGATGCATATAGATATACTTTAGAGCATAGATCCACTTATTTTGTTTCGTATGTAGTTTATAGTGAAATACCTAAAATGTTAGGTCGTATATTTAAGAACAGAGTGAGTACAAAGCAGAAGTACGTCTTTCCTGGCGCGCCAAGGTCCATCGGCACAAAAATCTCCAGCGGCAAAGGAACTACGCCCCGTGCCCGGTTCCGAAGAAAAGTCGGTGATCGACACGGGAAGAACTACTTTTGGCACTGGTGGACATACCACGTGAAAATCATTGACGGATCCAAACGTAATAGCATAGCATAGTGTGGGTTAATGTTTTCCCCACATGTACAGCCTTGCTCCACGTAATTGGTCCAGAAGTTATAGAATATGTTGTTTATGTAACGACGATGAGATAATATATGTACGTATGATGTAACGTTATACCGCTTCATTATATGGTATCAGACTAGCATATTGTCTTACATGGTATCAGACTAGGTCAAAACGCTTTCGCCTAAACCTATTGTCTTACATCATACGTACATATATTATCCCTGAATGGTTGTGCCGGTTCCCCCAAATCTATTGTCTTACATGGTATCAGACTAGGTCAAAACGCTTTCTCCTAAACACTACACGCCGCCGCCGCCGTACTTGTCGATCGCGCAGCGCCGCCGCCATCCTTGTTGATCGCGCCGCCGCGGCCATGTCGGGCTCCGCCGCATCCGGCTCCTCCACGACCAGCTACCTGCCGACCTCCCTTGCGGTTCTCCTCTCGCGGCCACTCGATTCCGCCGCGGCTGCGACACTCCCAATCGGGACGAGGAGCGTTGGCTCCTTTTTCTCCTCGTCCCCGGGCAACGCGCTGGTGGCTCATACCTCCGGCGCCACGACGGGTGCCTCTTCGCCCGCCTCCATCAGCGATGCTGTCGTCGCCCCGCTGTCGGCCTCCGCGTCGGCCCTGATGGTCGGCCTTGCTGCACCGGGCTCGGCTACCGCGCCGCCCGTTCCTGCGGCTCCCGCGCCGTCCGTTCCCGCGGCTGCACCTGTGGCACCTGCCCATATGGAGTATACGCCTCCGGCAGCCTACTCCACGGGCTCCCTGCCGCCGCCGCCGTTTCACTTCGGCGATCTCATCACCATCAAGTTGTCGTCGGACAACTACATCTTCTGGCGTGCGCAGGTCCTCCCGCTTCTTGAGAGCCATTACCAGCTTGGCTACGTCGACGGTTCTCTCCCCTGTCCCCCTGCGCTGGTCGATAGCGTGCACGGCCCGGTTTACAATGCGGCGCACCATGTTTGGACGGGGCAGGACCAGGCGACCTCTCCTCCATCCAGGGGTCTGTAATGCCCCTAATATAACACTTTCCTATAATGGCAGTAAAGCTTCCTCTTTGATCCTTGTCATTATCCTTGGGGGTCCTTCTCTTTTATTTTATTTGCATTGCATACCTTTTATTATTTTTTTGCATTGCATCATCATGTCATCATGTCATCATGGCATCATAGTTTATTTTCTTTTGTGCATTGTTGAGACCTTGTGATGTATGTGGTGTGTGGGTTCAAGCTATCTTAGCTAAACCCTACCCCCTTCTCCTCTTCTTCTTTCTTTTTCTTTCTTCTTATTCTTCTCCTTCTTTCTTTCTGGCCCCTTCTTTGATCTATTTTGCAAGCCACCTAACAAGTGCCATAGTGGTTCTTCCTTCTCCTTTAAAACTTGCCTCATGTGAGCAACCTCTCCACCAAATATCATCTCATTTGAAAATGATTTGGTTGGGTTTTAAAATATCAAGAGTTTGACCTATATTCAAACTCCTTTTTTTTCTGCCTCTAAAAATGTCCAAGTCATTTTATTTAAATAGAGCATAATTCACTGAGCTTAGGGGTATTTTTCTTTTCCCCTAGTTCTTCTTCGTTATTTCTGTGCATTCTTTTCTTTTTCTGTCTGAAGAAATAAAAAGAAAAGAAGAAACAGCAGCAACCTGGGCCTCACCCTTTCTCCCTCTCCCCTGAGGCCCAACTCCACCCGCAACGCAGCAGCCCAGCACCGCAGGCCCAGCTACAGGCGCAGCCGTCGCGCCGTAGCCACTCCGAGCGTGTGGCCCCACCGTCAGCGTCACATCTCCCTCGCCTGCGTCTTCCTCCGTCAGAAAAGCAGAGCACGCGACGCACTCACCGTCGCGCCGTCAGCTCACGGACGTCGAGGCCGTGCGCCGAGCCCGTGTTTTAAACCCAAATCGTGTCCATCTTCTTCCCCTAGGTCTTCCCTTTCCCCTCTCGCCGTGTGGAGAGCTGGGATCCCCCAGATCCGCCGCCACCATCGACGCCCGACCGCATCTGAGAGCTCCGTCTCGTCGCCTGTGAGCTCCGCATCGTCCTCGGCCTCGCCAACGTTGTCCAGCTTCTTCCCCGACGTCCTCTTCTTCCACTACGACAGCTACGCGGACCCGAGCGCCTCTCCGTCGAACGCTTCCTCCTCTTCTTCCTCTACGGTGGCCGGAGCTGTTCGAGACGCGCCGTCGCCGACTCCGTCCACGCCAGGGCCAGCCGAGCGCACCGCCGTGCTCGTGGTGAGCTCCTCTCTCTCCCCAAGCCCTTTCCCCTTTCTTGCGCATGCTTTAGGCCGTAGTTCCATGAGTGCCCGACCGTGCCGCCGCCGGACCTCGTCGCCGGCGAGTGTTCCTACCTCCTTAGTTGTTGCCGTGCTGTCAGTTAGCTTTGCCTAGATGCATAGAGCCTCCCCGTGCAGTTGCCATGCTGCCTAGTGCCTTGCATCACCTCGCCGTCGTCTCGTCGCCGCCGTGCTGTAATAGCTCGCCGCCGGTGATGTAGTGCACCTTAGGTGCTGCTGATAGTTTGGTTGGATGCGCGATTCTTCCTGCTCCCTCTCGCACCCCTCCGCCGTGCCTAATGGTCGCCGAAGCGGCTCCGACGAACTTGCTCCGACGAGGGCCGTGTTTTTCCACTGTTCTGCTTTTGTGGCTTGTTCTTCACACTAGCTGCATCCTTTCTGTCGAGATCGATGCAGTGGCGTAGTGGTGTGTCTCCGTCAGTTTCGTTAGAGAGACGCGGGTTCGATCCCTCACGGGCGCTGTGGTTATTTCGCCCCTTTTTCATTTTTGTGTGAGGCTGGCAGCAGGGTCCCACCTGCCAGCCTCACAGCGCCAGTGCCAGCCCGCGCGCGCACCCGCTCGCCAGCTCAGCTCGCGTGGCCCCCCTTGTCAGTGTCCATGGCTCGCTGAGCCTGGGTCAGTTTAGACCTGGCGTTTGAATTGTTTTATTTCTTGCTCTGTTTTATTTAATATCTGCATATTTATGCTTCATATGAATATGAGCCCTATATGAAAAGTGCTTAGAATTTTGTGTAGATTATGAATATGTCACTTGCTGCCATGTTTGAAATATTTAAAATGTTGTTTCAATTTGAATTTAATTTAAATATGTTCAAACTTGCAAAATTCATAACTAATTCTCTAGAACTCCAATTTTAACAAACTTTATATGCATTTGGGGGAGAAAAATGTGTAGAATATTTTTGTCACACCCTGATTTTCATGTCACATTGCTTAAGCTTGTTTTCATGTCAAAAATGTGGATTTGCAAAAACTTTTGAGTGATTTTGACTTTGCTTGATTGATTTGACTCTTGTCTGCTGTTTGCTAGTGCTCTAAAAATCAAATAAATCCTCCAACTTTTATACTTCATCTCCTTGACCCAAAACCTTTTCCCAATGATCATGCCATGTGTATAGACCAGTATAGAATTTTCTTATAAAAATATTTTGGCCAAATGGTATTTTCTAAAATTAGTTTTCCAAAAACCCCTGAATTGAGGTTTGCACTGCAAGTACCTTATTTAGGGTGAGAAAAATCTTTCAAAAAGTATATTTGAATCCTATTAGATATAGGACTCCCAGAAACCACAAAAGTATAATTTTAAAAGTTATTTTTATATTTTATTTAAAAGCTTTTTCTTAAGGCCAGAAATAGTCTTTAATAGGGAAAAATTATTTAATCATTTCAAAAATATTTGCCAAAATTCAGGGAGACTCATAGGACATATATTGTCCATATATAAGAGTTTCAACACATGGTCATGTTCAAAATATTGGACAAATCCTTCCAAAACCCTTTCTGGATATTTCAAGCTTTTGAAATATTTACAAAGGAATTATTCTCCAAAAATTCCAGGGAAATTCTATCATGTCACATATGACATATTTGATGATCTTACAAAGCCTCATGCATTGGAGATCAAGGAAACATCCTCAAACCCCTTCAAAACCATTCTGTCCATATTTGAAGTTTGAGCAACTCTACATTGCCAAACTTGTCCAAATGCTCTCAAACTTGGTGCACATGCTAGAATGGCCTGATAAGGCATCTAGACCAAATGGCACAAGATTTGGAATAGAGCAACTTGATCAGATCACCCAAAAACCACTTCTGTTCAAATTCAAATTTGAACAACTTTACATTATCAACTTTTTATCTGGAGCCTCAAACTTTGTGGGCATGTTCATATCCCCAAATGATGATGCTACACCAAGTGGTGCATCAAGGGGAGATGAATTGCTTGACCCAACCAAGGTGAAACCATTTCTGTTCATTTCTAGGGTTCACCAAAGTTACATTGGCCACTTTGCCCAAATGAGCTCAAATTTGGTGTAGGAGCCTAATTATATGTGACATTTGATCCTGTTAAGTCCCATGTCAAGTGGAGGTCATTTGCTAGTCCAAACCCAGATCAAACACCTTCTGTTCATTTACTAAAAGAAGTGGTTGAACCCTTTTTACCTTTCTCCATGGCCTCAAGTTCTTACCACAGCTTCCCCTAGTCCTACTCTACCCTCCAGTAACTCTCCTCTACCTTATCTCAATTATTGGAGGGGGTAAAACCCCACTTTTACCCTTGTGGACATCCATCTTCTTCTCCTCCTTCACCTCCCTCCTCATCCCAGTGGTTCCCCAGGGCATCCAAGACCACAGAGCCATTGTTTACTACCCCCTCTACCCCCTGGACACGGCTAGACACTAGAGGACACGGCCTGGAAAGCATAGACACAAGTATGCCGGCCAAAGACGTGCTCTGGAGCGCGCTACAGTGCGCTCCCGCACTGTAGCCGCCCCCAATCAGCTGCCTCCGACCACCTTGGGCAGAGGGAGCGTGTCCCCCGAGGCCCCCTCGACGTCCTCAACACTCTGGATGGTCGGCCCTATCCTCCCCGGTCCCCCTCCTCTCTCCATGAGCTCGCCCGGCACGTCCATGGGCGTCGCCCACGGTGCACCGCGGCTGCGGCTATAAAAGGGTCTCCCCCGAGCACCTCTTGCCTCTGCTGGATCCTCCCCTACCCCGTGCACCTCCTAGACACTCCCGCTCTCCCTCTCCGGCGCTCTTCCTCTCTCCACGGCCGAAGTGCCGCCGCCGGCCACCGCTCGGCATCGGGCACCGCGGCCGTTCCCTCCTCCCCCTTCTCTGTTGGCCGCCAGGAGGAGCACCCCAGGGCCATGGAGCTACACCCCCACTCCTCCCTTCCTTTCCCCGAGCACCCTCTGGCGCCGCCCCGTCTCGACCCGAAGCCGCCGCTGATGCCTCGGTCGCCGTCGCTCCTGCTCCTCCCGGCCAGCTTGGAGGCGAGGGATGGGCGCGGCTCGGCCTCACGAACCCGCCGGTGCACCGGACGTCGTCGGAGACGGCCGCAGTCGCCGGCACGGGAGACCACCGAGCGCAGGACCCGTCGGCCTCCACGGACGCAGGAAGCTCGCCGCGCCTCCCTGCGACCCCCCATGCGGATGCGGCTAGGCCCGCGGCCCTGACTCCACCGCGGTTCGACGCCGGCAGGCTGAGCAGCGCCGGCGGCGAGCAGGCCGGCGCCCTCCTCTGTCTCCGTCGGGAGGAAGAAGAAGGAGCCATGAGGGAGGGAAAGAGCCCGGTGGGCCCAGGCTGTAAGTGACCCAGCGGCCTGGCCCCACTGTTTAAGTGGAGACGTACTCCGTGAAGTCCGTTTCTGGCAAACGGAGACGTATTCCCTTGAAGGCGCTATCAACGTTTCACCTGGGCGCTCGCGGCCGTGCTGCTGGGCCGGCCCACCATCTATCCTCCGCCCAGTCTGCAGCATAAGGGTATAACCCCTATTTCTTTCCCTTTTTCTTTATTCTGCCAAAAATGCCCCAAATATTCATATAAACTCCAAATTGCATGATTCAAATTTCTGGTAGCTCCTAAAATCATGCCCTATCACATGGTGCCACATGCACATTATTCCAGAAACTTTTCCTATACAAACATTTATCAAATGCCCATTTTCCACTTTTTGTGATTAACTTTAGAAAATCACAGAGAGCTCATTTTTTATCCAAATGCAGTGATTCAAGTTCCTAGATGCTTGTCATGTCCAAACTTAGTTTTGGAACATTTTTAATAATAGCTTCTGTACCCCACCAAATATTGAGCCATTTCTTTATATTTATCAGCTTGGAAAATCCTAGGAAATTCATTTCAAATCCAAATCCAGTGAAACCAACTCCTAAATGCTTCTAAAATCATGACTTGATGATGGGTACCTTTGCTCATCATTCAAGGAATTATTTCTGTATACTTCTTCCAAATCCATAAACCCTTTGGTTCCATCATATTGGAACGTTCCAAATCATCCATTGATCCAACACCTATGAAACCACCTTGGTCATTTCTAATATGACCAGAGGTATCCTAGAAAAGTCCAACTCCTATTTTTAGAGCACTTTTATTGTTGCTTTGATTGTGTTGCTTATTGTGATTGTTTCCATCGTTAGTTGACGTAATAAACGGAGTATTCGGAGATGGACCAGAAGATTTGAAGACTCTGAAGAATAAGGCAAGCAGCCCTTTGACCATGTTCGAGAAACCTTTTTATGCATGTCTCATAGCACCTTTATTATTCAATGCATCAGAATCATGTTGAGGTGGAAACCACTTTGGTTGCTACCCCTGTTACTTTACTGTTGAAACTTGCATCAAACATGACCCTACCTTCCTATGAGGGTTATGTGGGTGGGAGTAGATAGAAGTATGCTATAGTAGTTGGCTACGCAAAGTGGGTCGGGGTTATGCATTGAGTGAAACAAGTGTGGTCTGACATACTTGCAAATGACCCAGTGGGTGCCACTAATGCCCCTGGGAGTTGATGAGGAGCTAGGGCCCTACTTGGTGAAGAAGTAGTGTGCCGAGGCTCGACGAAGGTGTTGTTTACAGAGATGGATTAGATTTATGTGTGACTACCGTCCCAACCAAACATGCGCAACCACTCTACCCTTATATGGGAAAAGGGCATTATTGATTACCTAGGTCGATACTAGCATGGTGCCCGCATTACTAGTGACGGGGGTGACATGAGGTCACTCTCGGGACGGGGTCGCGCTTGGATAGGCGGCCATGACTGTCTTTACAGGGCACCGGACACACCATTGGTACCCCGTGCTTGTGATATGTGATGAAAACGGAGCGAGCCTCCACAAACCTTGAGATGTGAATGTTTGGCACAGGGGCTGTTACCAATCGAGTGGACTCCATATTAGTGTCGCCTAGGGAAAGATAGTGATCGGGTGCTTACCCCGGGTACTTGAGGTACCGCGGGTCGTGGATGACACGGAAGTTCCCCGGATCTTGTGGGTAAAGTGTGCAACCTCTGCAGAGTGTCAAACTATTCGAATAGCCGTGTCCGCGGTCAAGGACAGTTGGGTGGTGCTACTTAGACTATGTCCATAAGTTTCTGGGAAACAACACGATTCAGAGATAATGTTGATGTGATTGTGAGGAAGTCACAATGAGCTTGAGCATGAGTTGATCACAACTCTTCCTTGAAAATGATGTCTGTGACCTCCTGATACTTGTTACAGACACATGCATATCCTTGTTATATGTTGATCATACTTGCACATGAAAAACTAGCTTTCCGCAAAACTACCAATTTAGTAGTAGAGCCTTGCATAATTATTCTGTTACCACACTTGGGTTGCTTGCGAGTACATTCAATGTACTCATTGGCTTGCCACTGGTTATTTTATTGGCCAGGCAGGAGAGAACAGGTTATGATGAAGATTTCTCGGTGACAAGCATGCGAGCTAGGACGCTTCCCAGTCAGAATGCCTGTAGGGTTAAGGCAGATGGCATGGGTCCCAGTTGTCTTGAAGATTTTTCCGCTGCGATGATATACTCAAGGCTCGACCTTTATGGTCCTATTTGTGTAACACGGTATGTAAGGATGTAAGACTCTTGTTATTCAGCTTCTGTGTGTTCAGTGAGCATTGATCTCTGGGATCACTGTACACGTGCATTCGGTGATCACGACTTACGAGTCGGGGTCCCCACAGAGCTGGTATCAGAGCCAAGTTGACTGTAGGAAGCCTTAGTTAGCATGGTCGTTAGCTAGGATAAAGCTATTTTCAAAACTATTACTAGTTTTCAAAACTATCCATACTTCTCTTCCCTTCTCAGTTTTTCGAAAACTACGCTATACTTGATCTCTTCCCTTTCAAAACCTTGGTCGCTAGAACCCTTATGCCCCTGACCACTGGATTTTCTGTAATCCTCGTGGAGTGCACCTTGCTAAACACTCACCCACCACTTTTGCACACAAGATTGGTGACACCACAACAAGACGGTACCAACAGAAACTACATCCTCGATGGATGAGGACATGAAGACCCAGAAGATGGTGGTACCCTTGACAAGGGCCCCCAAGATGGAGCAACCCTAGCCTACGATGATCAGGCTATAGGTTATGCAAAATCATGATATACATCGCTAATAGAGTTATCATGTCACTACCGTTGTTGTATCGGCAACCACCGGTGAATTGAGAACCTTGCCATTTGGTCCGCCTCACTATAGTGAGCAGGAAAACGGTTCTCTTCATTCCCCGCTCTTGGTGTCGACGTTTTCATCAACGAACCCGACATGGTAGACCTCTATTATGCCTTGTTATTTTCACTGCATATGGATTGCCTACCTGGTACCCTCGACGCCCCAGAAGGCACAAGGGATCGTCATGATTAAAGAGACAAGAGAAGACCAAGTCAACACCACCCACAAGGAGGCACCTTCACCCCATCACCTCGGCAGGCGGGAAGATGTTGAAGATTCTTCAGGCTCAACCCGGATCATTCATCAAGCAACTACAAGGGACATAGCAACACCTGAGGAAGCTCAGAAGACTGCACGAGGCACAAGTCACGACACATAGTCCGAGAACCCCTAGGGTAGGATGAGTCGTGTACCCCCTATGCGCAGTCAAGTCCATATGATGGTTCGGATAGAACCATGATTGTGTGTTGTTTGTTTTTATTCGTTTGTGTTTTGATATAAGTCGCACTTTTGCCCCAGGCAACAAGTGCACGGCTGTATCACCTCCCTTGCCTTGCTTCTTTTATTCCTGCCTTTTTGCACCGGTTTGTTGCACCTGCACTATAGAACCCCCTTTAGGCATTTCCCTCCTTTACGCTGCGTCTTCCCTCTATTCTCTCTCTCCCCAACTGAAGACCCGCAAGACAAGATGCACCAAGGATCCTACCTCGACAGCCAACTGGCACTGAAGACTTCTGCTACAACCCCCGTGACCAATTGCAACCCCGTAGAGTTATGTTTAACCCTCCAGACCAGTAACCCCATTCCTAGACCCTTTGAGACTTCCCGAGACACTCCAGCACGAATCCTTAACCATGTGCCTCACCCATGGTAAAGCGAGGGAACCTGTTAAGCCTTTGTAACCTTGCACAACACTGGGTTCGCAAAGGAGCTAGTGTACACGGTGAACAAGCACATTTTCATCCTGATATAGCACGAGGTCTGACGATGCCATAGATAGACCAGTTCAAGGATATTGGACAGGATGACTTGGTGGTTTATATCAGTGACTTCGAGGAATTATCTGAGACCTTGATGGATTATGAGGTTTTCATGTTGGTAGGATCACGACTTTGGGGAAGTATGTAGGAGTGCCCGTTGGACATGAGACTTAGATTTATGTAAGTGATTCTGGTCGGTATAATGCTGGATATGTCTGCATGTTTCGGAGTAAGATTGGATTTAGGCCTATGATCCTGATTATGATATCATGCTTCTCGGTGGACAATAACCTAGGAGATTGGATTATTTGTCGGAGTTGATTTAGGGATCTATATAGTCATGATCTTGGAGATTACTTGACCCGGATGATGGGAATTTGGTGGATTAACTATCGTGATGCATAGTCCTTCCGAGTATTTGGGGATTATAAGGACTTGAGATTTTGTGGAACACCGTAGACATCGGATTTGTAGGATTGTTGGATCATGGTAATTACCGGGCTATCGGAGTTGATCTATAGGAAGGAAACAAAATCTTGGAGTGGCATATGACGTGTTTCCTTAGATTAGAGATGCATTATTGTGAGCCTTGCAAGATTAGGTTGAGTGCTTGGATTGTGGAGTTTAATTTCAGCTCAGCAGCATATATGATCTACCTTTGGATTTTAGAGGTAGACGTACATATGGATTTGGGGATCTTAGACAAGTATGATTTGGTTAGACCGTCTCTTGAGAGTCATGAGGATATGTATGTCAATGAGTGGTGATTGAAGTTGGTCTCTGCGAGAGATGCTTTTCCGTTCGGAGTACTAGATGGAGCTATTGGCATCTCAGAAATTGTGCTTAAGGATAAGATGATATAAGTTCACTCACTAACTAGAATCCTTGAAACCCTTAAGCCCCACCGAGCCACAACCTGGTCAGATTCTGACCACGGGCCTTGACTCAGAGTCAGGAAGGCCTCTGCAATACTCCTCCGAGACCACCACCAATACCCCAGCTTACCTTGCGTACCCCTTAGACCTCATGAAGCTATCAGACGAGTTGGGTGACATCTTTATTTGATGGCCTACTTGTCTGCCCGAAGACAAAGAAGAGACGGACAGCTGGATGGAAGACATCTGAAGACCGCCCTGTCAAGAAGGAAGATCTACACCGACCATCGTCATCAAGAAGAAGACTTCCGCGTTGAAGACCGGGCGTATCTGCAAACCACTCCTCCCGAAGGAGCCGAGCATTTCCGTGTCGAAGGAACGCTCACACCAAGATTGTATCAAGGCTTGATGGCACGATTCTGGTGGCACGAGATGAAAAGAGAGATTGCAACCTATGTTGCAAAGTGTGATGGGTGCCAAAGGGTCAAGCTGAATATCAGCGACCCGCTGGATTGCTTCAACCACTCAAAGGCTTCTGAGTGGAAGTGGGATAGACGGAATGAACTTCGTCCCTGGATTACCAAGGTCGGATAAGAGGACATGGCTCTATCTGGGTCATAGTCGATCATCTGACCAAGGTGGTCTATTCCATTCCTGTCAAGACCACTTATGATGGCAACCGGCTGGCAGCTCTCTACATCGACCGAATCGTAAGTCTTCACGGCTGTTCCCAAGGAGATTGAGTCGGATCGAGAAACCCAGTTCACCTCAAGGTTCTAGAAGGAGTTTCGAGAAGCCTTGGGAACCAAGTATCTTTCAGCACGGCTTTCCACCCACCAACCGGAGGTCAGACCGAGCGAGTCAATCAGATTCTCGAAGTCATGACTCCGAGCCTGTGTCTTGGCATATGGAGCCAAGTGGGAGGGTTGTCTCCCTTTTGCCGAGTTCTCCTGTAACAACAGTTACCGGTCGAGCCTTCAGATGGCACCATTTGAGGTGATGTACGGACGAAGATGTCGCACACCCCTCAACTGGTAAGGGGCTGGAGTAGGACTAGTCTTTGGACTGGATATTCTCCGCGCAGCGGTAGAGCAAGTCCAACTAGTCAGAGAACGTTTGAAGGCAGCCAAGTCAAGGCGAAAAAGCTATGCTGACACTCACCATCGGAACATGAGTTTCCATGTCAGGGACCACGTGTACCTGCGGGTAACCCCTCTGAAGGGAACCAAGCGTTTCCGCGTCAAGAGGAAGCTCGCACTAAGGTTCATTGGACCCTTTGAGATCACTGCAAGTCATGTGGTAGATGGCTCCCCAGCTAGATCTACCACCTGAGATGCCCTCCGTGCACTAAATCTTCCACGAGCCCCCACTCTGGAAGTACTTCTTACCTCCTAGCTAGCCCGATGGCCGCAAGGACATCGATCACCGAGCCTTTGACAGCTAACCCAACCTAACCTATGTTAGAGACCCCTCAGCAACCTCCAACAAGGACGACATCAAGCAAGAAGCCATACCATCAAGCACTTCAAGATTCCAAGGAGCACCGCTCGGAAGCAGAACCAACAAGAAGAAGTGAAGACTACCCCGTATCCAAGACTCCGTCTTTCTTTCCACGCCTAGTCTGGGAATCTCGGGGACGAGATTCTTATAAGGGGGGTAGGTCTGTCACACCCTGATTTTCATTTCACATTGCTTAAGCTTGTTTTCATGTCAAAAATGTGGATTTGCAAAAACTTTTGAGTGATTTTGACTTTGCTTGATTGATTTGACTCTTGTCTGCTGTTTGCTAGTGCTCTAAAAATCAAATAAATCCTCCAACTTTTATACTTCATCTCCTTGACCCAAAACCTTTTCCCAATGATCATGCCATGTGTATAGACCAGTATAGAATTTTCTTATAAAAATATTTTGGCCAAATGGTATTTTCTAAAATTAGTTTTCCAAAAACCCCTGAATTGAGGTTTGCACTGCAAGTACCTTATTTAGGGTGAGAAAAATCTTTCAAAAAGTATATTTGAATCCTATTAGATATAGGACTCCCAGAAACCACAAAAGTATAATTTTAAAAGTTATTTTTATATTTTATTTAAAAGCTTTTTCTTAAGGCCAGAAATAGTCTTTAATAGGGAAAAATTATTTAATCATTTCAAAAATATTTGCCAAAATTCAGGGAGACTCATAGGACATATATTGTCCATATATAAGAGTTTCAACACATGGTCATGTTCAAAATATTGGACAAATCCTTCCAAAACCCTTTCTGGATATTTCAAGCTTTTGAAATATTTACAAAGGAATTATTCTCCAAAAATTCCAGGGAAATTCTATCATGTCACATATGACATATTTGATGATCTTACAAAGCCTCATGCATTGGAGATCAAGGAAACATCCTCAAACCCCTTCAAAACCATTCTGTCCATATTTGAAGTTTGAGCAACTCTACATTGCCAAACTTGTCCAAATGCTCTCAAACTTGGTGCACATGCTAGAATGGCCTGATAAGGCATCTAGACCAAATGGCACAAGATTTGGAATAGAGCAACTTGATCAGATCACCCAAAAACCACTTCTGTTCAAATTCAAATTTGAACAACTTTACATTATCAACTTTTTATCTGGAGCCTCAAACTTTGTGGGCATGTTCATATCCCCAAATGATGATGCTACACCAAGTGGTGCATCAAGGGGAGATGAATTGCTTGACCCAACCAAGGTGAAACCATTTCTGTTCATTTCTAGGGTTCACCAAAGTTACATTGGCCACTTTGCCCAAATGAGCTCAAATTTGGTGTAGGAGCCTAATTATATGTGACATTTGATCCTGTTAAGTCCCATGTCAAGTGGAGGTCATTTGCTAGTCCAAACCCAGATCAAACACCTTCTGTTCATTTACTAAAAGAAGTGGTTGAACCCTTTTTACCTTTCTCCATGGCCTCAAGTTCTTACCACAGCTTCCCCTAGTCCTACTCTACCCTCCAGTAACTCTCCTCTACCTTATCTCAATTATTGGAGGGGGTAAAACCCCACTTTTACCCTTGTGGACATCCATCTTCTTCTCCTCCTTCACCTCCCTCCTCATCCCAGTGGTTCCCCAGGGCATCCAAGACCACAGAGCCATTGTTTACTACCCCCTCTACCCCCTGGACACGGCTAGACACTAGAGGACACGGCCTGGAAAGCATAGACACAAGTATGCCGGCCAAAGACGTGCTCTGGAGCGCGCTACAGTGCGCTCCCGCACTGTAGCCGCCCCCAATCAGCTGCCTCCGACCACCTTGGGCAGAGGGAGCGTGTCCCCCGAGGCCCCCTCGACGTCCTCAACACTCTGGATGGTCGGCCCTATCCTCCCCGGTCCCCCTCCTCTCTCCATGAGCTCGCCCGGCACGTCCATGGGCGTCGCCCACGGTGCACCGCGGCTGCGGCTATAAAAGGGTCTCCCCCGAGCACCTCTTGCCTCTGCTGGATCCTCCCCTACCCCGTGCACCTCCTAGACACTCCCGCTCTCCCTCTCCGGCGCTCTTCCTCTCTCCACGGCCGAAGTGCCGCCGCCGGCCACCGCTCGGCATCGGGCACCGCGGCCGTTCCCTCCTCCCCCTTCTCTGTTGGCCGCCAGGAGGAGCACCCCAGGGCCATGGAGCTACACCCCCCACTCCTCCCTTCCTTTCCCCGAGCACCCTCTGGCGCCGCCCCGTCTCGACCCGAAGCCGCCGCTGATGCCTCGGTCGCCGTCGCTCCTGCTCCTCCCGGCCAGCTTGGAGGCGAGGGATGGGCGCGGCTCGGCCTCACGAACCCGCCGGTGCACCGGACGTCGTCGGAGACGGCCGCAGTCGCCGGCACGGGAGACCACCGAGCGCAGGACCCGTCGGCCTCCACGGACGCAGGAAGCTCGCCGCGCCTCCCTGCGACCCCCCATGCGGATGCGGCTAGGCCCGCGGCCCTGACTCCACCGCGGTTCGACGCCGGCAGGCTGAGCAGCGCCGGCGGCGAGCAGGCCGGCGCCCTCCTCTGTCTCCATCGGGAGGAAGAAGAAGGAGCCATGAGGGAGGGAAAGAGCCCGGTGGGCCCAGGCTGTAAGTGACCCAGCGGCCTGGCCCCACTGTTTAAGTGGAGACGTACTCCGTGAAGTCCGTTTCTGGCAAACGGAGACGTATTCCCTTGAAGGCGCTATCAACGTTTCACCTGGGCGCTCGCGGCCGTGCAGCTGGGCCGGCCCACCATCTATCCTCCGCCCAGTCTGCAGCATAAGGGTATAACCCCTATTTCTTTCCCTTTTTCTTTATTCAGCCAAAAATGCCCCAAATATTCATATAAACTCCAAATTGCATGATTCAAATTTCTCGTAGCTCCTAAAATCATGCCCTATCACATGGTGCCACATGCACATTATTCCAGAAACTTTTCCTATACAAACATTTATCAAATGCCCATTTTCCACTTTTTGTGATTAACTTTAGAAAATCACAGAGAGCTCATTTTTTATCCAAATGCAGTGATTCAAGTTCCTAGATGCTTGTCATGTCCAAACTTAGTTTTGGAACATTTTTAATAATAGCTTCTGTACCCCACCAAATATTGAGCCATTTCTTTATATTTATCAGCTTGGAAAATCCTAGGAAATTCATTTCAAATCCAAATCCAGTGAAACCAACTCCTAAATGCTTCTAAAATCATGACTTGATGATGGGTACCTTTGCTCATCATTCAAGGAATTATTTCTGTATACTTCTTCCAAATCCATAAACCCTTTGGTTCCATCATATTGGAACGTTCCAAATCATCCATTGATCCAACACCTATGAAACCACCTTGGTCATTTCTAATATGACCAGAGGTATCCTAGAAAAGTCCAACTCCTATTTTTAGAGCACTTTTATTGTTGCTTTGATTGTGTTGCTTATTGTGATTGTTTCCATCGTTAGTTGACGTAATAAACGGAGTATTCGGAGATGGACCAGAAGATTTGAAGACTCTGAAGAATAAGGCAAGCAGCCCTTTGACCATGTTCGAGAAACCTTTTTATGCATGTCTCATAGCACCTTTATTATTCAATGCATCAGAATCATGTTGAGGTGGAAACCACTTTGGTTGCTACCCCTGTTACTTTACTGTTGAAACTTGCATCAAACATGACCCTACCTTCCTATGAGGGTTATGTGGGTGGGAGTAGATAGAAGTATGCTATAGTAGTTGGCTACGCAAAGTGGGTCGGGGTTATGCATTGAGTGAAACAAGTGTGGTCTGACATACTTGCAAATGACCCAGTGGGTGCCACTAATGCCCCTGGGAGTTGATGAGGAGCTAGGGCCCTACTTGGTGAAGAAGTAGTGTGCCGAGGCTCGACGAAGGTGTTGTTTACAGAGATGGATTAGATTTATGTGTGACTACCGTCCCAACCAAACATGCGCAACCACTCTACCCTTATATGGGAAAAGGGCATTATTGATTACCTAGGTCGATACTAGCATGGTGCCCGCATTACTAGTGACGGGGGTGACATGAGGTCACTCTCGGGACGGGGTCGCGCTTGGATAGGCGGCCATGACTGTCTTTACAGGGCACCGGACACACCATTGGTACCCCGTGCTTGTGATATGTGATGAAAACGGAGCGAGCCTCCACAAACCTTGAGATGTGAATGTTTGGCACAGGGGCTGTTACCAATCGAGTGGACTCCATATTAGTGTCGCCTAGGGAAAGATAGTGATCGGGTGCTTACCCCGGGTACTTGAGGTACCGCGGGTCGTGGATGACACGGAAGTTCCCCGGATCTTGTGGGTAAAGTGTGCAACCTCTGCAGAGTGTCAAACTATTCGAATAGCCGTGTCCGCGGTCAAGGACAGTTGGGTGGTGCTACTTAGACTATGTCCATAAGTTTCTGGGAAACAACACGATTCAGAGATAATGTTGATGTGATTGTGAGGAAGTCACAATGAGCTTGAGCATGAGTTGATCACAACTCTTCCTTGAAAATGATGTCTGTGACCTCCTGATACTTGTTACAGACACATGCATATCCTTGTTATATGTTGATCATACTTGCACATGAAAAACTAGCTTTCCGCAAAACTACCAATTTAGTAGTAGAGCCTTGCATAATTATTCTGTTACCACACTTGGGTTGCTTGCGAGTACATTCAATGTACTCATTGGCTTGCCACTGGTTATTTTATTGGCCAGGCAGGAGAGAACAGGTTATGATGAAGATTTCTCGGTGACGAGCATGCGAGCTAGGACGCTTCCCAGTCAGAATGCCTGTAGGGTTAAGGCAGATGGCATGGGTCCCAGTTGTCTTGAAGATTTTTCCGCTGCGATGATATACTCAAGGCTCGACCTTTATGGTCCTATTTGTGTAACACGGTATGTAAGGATGTAAGACTCTTGTTATTCAGCTTCTGTGTGTTCAGTGAGCATTGATCTCTGGGATCACTGTACACGTGCATTCGGTGATCACGACTTACGAGTCGGGGTCCCCACAATTTTGGTGCTGTTATTTAGCATGTTTGTCAACTCTATCACAGAAGTTTTTCAAATCTGTCCCAAATGGAAATAAATGAATATGGGATTTTCTGGAAATTGTTGTATTTAATTCCAGCCCATTTAAACTTGCTAGCATGTTGGTGTTATGTTTAGTGCACCCTTGCCATGATAACCAACCTCTTTTGAACATGTTGGTTGCTTGTTTGATAAACTACATAAACTTGCCCACTTGTTCTTTTGCTTGTTTCACCATGTGTGGTTGATCCTGTTTGTTGGTGATGTATTGCATTCTTGTGAACCTAGGCCATGCATCATGTCTTTCATGTTCACAAGCTTCATGTTCATGCATCATGTGAATGAGCACTACATGTTGATTGATTTTGTTCCGTTGTGCATTGTTGTGTTTTGGTTAGAGCCTGGTGAAGATACCGAGAACGAGGTTTCTACCGAGGTTGAGTGTGAGGAGCCAGATTACGTTCCCTCCGAGGATTCAACAGGCAAGATGACCTGACACAAATATCATTACTTTTTTTTGCATATTGCTAGATGTCTCGCTCTTTAGCTTATTGCCTCGATGCCCATGTTTGTTTGTCAGCCTCCTATTGTAGCCATGAACATCCCTCTAACCACCCAACCTAGCAAACCTTTGATTGGCTACATAAGCTTTGCTCAGCCCCTCTTATTGCATTGTTAGTTGCAGGAGAAGATTCGAAGATTCTTTGCTTCATGTTGAAGTTATTTGTTGGGATATCACACTATATAATCTGCTAAAAACTAAATCATCTATATACTTGGCATTGGGTGGAAGGCTAAGCCTTTGCTTGGTGTTTTGTTCCACTCATGCCTCCCTAGGAACCGTTTAAACCGCTGTTATGTTCCTTGATTTTGCGTCTCTAACACGGTTGGAGTTTATGGGCCCCCCTCGGTAACCCGCTTAGCGCTAAAGCTTTTCCAGCAAGGCCCGACATTGGTTTTACATTTGCCTAACAACTAAAACATGCATAGGGAGATAAACCCTTTTCTTAATCAACAACCCGGGCCAGTGCTCCACATGAGTGTTGGTCCAAACTGGGGGTCCTGCAGGGCCACCTTGGGGGAACCCAAGGGCTGGTAAAAACCTGTAGCATCACCCATCCGGTCGTGGCCTGAGACGAGATACACGCAGCTACTATTAGGGTGTCGGCACGCTGGGAGGTCTTGCTGGATTAGTTTTACCTTTGTCGGAATATCTTGAGCACGGGGTTCCGAGAATACTCGGGTCTTCCCACCTTGGAGTTGCTACTCCGCAGATCGTGAGCTTGTGATGGGCTAAGTTGGTACACCCCTGCGGGGATTTGATCTTTCGAAAGCCATGCCCGCGGTTATGTGGCAGATGAGAATTTGTTAATATCGGATTGTAGAAAACTTGACACTATGATCATAATACACTACCAGCGTGAGTAACCGTGACGGTCGCTTTCCGAAGGGGTTCGGGAAGTGAACACGGTGGGGTTATGTTTGACGTGCTTAGTTAGGATCACTTCGTGATCACTTTGACGATCGTTGGCACTTCTCTTCTCGCTCTAAACAAGTAAGCTAGTGCTAGTGCAGCTGCAACCTTGTTCTTCAGCCTTGTTCTACATCCAAGGCTTAGATAGCTTTGCTACCCGGGAACGGGATTGCCGAGTCCTCCGTGGCTCATAGATTCTACACAACACCAGATGTAGGTACCATGGTGAACTACACAGCTGGTGGTTCAGAGTTGTACTGGGAGTTCGACGAATAACGCGGACGATACTACGTGTCTTACCCAGAGGATCAGTAGGGATCTTACTAGGATGTTATGATCGGGACCTTGTGTTATTTATTTATGGTATCTTTCATTTGGATCTTCGTCCGTAGTCGGACTCTGATGTTATTTGGATGATGATTGTTTATGTAATGTATTGTGTGACGTGGCGAGTGTAAGCCAACTACTCTTTTGCAATTTCATCCCTCTTTTACATGAGTCGTGCAAGATACCATACTTGAGATCATTCTAGTATGAGCTTATACCTTTAAGTCGTGCCTCGACACGTAGGAGGTATAATCTCATACTGGGCATTACAAGTTGCTATCAGAGCCTTCTCCGACCTAGGAGCCCCCACTGATTGATCGAATCGTTGACGGTTGAGTCTAGGCACACACTAGAAAATGTTTTGAGTCCTATATATATATATCGGAGAGTAGGATTTCTTTTGTTCCTCATCCCTTTTCACTCTGGTGAGGACTCCTGGCGATTACTTACCTCTTCTACTCTAAAAAAATCACTAAATTTTTTTTAGGATCACGCGAGCATTGTTTGGATTGTTCCAATGTCTTTGTGACGAGAACATTGTTCTCGATGCCTCCTGTCATTAGGGGTTGTGGCAGTGTCCCGGGGAGTTGAGCTCCGACGTGTTGTCGTCACAAATCTATCGCAGCAGTTCTGGAATACTTAAGACGGCCGACATCGAAAACTCTTCTATGCGGTTGGTGGCAAGATAACCCCGACATCACCCAGTACTGGGGAGGTAGTTCAGGAGTATTGCCATAGCTTGTATAGCAGATGCGTTTCGAAGGTCCGAGGTAAACAGTTTCCGGAAATAACTGGTTATGTGTTGAAGGATGGATACAGTTGGATGTAGGATTAGAGTTGAGTGCGTGGTGCTTCCCCTGTATCCCCAACACCTGATTGCATAACTAGAAACTTTCGGAAATTAATAGGTGGGTTCATCTAGTAGTTCGTAAGCATTCTTCCAATGAATGCACGATATGGAGTTCGGGGTTCTACATTGAGTGAAGTAGTTTTATGGGCGTTTGTTCCGATCGGGAGTTGCATCTTAAAGGGTCCTTGGCTATGCTGATCCGGGGATTGCAAAACCCTTTTGTAACACGTTCCATAAGCTTTCAGCACGAATATGCTGAACGGAGCTTCTATCTTGTATTTGTTCTATCTGCTCCTTGTTGTTTTTATTTACCTTTTGTTCTCCTAAGTGGCTTCTCGAGAAGATTGTGGTACCATTAAACGTGAATTACATTCGTTCATTTTGCTGGAATGTTCTTGTGAAGACTTATGTTGCAGCTCTAGCCGTTGATTCAGCTTATTTCTTTCAATCAATGGTTAATAGTTGTAATCTCCTTCAGGATGGCTCCTAAGAAGGTTCCCAATGCTAACCCAGAGGGTGAAGAAGTTCCTGATCGTCCTCCTTCCCCTCCTCCTCCGTCTGAGGCCTGGAGAGCAATTATGCAAACGACGAACCAGAATACCCAGATGCTTATGCAAATGATGCGGAACATTCAAGCAAACCAAGAAAATCAAGGTGGTCATGGGAACCAAGGCCAAGGCAATCTGTTCAATCAACCTCACTTTGCTTCGCTCAACCAGTTCCTGGCAAACCAACCGAAGTCTTTCAGTTACTGTGTGGATCCGCTAGATGCTGAAGACTGGATAACAGACATCAAAAAGCACTTTGAATGCAGCAACGTTAGACCTGAGGATTATGTTAAGTTTGCCGCCTTCCAACTCAAGGATCAAGCTGCTGATTGGTGGCAACAGTACAAAGATTCCAGAGGTGGACGTGAAATATTGTGGACTGACTTCTGCAAGGATTTCCACTCTCACCACATTCCAACTAGTGTCACCGAAGGCATGCGTGAGCAATTCCGCAACCTGAAGCAAGGCACCATGTCCGTCTATCAATACAATGTCAAGTTCTAGAACCTTGCCCGCTATGCCAAGCAAGACATCCCAGATTCCAAGAGCAAGATTTATCAGTTTCGTGGTGGTTTGAAGGATGAACTCCAACTAGCTCTCACCTTGTTTGAGCCGGATGAATTCGATCAATTCTATAACATGACACTTAAGCAAGAGACAGCCTAGCTCAAGGTTGAAGCTTCCAAAAAGAGGATCAGAGATGCTGTTAACTCCTCCTCTTCTTCCCAAGTGGTCGCAAAGCAGCAGAAGTTTTGGCTTCCACCTCCTCCAGTGCTCCGCCCTCCCAACAACAACAACAACAAGCATTCTGGTGGCCGTGGCTTCTCCTACCCACCCAACCCAAGCAACCAGTCCAAGAATCATTTTCAAGCTTCGAAGTCAAGTGGTCCTTATCACCGTCCTCTCTCAGAAGTGGTTTGCAACAAGTGCACTCAGAAGGGTCACTATGCTAACAAGTGTCCCAATCCAAGGCGCCTTCTGCCTCCTCACCTGTCAGCACTGCTATTGTCAAGCACAATCCCAAGCAAGCAAGAGTGAATCTGATGAATGCAGCTCAAGCAGAGAATTCGTCAGATGTGATACTTGGTAACCTTCCAGTTAACTCTATTCCTGCAAAAGTGTTGTTTGATTCGGGTGCATCATGTTCTTTCATGTCTCAACCTTTTGCATCCAAGCACAATGTTGACATCAAAAGTTTGCCAAGGGAGCTATCAGTTATTTCTCCAGGGAGACGAATGCATTCTAATATATTTGCTCCGGATATTTCTATTTATATGGGTGATTACCGCTTCCTGGTTTCTCCGGTTATTCTTGGTAACTCCGACATTGATCTTATTCTTGGGATGGATTGGCTTTCCAAGCATGATGCAAACATTGATTGTGCAAATAAGGAAGTCAAGTTTACTCATCCTGACGAAGACGTGATTATCTTTGCCTCTCGAGATAACACAATCAGGCTATTCTCTCTCAATGACAAGGGCGAGATTAATGCCATCTCTCAGATTCTGGTGGTCAATGAGTATGAAGATGTTTTTCCTGAAGAGCTTCCAGGCATGCCTCCGCATCGTCAAGTTGAATTCGTCATTGAACTCGAGCCCGGTACTGAGCCAGCATGTCGGCGTCCGTACAAGCTCTCCCCTGATGAGTTGAAGGAGCTGAAGAAACAACTCGATGAGCAAGAGCGTATGGGTCTAATTAGGCCTAGCACTTCTCCTTGGGGCTGTGATGTTCTATTTGTCAAGAAGAAGGATGGCACAAAGCGCCTTTGCGTTGATTACCGGCCATTGAACAAGAAGACAATAAAGAACAAGTATCCACTGCCCAACATCAATGAATTGTTCGAGCAGCTCAAAGGAGCAAATGTGTTCTCAAAGCTCGATATCCGGATGGGTTATCACCAGATCCGTATCCGTGAAGAAGATATTCCCAAGACCGCATTCAGAACGAGCTTTGGCTCGTATGAATACACAGATATGTCTTTTGGCCTCGCAAATGCTCCACCCACTTTCTCGAGGATGATGCACTTCATATTCAACCCCTACACCAATGAATTTGTTCTCGTCTATCTGGATGACATCTTGGTATTCTCCAAGAATGAAGAAGACCATGCCAAGCACCTCCGTTTGGTTCTCGATAGACTCCGGGAACACAAGTTCTATGCGAAGTTCTCCAATTGTGAATTCTGGCTGGATAAAGTCTTATATCTTGGCCATATCATCTCTACTGAGGGTATTTTTGTCAACCCCGAGAAAGTTGAAGCTATTGTCAACTGGGAACCCCCACAGAACGTCAAGAACTCCGAAGCTTCCTTGCTCTTGCTAGCTATTGCAGAAGGTTCGTTGAGAACTTCTCCAAGATTGCCAAGCCTCTTTCCAACTTGCTGCAGAAGAATGTCAAGTACAACTGGACTCCTGATTGTGATGTGGCATTCAAAACACTTAAAGAGAAGCTCATTTCTGCTCCGGTTCTTACTCCTCCGGATGAGTCCAAGCCCTATGAAGTTTTCTGTGATGCTTCCTTACATGGACTTGGTGGTGTTCTCATGCAAGACAAGAAGATTGTGGCATACACTTCTCTTCAATTGAAACCAAATGAGAAGAATTACCCCACACATGTGATGGCTTCTCGCCCCTCGTTGGTTACCCCAAGTGGAAGGTTTGAGATGCAGTGTAGCGGTAGTTTTCCCTTGGCAAAGATACCAAGGATCGAATTCCCCTGAGACTCCAAGGTTCAACAAGAAGGTGTCAACTGCTAGCGGCGCAACTAGCGATCGACCGGACCTGCACACAGATACAAATAACTTTGCTCCCAACGAGTACAGAGAGGTTGTCAATCCCTCCGGCCTTGTCGTTTACAAAGGATCAAACGCAAGAGATAATAGTGATAGGTATAACTGCAACTAGTAAGTAAGAACTGAAAGTAAATAGCGGATGTGATCAGTGATGGTAATATGGACCGGGGTCCCATGATGTTCACTAGTGATGTATCTCTCCCAAAAGACGATAAAACAGCTATGTGAGGTAAACGAATTACAGCTGGGCAATTGATAGGATTATGTGCGCAAACCAATGCTAACTATGCTACAAAGAAAGGTAGAGACTCAAAAGCATGGGTGGTACGCCAAGGTAAGTAGACCGAAATCCATCTGCATCTACTACTAATCATCCACCTTGAGATATCTATCCAGAACATCTCGCTGGTATTAAGTTGCGAGTCTCACCCATAGTGTAAACTCAAAGCAACAGACAACTGCATTAAAAGAACTTTGCGTAAAGTAAACAATCCTTGCACCCGCAAGTACAAGCACCATTGTTTTCCCCCTTGTGGCAACAACACATCCCCTAGACTCATGTTTCTGTCACTCAAGCTAGTCATCGAGGGGCATGAACCCACAATCAAGCATAACGTTCCCTCTTGGAGTTACTACCTACTACTTGGCCAAAGCAATAAACAGCAACGGAGAACATGCAAGAATTACTCAAGAACATAAATATAAAAGAGGTAAATCAAATATATTACTCACACACAATATGAACATAATCTCATAATCCATCGGATCCCAACAAACTCATCATAGCAACAGCATAAGGATTACATATATGCCTCGATCATGTAGGGCAGCTCACGAGGTCTAATTAGTGAAGAACAAAGAGGGGAGGAGAACATCACATAGCTACTGGTCGTGGACCCATGGTCCAAGGGAGACTACTCACAACTCATCCGAGAGGCGTCCATGGTGGTGGAGAGGCTCCCGGTGGTGATCCTCCCCTCCAGCAGGGTGCCGGGAAGAGTTCTCCTGGTGCTCCCGATCTTGGAAGCGCGGCGGCGGCGGAACAGAGATGAGATCTTTAAAAAGGGTTCCGTCCTCGAGGGTTTCGGGACGCGGTGTAAATATATGCCAAAGGGGGGCATCAGCGGAGGCCTGGGGGGCCCAGGCGCCCCCCCGGCGCGGCCAGGAGGGGGGCCGCGCCCCCTGGGCGCCTGGAGCCCTGGTGGCCCCCCTCCGGCCCTACTTTGGCCGCATGGAAGCTTCCGGAACGCTGATTTTTTATATATTTTTCCCGGAATTTTTCTGGCAGTTTACGTAATGGGAAAACCTGAAATACAAAAACAGCAGAAAACAGAAACTGGCACTGGGGTGCACTGAGTTAATAAGTTAGTCCAAATATGATCAAAAGTTTATGGAAGTGCATAAATATCATAGCAATATCACACAAAAGAGGCATGGAGCAAGCAGAAATTATAGATACGTTTTGGACGTATCAACATCCCCAAGCTTAATTCCTGCTCGTCCTCGAGTAGGTAAATGATATCAAGCATAATTTCTGTGGTGACATGCTATTAACCTTATAAGGACTTTTCACAGTCACATGACAAGTGCTTACTGAGACAATGAGTCTGTAGTAATTAAGTTGCCTCATGAGAAAATCACAAAGAACTGAATGTTTTACAATATGATACTGAAACACTCAATAGATTTGCAATGAGCATGGTGTGCAAATATGACAAAGTGATATCTCGCTTGCCCCCTTTAGTGAAGCAAAACATAAATGCAGGGGCACCTCCAAGGTTTAAGTGATGACTAGATACAATGATTTCAGAATAAACGATATCATAATCATGCAAAAGACAATGGTACTTTGGGACAATGCACATTACACTCAGAATGACAATCATACTCTCAATAGTTGGTGCTTTAAAGAAGGTGGAGACTCTCGAACCGTGGCTTTTGATGGCAAGGTTGAAAACCCGTGGTCAGAAACAAAAACTAATCATGTACTAGAGCTCTTGGTTTTAAAAACAGAGGTAATAATTATTTTTTTAGAATATGCATGTTTCGTCAACAAATGCTAGCAGATAACTCAATCACTTCTTGAGATGGACAAGTTTCGAGGAACGGCTCCCGCATGAGGACGATCACATCCTCTTAATCTCCTTTGTTTATCACTGCCAAAGTTTTCTGATTTCTCATGAACAAAGCGTGAAGGAGGGTTTGTTTGTTGTATAATTCTTTTATGAGCTGGGCGCACTCTATGCCAGTTCCTTCTCGTATTATGGGTTTGCACATTAGACATGCAATCCCGGGGTGAAGCTTGTCCAACTTAAAAAGATCATGAATTAACTACTACTTCCTCATGAGCTAAAACAGAGGCACAAAAGAGAAATTCTTTTTTTTTGAATAATTTCGAGATGGTACATGAAAGTCTTCGTTAGGAATGGCAGGTAAATACCATGTATAGGAAGGTATGGTGGACTCATATGGCATAACTGGTTTAAAGGATTTTGGATGCACAAGCAGTCAGTCCGCTTAGTACAGGCGAAGGTTAGAAATAGACTGGGAGCGACCAACTAAAAGAGCATTGACGGTCATAATCATGCAGAGCGACAAAGCAACATTGAATCAGGCATGGAAGTTATATCGCTACTCAGAAACTAAAGATCATCAAGGCTTGATAGACTTTGTTTACAGTCTTAAATATGCGTGAGCATACGCCAAGTCAATCAAAATAAATTCCTGGAGGAAGATATCACTAAACCATACCACATCATAGGCAAACAAATCATGTTGGTACTCCAATAACACATTGAGAACCCCCCAGCTATTTGAGACTAACCATAAGAAAACATGAACTACCAAGCATCATTATGCACATAGCATTTTTATCATAGACATATCAACCAGTGCAACAGAAGCCAACTATCTTAACAAGATAAGCATGATAACTAAAGAGAGTTCCAGCGACCAACTAAACAGAAGCTCTTTAAAAAGATAAGCATGAAAACTAAGAGCTGAACATGATAGTAGCTATTGAAAGACAAAGAACACACACAACAAGGATAGACATGAAAATTCTATGTTATGTTCTAGGTTGAAGTGGAGCGTGTTTCTCTCCCACACAAAGAAAGCTGAGTTCCAACTCGTTATGAACAGCAAGCAAAGCTAAAGAAAACTAAAAAGGAAACTAAAAGCAAGACGCTCCAAGCATAGCACATAACACATGAAGTGATAAAAATATAGTGGAACGAAAGACGAGCTGATAATTGTTGATGGAGAAGGGGATGCACGGGGGCATCCCCAAGCTTAGACGCTTGAGTCTTCTTGAATATTTCTTGGGGGGTGCATGAGGGCATCCCCAAGCTTGAGCGTTTGACACTCCTGAATCTTTTAATCATCTTCCCTCGCACACTTGAAAACTCCCTTCATACATAACTCATCATAATCTGATTAGCGAGGTTAGTACCCATAATAAAATAATTGTTCCTTGCTGGAAATAAGGATATTCTTGAAGGTCTACTGTTTCTCAAGATTGCCAAAAGGTTTTTGCAAAGAAAAAGCAAGCTCAAGGTTTGCAAAACGAAGCAAAGGCAAAACAGGGCAGAATCTGTGAAAAACAGACAAGCAGGTAGTAAATGATTTTTTCGGGGCACTTCTGCAACTCAAATCAAAAAACTCAGAACAAACGCCCGAAAGCCAATTGTATAGAGCACGCTATCGAATAAAATTCAGACCAAAAAGATGATCTGGTGATTTTATACGAATTTTTCTATCCAAGGACAAAATCTGTTTCCTGGACAGCACGTCACAACTTTTGAACTTTCTTGCAATCAGAGGCTACACTTGGCACAAAGCTGAAAAGTAAAGATACAATGATGATGCTACTGTAGTAACAACATCAAGACACAACAAAAGCAAAATAAAATTTTATTCATTATGGGCTGCCTCCCAAAAGCGCTTTCTTTTATGCCTTTAAGCTAGGCATAATGCAAAGAGATCAAGTCTTATCAAGAGTAAAAGAATAGCTAGCCCGTATAACGGACTCAAAAGGTAACTTAATCTTCTTTCTAGGGAAGTGTTCCATCCCTTTCTTGAGAGGAAATTGGAATTTTATATTCCCCTCTTTCATGTCAATGATGGCACGAACGGTGCGAAGAAAAGGACGTCCCAAAATAATTGGACATGAAGGTTCACATTCAATATCCATAATAGTAAAATCAACGGGAACATAATTGTCATTGACAATGATAAGAACATCGTTGATCCTCCCCAAGGGTTTCTTTATGGAAGAATCAACAAGACGAACACCAAAAGAACAAGAATCAAAAGGTTTCAATTTAAGCATATCATATATTCTTTTGGGCATAACAGAGGTACTAGCTCCAACATCACATAATGCATAGCAAGAGAAGTTATTCAACTTAATTTTAATCATAGGATCCCAACCATCTTCTAGCTTTCTAGGTATGGAGGCTTATACCCTAAGTTTCTCCTCCCTAGCTTTGATGAGAGCATTAGTGATATGCTCTGTGAAGGCAAGGTTAAGTGTGCTAGTTTGGGGATCTTTAGCCATTCTTTGTAAAAAGGTGACAACTTCCGAGATACTACAATTATCAAAATCAATTTTATCATTATTGAGCAGAATAGTAGTGTCATCTTCTTTGTTTGAATTGCTCTCTATTATAAGAGTTTGAACGTCTTCCCAAGTTTGGGGAAGCATAGGAGCAACTTTAAACTGAGGCTCATACTCTTTTCCTGGAAGACCATGCCATGGGCATAACTCTCCATTAAGACTAACATAATCACAAGGTTTATTACTTTTGTAGATCCCGACAGTGGTGATTGGCGTGATGGAAGAAGGGGTGTACTCCTCCCATTTGGTGTTTTTGGTGGAACCCATAGCAGCAAGTAAGCGAGATAACTATTTTTGTGATTTTTGATAGAAGATACTAAAGCAAAAACTGAAAGGTAAACTAACAAGACTAAAAAGCAAAGGTAAAAGATAGCATGCAACTCCCCTATCTTGAAGAGTGGAGTCCCCGGAAACGGCGCCAAAAAACTTTGCTTGATGGCTTCTCGCCCCTCGTTGGTTACCCCAAGTGGAAGGTTTGAGATGCAGTGTAGCGGTAGTTTTCCCTTGGCAAAGATACCAAGGATCGAATTCCCATGAGACTCCAAGGTTCAACAAGAAGGTGTCAACTGCTAGCGGCGCAACTAGCGATCGACCGGACCTGCACACAGATACAAATAACTTTGCTCCCAACGAGTACAGAGAGGTTGTCAATCCCTCCGGCCTTGTCGTTTACAAAGGATCAAACGCAAGAGATAACAGTGATAGGTATAACTGCAACTAGTAAGTAAGAACTGTAAGTAAATAGCGGATGTGATCAGTGATGGTAATATGGACCGGGGTCCCATGATGTTCACTAGTGATGTCTCTCTCCCAAAAGACGATAAAACAGCTATGTGAGGTAAACGAATTACAACTGGGCAATTGACAGGATTATGTGCGCAAACCAATGCTAACTATGCTACAAAGAAAGGTAGAGGCTCAAAAGCATGGGCGGTACGCCAAGGTAAGTAGACCGAAATCCATCTGCATCTACTACTAATCATCCACCTTGAGATATCTATCCAGAACATCTCGCTGGTATTAAGTTGCGAGTCCCACCCGTAGTGTAAACTTAAAGCAACAGACAACTGCATTAAAAGAACTTTGCGTAAAGTAAACAATCCTTGCACCCGCAAGTACAAGCACCGTTGTTTTCCCCCTTGTGGCAACAGCACATCCCATAGACTCATGTTTCTGTCACTCAAGCTAGTCATCGAGGGGCATGAACCCACAATCAAGCATAACGTTCCCTCTTGGAGTTACTACCTACTACTTGGCCAAAGCAATAAACAGCAACGGAGAACATGCAAGAATTACTCAAGAACATAAATACAAAAGAGGTAAATCAAATATATTACTCACACACAATCTGAACATAATCTCATAATCCATCGGATCCCAGCAAACTCATCATAGCAACAGCATAAGGATTACATATATGCCTCGATCATGTAGGGCAACTCACGAGGTCTAATTAGTGAAGAACAAAGAGGGGAGGAGAACATCACATAGCTACTGGTCATGGACCCATGGTCCAAGGAAGACTACTCACAACTCATCCGGGAGGCGTCCATGGTGGTGGAGAGGCTCCCGGTGGTGATCCTCCCCTCCGGCAGGGTGCCGGGAAGAGTTCTCCTGGTGCTCCCGATCTTGGAAGCGCGGCGGCGGCGGAACAGAGATGAGATCATGAAAAAGGGTTCCGTCCTCGAGGGTTTCGGGACGCGGTGTAAATATATGCCAAAGGGGGGCATCAGCGGAGGCCTGGGGGGCCCAGGCGCCCCCCCGGCGCGGCCAGGAGGGGGGCCGCGCCCCCAGGGAGCCTGGAGCCCTGGTGGCCCCCCTCCGGCCCTACTTTGGCCGCATGAAAGCTTCCGGAACGCTGATTTTTTATATATTTTTCCCGGAATTTTTCTGGCAGTTTACGTAATGGGAAAACCTGAAATACAAAAACAGCAGAAAACATAAACTGGCACTAGGGTGCACTGAGTTAATAGGTTAGTCCAAATATGATCAAAAGTGTATGGAAGTGCATAAATATCATAGCAATATCACACAAAAGAGGCATGGAGCAAGCAGAAATTATAGATACGTTTTGGACGTATCAACATGATCTTGAGCTAGCAGCAGTGGTACATGCCTTGATCAGGTGGAGACACCTTCTGTTGGGCAGAAAAGTGGACATCTTCGCCGATCACAAGAGCTTGAAGTACATCTTCACACAGCCTAACCTGAACCTTCGCCAGACTCGTTGGGTTGAGATGATCCAAGAGTATGATCCAAGCATTGAATATACACTGGCAAGGCCAATGTCATTGCAGATGCCTTGAGCAGAAAGGCATATTGCAACAACCTCCTTCTCAAACTGTTCCAGCCTGAGCTTTGTGATTCATTCAGGAAGCTAAACCTCCAAGTTGTTCCGCAAGGTTTTCTTGCAAATCTTCAAGTTGCTCCTACCTTGGAAGATCAGATCCGTGAGGCCCAACTAAGTGATGCTATGGTGCAGAAAGTGAAACATGGTATTGCTAAGGGTACTCCCAAATACAAGTGCTATCGCGTTGATGAGAAAGACACCTTGTTCTTTCAGGACATAATTGTGGTTCCCAAGGGTGATCTCAGGAAGCTCATAATGAACGAAGCACATGACTCCCTCCTCTCGATTCATCCTGGAAGTTCCAAGATGTACCAAGACCTCAAGCAATCTTACTGGTGGACTCGCATGAAAAGGGAGATTGCCCAATTCGTGAATGAATGTGATATCTGCAGAAGAGTGAAGGCAGAGCATCAACGTCCAGCCGGTCTCTTCCAACCTCTTTCTATTCCCGAGTGGAAATTCTACCACATTGAAATGGATTTCGTCACTGGGTTTCCTAAGTCCAAGAAGGGGAATGATGCTATCTTTGTAGTCATTGACAAGCTAACCAAAGTAGCTCACTTCCTTCCCGTCAAAGAATCCATCAATGCAGTTCAGTTGGCAGAGTTGTACACTTCCAGAATTGTTTCGTTGCATGGCATTCCTCAAGTCATCTCCTTAGACCGTGGACGTTTGTTCACATCCAAGTTCCGGGACTCCTTTCAGTCAGCCACGGGCACTAAGATTCGTTTCAGCACTGCGTTCCACCCTCAGACTAGTGGTCAAGTCGAAAGAGTGAACCAGATCCTCGAAGACATCCTAAGAGCTTGTGTCATCTCTTTTGGCATGAAGTGGGAAGATTGTCTTCCATTTGCCGAGTTCTCTTACAACAACAGTTTCCAAGCAAGTGCCGACAAAGCTCCTTTTGAAATCCTCTATGGCAGAAAGTGCCGTACCCCTCTCAACTGGTCCGAGACTGGTGAACATGAACTTCTTGGCAACGACTTGATCTCAGAAGCCGAAGAAATGTGCAAAGTCATACGTGAGAATCTCAAAGCCGCTCAATCGCGTCAAAAGAGTTACTATGACGGCAAGCATCGTGATTTGGCTTTCGACATTGGGGATCATGTCTATCTCCGTGTTTCTCCCATGAAAGGAACCCAAAGATTCGGTATCAAAGGAAAGCTTGCTCCTAAATATGTGGGCCCTTTCAAGATTCTTGGCAAAAGAGGCGATCTAGCCTATCAACTTGAGCTCCCCTCCAACTTTGCAAATGTTCATGATGTGTTTCACGTGTCAGAACTCCACAAGTGCTTCAAGACACCTGAACGCACCACTCCGTTCGAGGAGATTGATCTTCAACAAGACTTATCTTATCGTGAGCACCCTGTTGCTATTCTTGAGGAAACTGAGCACAAAACCCGCAACAAGTCAATCAAGTTCTTGAAAGTTAAGTGGTCACACCATACCGACCGAGAAGCTACATGGGAACGAGAAGATCACCTTCGTTCCAAGTATCCTTCCTTCTTCCAGTCCTAGATCTTGGGACGAGATCTTTTTGTAGTGTAGGAGAGTTTGTAATGCCCCAAATGTAACACTTTCCTATAATGGAAGTAAAGCTTCCTCTTTGATCCTTGTCATTATCCTTGGGGGTCCTTCTCTTTTATTTTATTTGCATTGCATACCTTTTTTTTTGCATTGCATCATCATGTCATCATGGCATCATAGTTTATTTTCTTTTGTGCATTGTTCAGACCTTGTGATGTATGTGGTGTGTGGGTTCAAGCTATCTTAGCTAAACCCTACCCCCTTCTCCTCTTATTCTTTCTTCTTCTTTCTTCTTATTCTTCTCCTTCTTTCTTTCTAGCCCCTTCTTTGATCTATTTTGCAAGCCACCTAACAAGTGCCATAGTGGTTCTTCCTTCTCCTTTAAAACTTGCCCCATGTGAGCAACCTCTCCACCAAATATCATCTCATTTGAAAATGATTTGGTTGGGTTTTAAAATATCAAGAGTTTGGCCTATATTCAAACTCCTTTTATTTTTCTGCCTCTAAAAATGTCCAAGTCATTTTATTTAAATAGAGCATAATTCACTGAGCTTAGGGGTATTTTTCTTTTCCCCTAGTTCTTCTTCTTTATTTATGTGCATTCTTTTCTTTTTCTGTCTGAAGAAATAAAAAGAAAAGAAGAAACAGCAGCAGCCAGCAGCAACCTGGGCCTCTCCCTTTCTCCCTCTCCCCTGAGGCCCAACGCCACCCGCAGCGTAGCAGCCCAGCACCGCAGGCCCAGCTACAGGCGCAACCGTCGCGCCGTAGCCACTCCGAGCGCGTGGCCCCATCGTCAGTGTCACATCTCCCTCGCCTCCGTCTTCCTCCGTGAGAAAAGCAGAGCACGCGACGCGCTCACCGTCGCGCCGTCAGCTCACGGACGCCGAGGCCGTGCACCGAGCCCGTGTTTTAAACCCAAATTGTGTCCATCTTTTTCCCCTAGGTCTTCCCTTTCCCCTCTCGCCGTCTGGAGAGCTGGGATCCCCCAGATCCGCCGCCACCATTGACGCCCGAGCGCATCTGAGAGCTCCGTCTCGTCGCTGGCGAGCTCCGCGTCGTCCTCGGCCTCGCCAACGTTGTCCAGCTTCTTCCCCGACGTCCTCTTCTTCCACTACGACAACTACGCGGACCCGAGTGCCTCTCCGTCGAACGCTTCCTCCTCTTCTTCCTCTACGGTGGCCGGAGCTATTCGAGACGCGCCGTCGTCGACTCCGTTTACGCCAGGGCCAGCCGAGCGCACTGCAGTGCTCGTGGTGAGCTCCTCTCTCTCCCCAAGCCCTTTCCCCTTTCTTGCGCATGCTCTAGGCCGTAGTTCCATGAGTGCCCGACCGTGCCGCCGTCGGACCTCGTCGCCGGCGAGTGTTCCGACCTCCTTAGCTGTTGTCGTGCTGTCCGTTAGCTTCGCCTAGATGCATAGAGCCTCCCCGTGTAGTCGCCGTGCCGCCTAGTGCCTTGCATCACCTCGCCGTCGTCTCATCGCTGCCGTGCTGTAATAGCTCGCCGCCGGTGATGCAGTGCACCTTAGGTGCTGCTGATAGTTTGGTTGGATGCAGGATTCTTCCTGCTCCCTCTCGCACCCCTCCGCCGTGCCTAATGGTCGCCGAAGCGGCTCCGACGAGCTTGCTCCGGCGGGGGCCGTGTTTTTCCCCTGTTCTGCTTCTGTGGCTTGTTCTTCAGACAAGTTGCATCCTTTCTGTCGAGACCGATGCAGTGGCGTAGTGGTGTGTCTCCGTCAGTTTCGTCAGAGAGACGCGGGTTCGATCCCTCGCGGGCGCTGTGGTTATTCCGCCCCTTTTTCATTTTTGTGTGAGGCTGACAACAGGGTCCCACCTGCCAGCCTCACAGCGCCAGTGCCAGCCCGCGCGCGCACCCGCTTGCCAGCTTAGCTCGCGTGGCCCCCCTTGTCAGTGTCTGTAGCTCGCTGAGCCTGGGTTAGTTTAGACCTGGCGTTTGAATTGTTTTATTTCTTTTTCCCGTTTTTCTTTTTCTTTTCTGTTTTTCTGTTTTATTTAATATCTGCATATTTATGCTTCATATGAATATGAGCCCTGTATGAAAAGTGCTTAGAATTTTGTGTAGATTATGAATATGTCACTTGCTGCCATGTTTGAAATATTTAAAATATTGTTTGAATTTGAAGTTGATTTAAATATGTTCAAACTTGCAAAATTCATAACTAATTCTCTACAACTCCAATTTTAACAAACTTTATATGCATTTGGGGCATAAAAATGTGTAGAATATTTTGGTGCTGTTATTTAGCATGTTTGCCAAATCTATCACATAAGTTTTTCAAATCTGTCCCAAATGCAAATAAATGAATATGGGATATTCTGGAAATTGTTGTATTTAATTCCAGCCCATTTAAACTTGCTAGCATGTTTGTGTTATGTTTACTGCACCCTTGCCATGATAACCAACCTCTTTTGAACATGTTGGTTGCTTGTTTGATAAACTACATAAACTTGCCCACTTGTTCTTTTGCTTGTTTCACCATGTGTGGTTGATCTTGTTTGCTGGTGATGTATTGCATTCTTGTGAACCTAGGCCATGCATCATGTCTTTCATGTTCACAAGCTTCATGTTCATGCATCATGTGAATGAGCACTGCATGTTGATTGATTTTGTTCCGTTGTGCATTGTTGTGTTTTGGTTAAAGCCTGGTGAAGATACCAAGAACGAGGTTTCTACCGAGGTTGAGTGTGAGGAGCCAGATTACGTTCCCTCCGAGGATTCAACAGGCAAGATGACCTGACCCAGATATCATTACTATCTTTGCCTATTGCTAGATATCTCGCTCTTTAGCTTATTGCCTCGATGCCCATGTTTGTTTGTCAGCCTCCTGTTGTAGCCATGAACATCCCTCTAACCACCCAACCTAGCAAACCTTTGATTGGCTACGTAAGCTTTGCTCAGCCCCTCTTATAGCATTGTTAGTTGTAGGAGAAGATTCGAAGATTCTTTGCTTCGTGTTGAAGTTATTTGTTGGGATATCACACTATATAATCTGCTAAACACTAAATCATCTATATACTTGGCATTGGGTGGAAGGCTAAGCCTTTGCTTGGTGTTTTATTCCACTCATGCCTCCCTAGGAACCGTTTAAACAGGTGTTATGTTCCTTGATTTTGCGTCCCTAACACGGTTGGGGTTTATGGGCCCCCCTCGATAACCCGCTTAGTGCTAAAGCTTTTCCAGCAAGGCCCGACATTGGTTTTACATTTGCCTAACAACTAAAACTTGCATACGGAGTTATAAACCCTTTTCTTAATCAACAACCCGGGCCAGTGCTCCACATGAGTGTTGGTCCAAACTAGGGGTCCTGCAGGGCCACCTTGGGGGAACCCGAGGACTGGTAAAAACCTGTAGCATCACCCATCCGGTCGTGGCCTGAGATGAGATACGCGTGGCTACTATCAGGGTGTCGGCACGCCGGGAGGTCTTGCTGGATTAGTTTTACCTTAGTCGGAATATCTTGAGCACGAGATTCCGAGAATACTCGGGTCTTCCCACCTTGGAGTTGCTACTCCGATGATCGTGAGCTTGTGATGGGCTATGTTGGGACACCCCTGCAGGGATTCGATCTTTCGAAAGCCGTGCCCGCGGTTATGTGGCAGATGGGAATTTGTTAATATCCGGTTGTAGAAAACTTGACACTATGATCATAATACACTACCAGCGTGAGTAACCGTGACGGTCGCTTTCCGAAGGGGTTCGGGAAGTGAACACGGTGGGGTTATGTTTGACGTGCTTAGTTAGGATCACTTCGTGATCACTTTGACGATCGTTGGCACTTCTCTTCTCGCTCTAAACAAGTAAGCTAGTGCTAGTGCAGCTCCAACCTTGTTCTTCAGCCTTGTTCCACACCCAAGGCTTAGATAGCTTTGCTACCTGGGAACGGGATTGCTGAGTCCTCCGTGGCTCATAGATTCTACACAACACCAGATGCAGGTACCATGGTGAACTACACAGCTAGTGGTTCAGAGTTGTACTAGGAGTTCGACGAAGAACGCGAGCGATACTGCATGTCTTACCCAAAGGATCAGTAGGGCTCTTACTAGGATGTTATGATCGTGACCTTGTGTTATTTATTTATGGTATCTTTCATTTGGATCTTCGTCCGTAGTCGGACTCTGATGTTATTTGGATGATGATTGTTTATGTAATGCATTGTGTGACATGGCGAGTGTAAGCGAACTACTCTTTTGCAATTTCATCCCTCTTTTACATGAGTCGTGCAAGATACCATACTTGAGATCATTCTAGTATGAGCTTATACCTTTAAGTCATGCCTCGACACGTAGGAGGTATAATCTCATACTGGGCATTACAGGGTCGCTCTCTCCGGCTGTTGCCAGACTTGTTGTCTTCGCCAAGACGTCTCATGAGGTATGGACCATCCTCGAGCGCTCGTTTGCGGCACAATCGCAGGCTCGTGTCTATGCGCTCCATTGTCAACTTGGGGAGTGTGAAAAGCTTGACTCCACGGCCACTGAGTTCTACAATAAGGTCAAGGGTCTTGCCGACACGTTGGCCTCCATCGGACAGCCGCTTACCGACTCCGAGTTCAACTGTTTCATTGTCAATGGTCTTGACAAGGAGTATGATGCCTTGGTCGAGATCATCAACGAGCGGGGCAACTCGAACCCCATGATGGCGCACGAGGTCTTTTACCGTCTCCTTCTCACTGAGCAGCGGGTCGAGTTGCACCGCTCCAAGAGCAGCGGCTCCCTCTCGGCCAACGCAGCCACCAAGGGTGGCCGCCATCCTTCGTCATCCAGGTCTCCCTCGGGGCTGCCACTGCCGCCCGCCTCGACCCCCCTGCTGTTGCAACATTACCGTGGGCTGGTGGTAAGCGCGTGTGTCAACTCTGTGGCATTGAGGGGCACTGGTCCTCTAAGTTTCACAAACACTTTCAGAAGAGCTTTCTGGGACTCGGGAATGATGGCAAGGACACGCGCAACTTTGCGCGTCAGGTGGCCCTGTGTAATGCCCAGTATGCGGCTATGTCCCCCCCCCCCACGTGTCGAGGCACGACTTAAGGACATAAACGCACACTAGAATGATCTCAAGTATGGTATCTTTGCACATCTCATGTAAAATTCAGGGATGAAATTGTAAAATGATAGTTGGCTTACACTCGCCATATCACACAATGAATACAATAGCATACATCATCCAAAGAACATCAGGGTCCGACTACGGATGAAAATCCAAATGAGAAAGATACCAAAACACAAGCCCGGATCCTCCTAGTAAGAACAACTACTGATCGCCAGGATAAGAAACATAGTAACGTCCACGCTCTGCATCGAACTACCACTGAAGTTCTGAACCATCTCCCGCATTGTTCTCAGCGGTACCTGCATCTGGTGTGTGTTGAATCTATGAGCCACAGAGGACTCAGCAATCCCGTTCCCGGGTATCAAAACTACCAAAACCCCTAGGTGTGGAAAGGCTATAAACAAGGGTTGCAGCAAGCACTAAGCGCTATTTTACGAGTTTAGAGCGAGAAGAGAACAAGTGCCAATAATCGCCAAGTTTATCAAGAAGTGATCCTAACTACTCACGATCAAACATAACCCCACCGTGTTCACTTCCCGAAGCCCTTCGAAAAGAGACCATCACGGTTACTCACACAGGTAGTGTATTCATGAATAAGGTGTCAAGTTATCTACAACTGGATATTAACAAATTCCCATCTGCAACATAACCACGGGCACGACTTTCGAAAGATCAAACCCTGCAGGGGTGTCCCAACTTAGCCCATCACAAGATCACGATCCGCGGAGTCGCAACTCCAAAGTGGGAAGACCCGAGTATTCTCGGAATCCCGTGCTCAAGATATTTCGACAAAGGTAAAACTAATCCAGCAAGACCTCCCGGTGTGCCAACACCCTAATAGTAGCCGCGCGTATCTCGTCTCAGGCCACGACCGGATGGGACAAGCTACGGGTGTATACCAGATACCTCGGGTTTCCCCAAGGCGGCCCCGCAGTATGCCCAGTTTGGACCAACACTCATGAGGAGCACTGGCCCGGGTTGTTAATTAAGAACTCGGGTTTGCAACGCCCTATGCAAGTTTTAGTTATTAGGCAAATGTAAAACCAATGTTGGGCCTTGCTGGAAAAGCTTTAAACAGAGCGAATTATCAAGGGGGCCCATAAACCCCAACCGTGTTAGGAACGCAAAAATCAAGGAACATAACACCGGTTTATCGGTTCCTAAGGTGGCATGAGTGGAACAAAACACTAAGCAGAAAGGCATAGCCTTCCACCCATTACCAATATGTAGATGGATTAGTTTAACAGTTGTTTATATATTGTGTTATCCCAACAACAACTTCATCACGGAGCAATCTTCAAAACTTCACCTGCAACTAACAACACTATAAGAGGGGCTGAGCGATGCATACTTAGCCAAACAACGGTTTGCTAGGAAGGCGGTTAGAGTGTTTCATGGCAACAATAGGGGAGATGACAAACATGAATGGGCAACGAGGCATATCTAAAAGAACGAGACATCTAGCATAGGCAAAGATAGAAGTGATATCCGAGAATGGTCATCTTGCCTCGAAAGTCATCGGTGGGATCGTAAGACGGCTCCTCGAACTCAGTCTCGACAAGATCCTCGAACTCGGTATCAGCTCCCGGCTCTACCCAACACAAGAGCACAACAACGACACAATATCAAACACGGTGCAATGCACAATCAACATGATGCAAGACATACCACGGGATGCAAGTATGATGTGCGTATGCATGAGGATGCTCTCGAGCCTAAGGAGAAGATGATGGAAATGGCTTCATCTTGGGAAACCAAGCAAGCCACTAGATAGATTGGAAGATTTTGGTTGAAATCGATATAAAGATCACCGAAAACGGATGCACGGTTTGCAAATGACAAGCAAAACAATATGCAATGCAAAACTGCAGTTTACAGCAACATGGCATCTTTGGAGCAAGATATAATTATGCTAGAGCACCCAAACATGGAGACAAAAGGCATGGATGTGAAATAGGCATGATAGTTAACAACCATGAACTTAGAGCACACCAAAAAATTACTGGAACACAATTAAACAAGCATGGAAAGTTGCAATAAATTTGCAGAATTCTCAGACTTGGTGAAAATTACAAGGCATGGCAGAAATTACAACGAGTAGGCATGTTTGCAAGCTTGTGCAACTCAACTCAAAGCATAGCATGGCATAGGAATATAGCCAACAGCAAGAAGACATATTTGAGAAGCTACTCATGGCAAGAACATTGTCATAGGGTGCATAGAACACTAGATATTCAAATGGCAAAACTGAACTTGTTGATAGCATGCAGACATATTCATTTTATAGCCACTTGAGAGCATGAAAACAACAAGCTACAGCAGGCCATCATGCAGGCAAAAGACATGACAATAATATACATAACATGCTCTTCAATAATAACCACATGGCTACTTCTACAACATGCTAGAATATGTCCCAAACACCATGACAAAAGTGCAAAAGTTTATCCAGACTTAGCAAAATCTGGGCATGCTGACAAAAAAAATTATAGCAACTTGAGGGCCTCATAAGAACAAGCTACAACATGGCATCATGGCAAACAAGAGCATGTATAGCTAGAGCATAACATATACATCAAGGAAAACCCACTGGACAACTCTAACCATGCACAACAACGATGGTGGCATCATGGGAACATGGCATAAAAATTAACAGATTCACACTTAGCAGAAATTTAACATCATGATGACATGTTAACAAGCTTGTTGCACTCATTTCAAGACATATCATGGCATGAAAATGAATCTATCAAGTAGAGGACATTCCAAAGAGCAAAACTCATGTTGACACCTAGCTCACATGACACATAGATTAATATACACAAGCAAGACAAAACATCATCTCATAACAAGCTCAGAAACTTATCAGCCAAATGCACTTTTGTACCAGAGATAAACATGACAATATGACACCTAACATGAATGCTACATCAACCATCATGTAGAGCACTTCACAATGTACATCTGGACATATCATTCACTCCATTCGGACCAACATGCACAAAGTTACTAGCTCACGAACATGCCAACAAATTTACACAGACAACAAGTGCTGAAACAGTTCATCATGAAGCACTCTTGCCATGAAGTTTAATTCAACGAGATGATCCCTATCACGCATGAAACTGATGCTAACATGTAGAGCATGACGAGACGAACATTTCGATATATCATATGTGCAAAACGGAGCTACGAGCACAAAGTTACCACATGTCAAAGAGGGCAACAAATTTACTCAGATCTGGGACTTAGTGGGATTTTACTGTTGGAAATATGCCCTAGAGGCAATAATAAATTGGTTATTATTATATTTCCTTGTTCACGATAATCATTTATTATCCATGCTAGAATTGTATTGATAGGAAACTCAGATACATGTGTGGATACATAGACAAACACCATGTCCCTAGTAAGCCTCTAGACGACTAGCTCGTTGATCAATAGATGGTTACGGTTTCCTAACCACGGACATTGGATGTCGTTGATAACGGGATCACATCATTAGGAGAATGATGTGATGGACAAGACCCAATCCTAAGCCTAGCACAGATCGTGTAGTTCGTATGCTAAAGCTTTTCTATATGTCAAGTATCTTTTCCTTAGACCATGAGATTGTGCAACTCCCGGATACCGTAGGAATGCTTTGGGTGTACCAAACATCACAACGTAACCGGGTGGCTATAAAGGTGCACTACAGGTATCTCCGAAAGTGTCTGTTGGGTTGGCACGAATCGAGACTGGGATTTGTCACTCCGTATGACGGAGAGGTATCTCTGGGCCCACTCGGTAGGACATCATCATAATGTGCACAATATGTGATCAAGGAGTTGATCACGGGATGATGTGTTACGGAACGAGTAAAGAGACTTGCTGGTAACGAGATTGAGCAAGGTATCGGTATACCGACGATCGAATCTCGGGCAAGTGCTATACCGATAGACAAAGGGAATCGTATACGGGATTGATTGAATCCTTGACATCGTGGTTCATCCGATGAGATCATCGTGGAACATGTGGGATCCAACATGGGTATCCAGATCCCGCTGTTGGTTATTGGCCAGAGAGTTGTCTCGGTCATGTCTGCATGGTTCCCGAACCCGTAGGGTCTACACACTTAAGGTTCGATGACGCTAGGGTTATAGGGAAAGTATGTACGCGGTTACTGAATGTTGTTCGGAGTCCCGGATGAGATCCCGGACGTCACGAGGAGTTCCGGAATGGTCCGGAGGTAAAGATTCATATATGGGAAGTCCTGTTTTGGTCACCGGAAAAGTTTCGGGCGCTATCGGTAGCGTACCGGGACCACCGGGAGGGTCCCGGGGGTCCACCGGGTGGGGCCACTAGCCCCGGAGGCATACGTGGGCCAAGTGTGGGAGGGGACCAGCCCCAGGTGGGCTGGTGCGCCCCCCACCATGGCCCAAGGCGCCTCCAAGAGGGGAGGGGGGCAAACCCTAGGGCAGATGGGCCCTAGGTCCCAGTCTGGTGCGCCCCCCTCTCCCTCTCCCCCTCTGGCCGCCACCCCTAGATGGGATCTAGGGTGGCCGCACCCCTAGGGGTGGGAAACCCTAAAGGGGGCGCAGCCCCCCCTTCCCCCTATATATATGTGAGGTTTGGGGCTGCCCATAACACGTTTTGACCTCTGTCGCTTGGCGCAGCCCTACCTCTCTCCCTCCTCGTCTCCCGCAGTGCTTGGCGAAGCCCTGCTGGAGTCCCGTGCTCCTCCACCACCACCATGCCGTCATGCTGCTGTTGGATGGAGTCTTCCCCAACCTCTCCCTCTCTCCTTGCTGGATCAAGGCATGGGAGACGTCATCGGGCTGCACGTGTGTTGAACGCGGAGGCGCCGTTGTTCGACGCTTAGATCGGAATCAACTGCGATCTGAATTGCAGCGAGTACGACTCCTTCATCCGCGTTCTTGCAACGCTTCCGCATCGCGATCTACAAGGGTATGTAGATGCACTCCCCTCTCCCTCGTTGCTAGATTACTCCATAGATAGATCTTGGTGACGCGTAGGAAAATTTTTGATTTTCTGCTACGATCCCCAACATTTACCTCCGCGAAAGTCAATGCGGGATGGATCCGTGCGGTACGAGGAGATCCGGGATGCGGGTGGCGTTTGGATCGCGGGTGTGGTGGATCTCGTCCACTCTCGATCCGGATCTGGATCGGGTCCGGCGGCGGCTCCGGCGACTGAAGACAACGCGAGGCGGCGGCGAGCGGTGGGTCGGCGGCGAGCTTCTGGCGCCGGCGGGCGGCGCGACGGGGACCGGCCGGGGGCGAGCTGTGAAGATGGCGGCGGTGCGCGCGGAGTCCGGCGGCGGTCGGCGGTCGTGGTGGCCGGGAGATGCGACCGGCGGCGTCGGAAATCGCAAGGCGGCGGCGGGTGCGGCCGCCGGCGCCAGATGCGGAGGGCGTCGGGCGGCCGGGCGCGGAGGGTGAGGGCGTCGGGCGGCGATGGGCCCGGAGGGCCGCGGGCGGGCCGCGTGGGCTGCGGGCGGAGGAGCGGGAGTGGGAGGCCGGCGATGGCGACGTGTTGCCTCCCTATTGGACCGGGACGGTGGTGTGCTGAGGTGGCGGCGCGCTAGTGGCTAGGGCGACGTGGCTGTGCGGCGGCGGACATGTCCGGCCGGGTCGGATGTGTCCGGCGAGGCGCGGAAGAGGAGGAGCTAGGGTTTCGCCCGAAAATGCAGGGGATGGAGCCTTTTTATAGGTAGAGGGAGCTAGGAGTGTCCAAACGGGGTGCGGTTTTCGCCCACACGATCACGATCCGACAAACGAGAGGATGCGAGTGGTTGTGCTAGGTTAGTGGGCTGTTGTCGAGGGGTGTTGGGCCAAAAGGAAGAGGAGCTTTTAGCCCACGAGGTTAACTGTTGGAGTATCAAACGATCTCCAAACGCGACGAAACTTGACAGGCGGCCTCCACGTACTAAAGCAACAACGTACGAAAAGTATCACCTCATTCCGAGAACGTTATACGACCACACATGAAAGAAGGACTCGGGGGTGCCACGGGCACGTGTGTGAGTGTCGGAACTCGAAACGGACAACGGGAAGAGACGAGCAAGATCGGGTGCAAGAGACAACACAAATGCAAAGCAATGCACATGATGACATGACATGGATGATATGCACACACGCACACTGCAAAAACGAAGAAACCCGAAATGAAGGAAGAGCCCAGAATGGAATTGATGAAGTCAATGAAGATTATATTGCCATAAATGGAATTGTTACACTTGGGGTGTTACACCATGGTAGATCGGCCGGTGTCCACGAAGCAGCAAGGGCACACTCAGTCCTACTCTGTTGATCCCCACTGGTACATGGACTCTGGGGCAATGGAGGATCTGACGAGTGAGATGGGAAAGCTCCATACTCGCAAACCTTATCATGACTCCGAGAAGATCCACACCGCCAATGGAGCAGGTATGCATAGATCTCATATTGGTCAAGCATCTCTTCTCACTAGGCATGCAAATAGGAGTCTTCAGCTTCGTAATGTGCTTAGAGTTCCCTCTATGACACATAATCTTCTTTCAGTTCCTAAACTCACACGTGATAATAATGTGCTTTGTGAATTTCATCATTTTGATCTTTTTATTAAGGATCGGGGCACGAGGGACATTCTTCTTAGCGGGTGGTTGTGCTAGGGCCTCTATGGTCTGGAGCATCCTGGTGTCGCTCGCGTGTTCAGTGGAGTTCGGGTATCTCCGTCACAGTGGCATGCTCGTCTTGGTCACCCGGCCACACCTATCGTTCGTCATGTTTTGCATCGTCATGAGCTTCCTAGCATGTCTAGTAATAAAGATGTAGCAGTGTGTGATGCTTGTCAGCAAGGGAAGAGTCATCAACTTCCTTTTTTGGAGTCTAGTCGTGTGGTGAAACATCCTTTAGAACTTGTTTTTTCAGATGTATGGGGCCCCGCTCAGAATTCTGTCAGTGGTCACAATTATTATATCAGTTTCGTTGATGCTTATAGTCGCTTTACCTAGCTTTATCTTATTAAACGCAAATCTGATGTGTTTGACATTGTTGTTCAGTTTCAAAAACATGTTGAACGCCTTCTCAAGCACAAAATTGTTCATGTTCAATCGGACTAGGGGGGGGGGGGAGTACCGCTCACCGTTTAGCATGTCCACATACACATCAACAGAATGGTTCTGTGGAACGTAAGCATCGTCACATTGTTGAAACTGGTCTTACTCTTTTGGCCCATGCATCGGTTTCGTTTCGGTTCTGAAGTGATGCTTTCACCACTGCATGTTTTCTCATAAACAGTACTCCCACTCGTGTTTTGAATATGAAGACTCCATTTGAAGTTCTCCTTAATGAACAACCTGATTATAACTTCTTCAAGGTTTTTGGGTGTGCATGCTGGCCGCATCTCCACCCGTATAACAAGCACAAGCTTGAGTTTCGCTCGAAGAAGTGTGTCTTTCTTGGCTATAGCTCTCTTCATAGAGGTTACAAATGTCTTCATGTTCCCACAAATCGTGTCTATATATCTCGAGACGTCATGTTTGATGAGCATGTTTTTCCCTTTGCCAGACTTGCTGTGTCCACTACTGAACCACCATCTTTGCATTCATCCTTTGTTGCCTCTGACCAATTTGATGTTGCATACACTCATATATTGTTGCCTAACCATGGTGCAGGCACTGGACGTGGGGCTCATTTGGAAATGGAGGCGCCATCGTCTCCCTCGTTGGTCTTACTTGCGGCTCACAACGATCAGGGTGCGCCCCTGCATGGCCTTGGTCCTCGTGCCCATGCAAGTTCGACCGATTGCCCCGCCAGGCCGTGTGCTTCGGCGCCCCAGGCCTCTGGACCGACGCCTTTGGTCTCTGGGCCGCCTGCGTCGGTGCCGTTGGCTCCTGGGCCGACCGACTCGGCGTCCCTGGCCCCTGAGCCGGCCTCGCCACTCCGGCTTGCCACCCCGGCCCCGTCGCCCCCTTGGCCTGCCACGCCGGTCTCGCCTGGGCCGTGCTCGCCTGGGCCGAGCTCACCTGGCTCAGGTGCGCTTTCTCCTATGCTGACCGAGGCATCTCCGTCGCTGGCCGAGGCGTCACCATCGCCGTCGTCGCCGTTGTCGATCAGTCCAGTATCAATCGAGTCCTATCCGGCTCCTGTGGCTTCCACAGCTCCTCAACGACCACATACGCGGAGTTGCAGTGGTATTTTTCAGCCCAAACAGTGCCATGATGGTACTGTTGCTTGGTTGGCAGCATGTTTGGCTGCTGCTCGTGCGGATCCTGCCTCTGAGCCTCGTACGTATCAAGCTGCTCTGAGTATACCTCATTGGAGAGAGGCTATGGAGTAGGAGTATCATGCTCTTCTTCATTACAAGACATGGACTCTTGTTCCGCTACCACCCCGTGTTAATGTCATCGATTCTAAATTGGTTTTCAAAGTGAAGAAGCATTTTGATGGGTCTATTGAGCGCTACAAGGCGCGGCTGGTTGCCCGAGGCTTTCGGTAGCGTTATGGTCTTGATTATGAAGACACCTTCGGTCCAGTGGTTAAACCCACTACTATCAGGCTTCTTCTCTCTCTTGCAGTTACTCAGGGTTGGTCTCTTCGTTAGCTTGATGTGTGATGGCTTCTCGCCCCTCGTTGGTTACCCCAAGTGGAAGGTTTGAGATGGAGTGTAGCGGAAGTTTTCCCTTGGCAAAGATACCAAGGATCGAATTCCCCTGAGACTCCAAGGTTCAACAAGAAGGTGTCAACTGCTAACGGCGCCAGATACTTAGCAATCAACTTGGACCTGCACACAGATACAAATAACTTTGCTCCCAACGAGTACAGAGAGGTTGTCAATCCCTCCGGCCTTGTCGTTTACAAAGGATCAAACGCAAGAGATAATAGTGATAGGTATTGCTGCAACTAGTAAGTAAAACAGGAAGTAAATAGCGGATGTGATCAGTGATGGTAATATGGACCGGGGTCCCATGATGTTCACTAGTGATGTCTCTCTCCCAAAAGAGGATAAAACGGCTATGTGAGGTAAACGAATTACAGCTGGGCAATTGACAAAATTATGTGCGCAAACCAATGCTAACTATGCTGCAAGAAAGGTTGAGGCTCAAAAGCATGGGCGGTATGCCAAGGTAAGTAGACCAAAATCCATCTGCATCTACTACTAATCATCCACCTTGAGATATCTATCCAGAACATCTCGCTGGTATTAAGTTGCGAGTCCCACCCATAGTGTAAACTCAAAGCAACAGACAACTGCATTAAAAGAACTTTGTGTAAAGTAAACAATCCTTGCACCCGCGAGTACAAGCACCGTTGTTTTCCCCCTTGTGGCAACAACACATCCCCTAGACTCATGTTTCTGTCACTCAAGCTAGTCATCGAGGGGCATGAACCCACAATCAAGCATAACGTTCCCTCTTGGAGTCACTACCTACTACTTGGCCAAAGCAATAAACAGCGACGGAGAACATTCAAGAATTACTCAAGAACATAAATATAAAAGAGGTAAATCAAATATATTACTCACACACAATCTGAACATAATCTCACAATCCATCGGATCCCAGCAAACTCAACATAGCAACAGCATAAGGATTACATATGTGCCTCGATCATGTAGGGCAGCTCACGAGGTCTAATTAGTGAAGCACAAAGAGGGGAGGAGAACATCACATAGCTACTGGTCATGGACCCATGGTCCAAGGGAGACTACTCACAACTCATCCGGGAGGCGTCCATGGTGGTGGAGAGGCTCCCGGTGGTGGTTCTCCCCTCCGGCAGGGTGCCGGGAAGAGTTCTCCTGGTGCTCCCGATCTTGGAAGCGCGGCGGCAGCGGAACAGAGATGAGATCGCGAAAAAGGGTTCCCTCCTCGAGGGTTTCGAGACCAGGTGTAAATATATGCCAAAGGGGGGCATCAGCGGAGACCTGGGGGGCCCAGGCGCCCCCCCGGCGCGGCCAGGAGGGGGGCCGCGCCACGAGGGCGCCTGGAGCCCTGGTGGCCCCCCTCTGGCCCTACTTCGGCCGTGTGGAAGCTTCCGGAACGCTGATTTTTTATATAATTTTTCCGGGATTTTTCTAGCAGTTTACGTAATGGGTAAACCTGAAATACAAAAACAGCAGAAAACAGAAACTGGCACTGGGGTGCACTGAGTTAATAGGTTAGTCCAAATATGATCAAAAGTGTATGGAAGTGTATAAATATCATAGCAATATCACCCAAAAGAGGCATGGAGCAAGCAGAAATTATAGATACGTTTTGGACGTATCAACATGATCTTGAGCTAGCAGCAGTGGTACATGCCTTGATCAGGTGGAGACACCTTCTGTTGGGCAGAAAAGTGGACATCTTCGCCGATCACAAGAGCTTGAAGTACATCTTCACACAGCCTAACCTGAACCTTCGCCAGACTCGTTGGGTTGAGATGATCCAAGAGTATGATCCAAGCATTGAATACACACTGGCAAGGCCAATGTCAACATCCCCAAGCTTAATTCCTGCTCGTCCTCGAATAGGTAAATGATAACAAGCATAATTTCTATGGTGACATGCTATTAACCATATAGGAACTTTTCATAGTCGCATGACAAGTGCTGACTGAGACAATGAATCTGTAGTAATTAAGCTGCCTCATGAGAAAATCACAAAGAATTGAAAGTTTTACAATATGATACTAACATACTCAAAAGATTTGCAATGAGCATGGTGTGCAAATATGACAAAGTGATATCTCGATTGCCCCCTTTAGTGAAGCAAAACATAAATGCAGGGGCACCTCCAAGGTTTAAGTGACGACTAGATACAATGATTTCAGAATAAACAATATCACAATCATGCAAAACACAATGCTACTTTGGGACAATGCACATTACACTCAGAATGACAATCATGCTCTTAATAGTTGGTGCTTTGAAAGAAGGTGGAGACTCTCGAACCGTGGCTTTTGTTGGCAAGGTTAAAAACCCGTGGTCGGAAACAAAAACAAAACATGTACCAGAGCTCTTGGTTTTAAAAACAGAGGTAATAATTATTTTTTTAGATTATGCATGTTCCGTCAACGAATGCTAGCAGATAACTCAATCACTTCTTGAGATGGACAAGTTTCGGGGAACGGCTCCCGAATGAGGACGATCACATCCTCTTAATCTCCTTTGTTTATCACTGCCAAAGTTTTCTGATTTCTCATGAACAAAGCGTGAAGGAGGGTTTGTTTGTTATATTATTTTTGAGCCGGGCGCACTCTTTGCCAGTTCCTTCTCGTATTATGGGTTTGCACATTAGACATGCAATCCCGGGGTGAAGCTTGTCCAACTTAAAAAGATCATGAATTAACTACTACTTCCTCATGAACTAAAACAGAGGCACAAAAGAGAAATGCTTTTTTTTTGAATAATTTCGAGATGGTACATGAAAGTCTTCGTTAGGAATGGCAGGTAAATACCATGTATAGGAAGGTATGGTGGACTCATATGGCATAACTGGTTTAAAAGAATTTGGATGCACAAGCAGTCAGTCCGCTTAGTACAGGCGAAGGTTAGCAAAAGACTGGGAGCGACCAACTAAAAGAGCAATGACGGTCATAATCATGCAGAGCGACAAAGCAACATTGAATCAGGCATGGAAGTTATATCGCTACTCAGAAACTAAAGATCATCAAGGCTTGATAGACTTTCTTTACAGTCTTAAATATGCGTGAGCATACGCCAAGTCAATCAAAATAAATTCTTGAAGGAAGATATCACTAGACCATACCACATCATAGGCAAACAAATCATGTTGGTACCTCAATAACACATTGAGAACCCCCCAACTATTTGAGACTAACCATAAGAAAACATGAACTACTAAGCATCATTATGCACATAGCATTCTTATCATAGACATATCAACCAGTGCAACAGAAGCCAACTCTCTTAATAAGATAAGCATGATAACTAAAGAGAGTTCCAGCGACCAACTAAACAAAAGCTCTTTAAAAAGATAAGCATGAAAACTAAGAGCTGAACATGATAGTAGCTATTGAAAGACAAAGAACACACACAGCAAAGATAGACATGAAAATTCTATGTTATGTTCTAGGTTGAAGTGGAGCGTGTTTCTCTCCCACACAAAGAAAGCTGAGTTCCAACTCGTTATGAACAGCAAGCAAAGCTAAAGAAAACTAAAAAGGAAGACGCTCCAAGCATAGCACATAACACATGAAGTGATAAAAATATAGTGGAACGAAAGATGAACTGATAATGTTGATGGAGAAGGGGATGCACGGGGGCATCCCCAAGCTTAGACGCTTGAGTCTTCTTGAATATTTCTTGGGGGTGCACGGGGGCATCCCCAAGCTTGAGCGTTTGACACTCCTGGATCTTTTTATCATCTTCCCTCGCACACTTGAAAACTCCCTTCATACATAACTCATCATAATCTGATTAGCGAGGTTAGTACCCTTAATAAAATAATTGTTCCTTGCTGGAAATAAGGATATTCTTGAAGGTCTACTGTTTCTCAAGATTGCCAAAAGGTTTTTGCAAAGAAAAAGCAAGCTCAAGGTTTGCAAAATGAAGGAAAGGCAAAACAGGACAGAATCTGTGAAAAACAGACCAGCAGGTAGTAAATGATTTGTTGGGGCACTTCTGCAACTCTAATAAAAAATATCAGAGCAGACGCCCGAAAGACAATTGTATATAGCATGCCGTCGAAACAATTCAGACCAAAAAGATGATCTGGTGATTTTATACGAATTTTTCTATCCAAGGACAGAATCTGTTTCCTAGACAGCACGTCACAACTTTTGAACTTTCTTGCAATCAGAGGCTACACTTGGCACAAAGCTGAAAAGTAAAGATACAATGATGATGCTACTGTAGTAACAACATCAAGACACAACGAAAGCAAAATAAAATTTTATTCATGTGGGCTGCCTCCCAAAATCGCTTTCTTTTATGCCTAGCTAGGCATAATGCATAGAGATCAAGTTTTATCAAGAGTAAAAGAATAGCTAGCCCGTATAACGGACTCAAAAGGTAACTTAATCTTCTTTCTAGGGAAGTGTTCCATCCCTTTCTTGAGAGGAAATTGGAATTTTATATTCCCCTCTTTCATGTCAATGATGGCACCAACGGTGCAAAGAAAAGGACGTCCCAAAATAATTGGATAAGAAGGTTCACATTCAATATCCATAATAGTAAAATCAACGGGAACGTAATTGTCATTGACAATGATAAGAACATCGTCGATCCTCCCCAAAGGTTTCTTTATGGAAGAATCAACAAGACGAACACCAAAAGAACAAGAATAAAAAGGTTTCAATTTAAGCATATCATATATTCTTTTGGGCATAACGGAGGTACTAGCTCCAACATCACATAAAGCATAGCAAGAGAAGTTATTCAACTTAATTTTAATCATAGGATCCCAACCATCTTCTAGATTTCTAGGTATGGAGGCTTCTACTCTAAGTTTCTCCTCCCTAGCTTTGATGAGAGCATTAGTGATATGCTCTGTGAAGGCAAGGTTAAGCGTGCTAGTGTGGGGATCTTTAGCCATCTTGTGAAGAAAATCAATAACTTCGGTAAGGGTGCAATTATCAAAATCAAGGTCACTACTATCAAGTAAAGTGGTAGTGGTGTCCTTTAGGCTCACTTGTTTGGTAGTTTCTATGGTCATAGCATCACCATTAATAGGTCCAACGGGACCAGGAGTGCATTGGGTGCTAAGAGTTTGAATATCCTCAACAACTTGGATAGTAGCAACAGTGTGGTGGGTAGGAAGGCTCTTAATTCTATCTTCTTCCTCCCTTTCTCTAGCCCATCTCTCTTTAAGTTTAGCCAACATCCTAATGTTTTCATTAATCTGCACTTGAACAACATTCATAGGAGTGACCTTCCTCTCCTCAAGAGGAGAAGTTCTAATTTTAAGCAATTCTACCTCATGGGCTAAATTGTCTACCTTTGAAGAGAGATTATCTAGTTTGTTTAGTTTTTCTTCTACACTCTTATTGAAGGCTTTTTGGGTAGTGATGAAATCTTTAAGCATAATCTCTAGTTCAGAAGTGGAGTTCTTGGTGCTAGGATAAGCATTGTTGTTCCCATAGGAATTAGAGGGGAACGGTTTAGGATTGCTACCAAAGTTACTCCTATAAGCATTGTTATTAAAATTGTTTCTAGAGATAAAGTTCACATCTACTTGTTCTTGAGCAATCAAAGAATTTAAAGGAACATCATGAGGATCAATAGAAGATTGCTTCGAAAGTAGAGACATGATCAAGTCAACCTTTTCATTTAGGGAGGAAATCTCCTCGACAGAGTTTACCTTCCTACCTGTTGGAGCGCGTTCGGTGTGCCATTGGGAATAATTGGTCATCATCTCATCGAGAAGCTTCGTGGCAGCACCAAGTGTAGTTGACATAAAGGTTCCTCCCGCGGCCGAATCTAACAAGTTCCGCGAGGTAAAGTTCAAGCCTGCATAAAAAGTTTGGATAACCATCCAAGTAGTTAAACCATGAGTAGGGCAGTTCTTGACAAGAGATTTCATGCGTTCCCAAGCTTGGGCAACGTGTTCATTATGCAATTGTTTAAAATTCATTGTGTTACTTCTTAGTTGGATAATTTTAGCAGGTGGATAGTATTTTCCAATAAAAGCATCCTTGCACTTGTCCCAAGAATCTATGCTATTTCTAGGCAAAGATTGAAACCAAATTTTAGCTCCTCCTCTCAAGGAGAAACGGAAAATCTTAAGGTTAACAATATTACCATATATTTCTTGGTACTTTTGCATATCATAGAGTTCAACAAAATTGTTTAAGTGTAAAGCAGCAGCATCTCCAGCACCGTAGAATTGATCTTTCATGACTAAGTTCAGTAAAGCAGGTTTAATTTCATAAGAAGGTGCTGAAGTGGCAGGTGTAGTGATAGGCGTGCAGATAAAGTCATCGTTGTTATGACTAGTGAAGTCACACAACTTGGTGTTCTCGGTGGAACCCATAGCAGCAAGCAAGCAAGATAACTATTTTTGTGATTTTCGATAAAAGACACTAAAGCAAAAACTGAAAGGTAAACTAACAAGACTAAAAAGCAAAGGTAAAAGATAGCGTGCAACTCCCCTATCTTGAAGAGTGGAGTCCCCGGCAACGGCGCCAGAAAACTTTGCTTGATGGCTTCTCGCCCCTCGTTTTTTTACCCCAAGTGGAAGGTTTGAGATGCAGTGTAGCGGAAGTTTTCCCTTGGCAAAGATACCAAGGGTCGAATTCCCCTGAGACTCCAAGGTTCAACAAGAAGGTGTCAACTGCTAACGGCGCCAGATACTTAGCAATCAACTTGGACCTGCACACAGATACAAATAACTTTGCTCCCAACGAGTACAGAGAGGTTGTCAATCCCTCCAGCCTTGTCGTTTACAAAGGATCAAACGCAAGAGATAATAGTGATAGGTATTGCTGCAACTAGTAAGTAAAACAGGAAGTAAACAGCGGATGTGATCAGTGATGGTAATATGGACCGGGGTCCCATGATGTTCACTAGTGATGTCTCTCTCCCAAAAGACGATAAAACAGCTATGTGAGGTAAACGAATTACAGCTGGGCAATTGACAGAGTTATGTGCGCAAACCAATGCTAACTATGCTGCAAGAAAGGTTGAGGCTCAAAAGCATGGGCGGTATGCCAAGGTAAGTAGACCGAAATCCATCTGCATCTACTACTAATCATCCACCTTGAGATATCTATCCGGAACATCTCGCTGGTATTAAGTTGCGAGTCCCACCCATAGTGTAAACTCAAAGCAACAGACAACTGCATTAAAAGAACTTTGTGTAAAGTAAACAATCCTTGCACCCGCGAGTACAAGCACCGTTGTTTTCCCCCTTGTGGCAACAGCACATCCCCTAGACTCATGTTTATGTCACTCAAGCTAGTCATCGAGGGGCATGAACCCACAATCAAGCATAACGTTCCCTCTTGGAGTCACTACCTACTACTTGGCCAAAGCAATAAACAGCAACGGAGAACATGCAAGAATTACTCAAGAACATAAATATAAAAGAGGTAAATCAAATATATTACTCACACACAATCTGAACATAATCTCACAATCCATCGGATCCCAGCAAACTCAACATAGCAACAACATAAGGATTACATATGTGCCTCGATCATGTAGGGCAGCTCACGAGGTCTAATTAGTGAAGCACAAAGAGGGGAGGAGAACATCACATAGCTACTGGTCATGGACCCATGGTCCAAGGGAGACTACTCACAACTCATCCGGGAGGCGTCCATGGTGGTGGAGAGGCTCCCGGTGGTGGTTCTCCCCTCCGGCAGGGTGCCGGGAAGAGTTCTCCTGGTGCTCCCGATCTTGGAAGCGCGGCGGCGGCGGAACAGAGATGAGATCGCGAAAATGGATTCCCTCCTCGAGGGTTTCGGGACGCGGTGTAAATATATGCCAAAGGGGGGCATTTTTGGAGACCTGGGGGGCCCAGGCGCCCCCCCCGGCACGGCCAGGAGGAGGCCGCGCCACCAGGGCGCCTGGAGCCCTGGTGGCCCCCCTCCGGCCCTACTTCGGCCGTGTGGAAGCTTCTGAAACGCTGATTTTTTATATAATTTTTCCGGGATTTTTCTGGCAGTTTACGTAATGGGAAAACCTGAAATACAAAAACAGCAGAAAACAGAAACTGGCACTGGGGTGCACTGAGTTAATAGGTTAGTCCAAATATGATCAAAAGTGTATGGAAGTGTATAAATATCATAGCAATATCACCCAAAAGAGGCATGGAGCAAGCAGAAATTATAGATACGTTTTGGACGTATCAATGTGCAGAATGCTTTCCTTCATGGTGTTCTGGAGGAGGAGGTTTACATGCGGCAGCCTCCTGGGTTCTCTGATCCCGATCGTCCTGATTATTTGTGTCGTCTCACTAAAGCACTCTATGGTCTAAAGCAGGCTCCCCGTGCTTGGCATACTTGTCTTGCGACAGCTCTTCGTGCTCATGGTTTTGCTTCATCGGCTGCTGACTCTATGTTATTTCTTCTACAAAGGCCCAAAGTTACTATGTATCTGCTAGTCTATGTGGATGATATTATACTTGTCATTTCCTCTCCGTCGGCTGCCGCTGCTCTTGTTCGGTCTCTTGGTGCTGATTTTGCGGTCAAAGACTTTGGGAAGCTTCACTACTTCCTAGGTGTGGAAGTTGCTTCTGGTTCTGATGGTCTTGTTATGATGCAGAAGAAGTGCTTTTTGGATTTGTTGCAGCGGGCTGGGATGCTTAAGTCCGAACCGACTACTACACCTATGTCTGCTACTGACAGGATCACTGCTGTAGATGGTGAGCTCCTGACTTCTGCTGATGCGACACAATATAGGAGTATTGTTGGTGGGCTTTAGTACTTGACGATCACGCGTCCATATATTTCCTTTGTTGTCAACAGGGTATGTCAGTATCTCCAGGCATCTCGTGACACTCATTGGTCTGCGGTAAAGTGCATTTTGCGCTACATTGGCTTCACATTGTCCTATGGTTTGCACATTCGACCGAACCCCTCTGGGGTCATCTCGGCGTATTCTGATGCAGATTGGGCTGGCAGTCCGGATGACAGGCAATCCACGGGGGGCTATGCTGTGTTCTTTGGTTCTACCTTGGTCGCCTGGAGTGCTTGGAAACAAGCTACTGTTTCGTGTAGCAGTACTGAAGCTGAGTATACGACTGTGGCTAATGCAACTGCAGAAATTATCTGGATACAGTCTTTGCTTCAGGAGTTGGGTATATCTCAATAACAGGCTCCTATTCTTTGGTGTGATAACATCGGTGCTACATACCTATCTGCTAATCCGGTATTCCATGCCCGAACGAAACACATTGAAGTGGACTATCATTTTGTACGGGAACGGGTATCTCATAAGCAACTATAGATCAAGTTCATCTCTTCCAAGGATCAACTTGCAGACATCTTCACCAAGCCATTGCCTCTACCACAGTTCGAAACTTGTCGGCGCAATTTTACCCTTCTATATTCTTTAGGAAGTGGCTAAGATTGAGGGAGGGTGTTAGACTGTATAGCTTCTGTATATGTGTATGTACGTGTACGTATGATGTAACGTTATACCCCTTCATTATATATATGTCTGATAGGCCACCCCTAGAGGGTTGAGCCGGTTCCCCCAAACCTATTGTCTTACAAACACCATTTCTTTTCTAATGCAAGTTTAGGGCATCTCCAACGCCGACCCGCAAATTTCCTTCCGCATCCGTCTGTGGACATGGATGCCGGAGGCCGCTATCCATCGCTGCCCGCATACTCTCTTGTCGTCCGGCTTATCTACTGCTCGTATTCCTCGTCTGTGGCGGCATACTCCCTCATCCGGCTTATCTGCTACTCGTACTCCTCTTCTGTGGTGGCATACACCTGGGCCGCCGCCCCCGTCACAAACTACTACTGCTGTTGCAGCTGGTTCTCCTTGTCGCCGGAGGAGATAATGATATCTACATTCATCAAGGAGCCACTCGCTGATAAGGACGACGACCCCGGAGTACGAGGGTGGCGTTGCCGTGGTCCTTCGTAGCCCGTCCCAGAACCACGGCCTATGGGCGCCGAGGCCCACGATTTTCCCATGGCTAGAGTTGTGGAGGAAGAGGGGTGGGGAGGGGAGGAGGAGGAAGAACTAAGAGATTGCGATGTGGATGGCGCCAAAGCATGGCTTAAATAGCCATGGACTGGCCATGCAAAGGGTCGGCCAGCCGCTTTAGTGCGGCGCAACAACCGGAGTTGGTTCCTCGGGAAGCCACGTCCGCATTGAAGCGGCGACCCCCGAGAGGTCGCGTTGGTTAACGCTGCCCTCTCGTCCGGTCACATCATGACATCAATGTTGGCCAATGCATGCTTTGGGCCGGCATTGATGCGGCATGGAAAGTGGTGCGTGGATCGGAAGGAAAGCGCGGAAGAGGCGAGTGGGGTTGATGGGTGGGCCAGGGCGGTCAGGCGCGGGCGCGGCAGTGGTCCGGATGCCCGCAAAGCTCCCCATGTTTATCTCTGGTTTGCGAGAAAAAACATGTCCGAACCGCTTCGTGGGCCGATACATGCCCCTGTTGGATTGCACAACGCGTTCGGACAACACGGTCCGGACGTATGCGAGCGATTGGAGGGTCGGTGTTGGAGATGCCCTTAAGCGTGCTACATGGTCAGTCATTTATTTATTTATTTTTGCGGGAGAAAAAACTTATATTACTCAATAAAAAATTCTTACAATCCTGCCTCACCAATTCGAGAACCTTCGGGGGACCCAAACCAATCCATGTCATAGTTCTATGCTCAACTCTAGCAAAACTAGCAATGGCATCACTAGCTTTATTTTGACCACGAATAACATGAGTAATACAAGTTGTTCTAAGGCTTCTCAAATATTTGAATTCCTTCACATGGAAGGGCTCTCGCTAGCTATCTAAGACTTCGTGACAACCATCGTCACTGAGTCCATCTTAATTATCTATGGGGGAGTCACTTCTTTGGATGGCTAGTGAGAGCCCTTCCATGCATGCACTA
>LR738715.1:619304957-619324351 GCA_902687465.1 Secale cereale | reverse complement strand
TTCAGTAAAGCAGGTTTAATTTCATAAGAAGGTGCTGAAGTGGCAGGTGTAGTGATAGGTGTGCAGATAAAGTCATCGTTGTTATGACTAGTGAAGTCACACAACTTGGTGTTCTCGGTGGAACCCATAGCAGCAAGCAAGCAATATAACTATTTTTGTGATTTTCGATAAAGGATACTAAAGCAAAAACTGAAAGGTAAACTAACAAGACTAAAAAGCAAAGGTAAAAGATAGCGTGCAACTCCCCTATCTTGAAGAGTGGAGTCCCCGGCAACGGCGCCAGAAAACTTTGCTTGATGGCTTCTCGCCCCTCGTTGGTTACCCCAAGTGGAAGGTTTGAGATGCAGTGCAGCGGTAGTTTTCCCTTGGCAAAGATACCAAGGATCGAATTCCCCTGAGACTCCAAGGTTCAACAAGAAGGTGTCAACTGCTAGCGGCGCAACTAGCGATCGACCGGACCTGCACACAGATACAAATAACTTTGCTCCCAACGAGTACAGAGAGGTTGTCAATCCCTCCGGCCTTGTCGTTTACAAAGGATCAAACGCAAGAGATAATAGTGATAGGTATAACTGCAACTAGTAAGTAAGAACTGAAAGTAAATAGCGGATGTGATCAGTGATGGTAATATGGACCGGGGTCCCATGATGTTCACTAGTGATGTCTCTCTCCCAAAAGACGATAAAACAACTATGTGAGGTAAACGAATTACACCTGGGCAATTGACAGGATTATGTGCGCAAACCAATGCTAACTATGCTACAAAGAAAGGTAGAGGCTCAAAAGCATGGACGGTACGCCAAGGTAAGTAGACCGAAATCCATCTGCATCTACTACTAATCATCCACCTTGAGATATCTATCCAGAACATCTCGCTCGTATTAAGTTGCGAGTCCCACCCATAGTGTAAACTCAAAGCAACAGACAACTGCATTAAAAGAACTTTGCGTAAAGTAAACAATCCTTGCACCCGCGAGCACAAGCACCGTTGTTTTCCCCCTTGTGGCAACAGCACATCCCCTAGACTCATGTTTCTGTCACTCAAGCTAGTTATCGAGGGGCATGAACCCACAATCAAGCATAACGTTCCCTCTTGGAGTTACTACCTACTACTTGGCCAAAGCAATAAACAGCAACGGAAAACATGCAAGAATTACTCAAGAACATAAATATAAAAGAGGTAAATCAAATATATTACTCACACACAATCTGAACATAATCTCATAATCCATCGGATCCCAGCAAACTCATCATAGCAACAGCATAAGGATTACATATGTGCCTCGATCATGTAGGGCAGCTCACGAGGTCTAATTAGTGAAGAACAAAGAGGGGAGGAGAACATCACATAGCTACTGGTCATGGAACCATGGTCCAAGGGAGACTACTCACAACTCATCCGGGAGGCGTCCATGGTGGTGGAGAGGCTCCCGGTGGTGATCCTCCCCTCCGGCAGGGTGCCGGGAAGAGTTCTCCTGGTGCTCCCGATCTTGGAAGTGCGGCGGCGGCGGAACATAGATGAGATCGCAAAAAAGGGTTCCGTCCTCGAGGGTTTCAGGACGCGGTGTAAATATATGCCAAAGGGGGGCATCAGCGGAGACCTGGGGGGCCCAGGCGCCCCCCCGGCGCGGCCAGGAGGGGGGCCGCGCCCCCAGGGCGCCTGGAGCCCTGGTGGCCCCCCTCCGGCCCTACTTTGGTCGCATGGAAGCTTCCGGAAAGCTGATTTTTTATATATTTTCCCGGAATTTTTCTGGCAGTTTACGTAATGGGAAAACCTGAAATACAAAAACAGCAGAAAACATAAACTGGCACTGGGGTGCACTGAGTTAATAGGTTAGTCCAAATATGATCAAAAGTGTATGGAAGTGCATAAATATCATAGCAATATCACACAAAAGAGGCATGGAGCAAGCAGAAATTATAGACACGTTTTGGACGTATCAGGGGGCTGCTAGGTGGCCCACGAGGCAGGGGGCGCGCCCCCCACCCTCGTGGACGGTGGGTGGCCCCCCTAGTGCTTTCTTCGCCCAATATTTTTAATATATTCCAAAACTGACTTTCGTGGAGTTTCAGGACTTTTTGAGTTGTGCAGAATAGGTCTCCAATATTTGCTCCTTTTCCAGGCCAGAATTCCAGCTGCTGGCATTCTCCCTCTTCATGTAAACCTTGTAAAATAAGAGATAAAAGGCATAAGTATTGTGACATAATGTGTAGTAACAGCCCATAATGCAATAAATATCAATATAAAAGCATGATGCAAAATGGACGTATCAACTGCCCCAAACTTAGACCTCGCTTGTCCTCAAGCGGATGCCGATATCAAAATATGTCCACAAGTTTAGAGATAGAGGTGTCGATAAAATAAAATACGAACATGAGGGCATCATGATCATTCTTATAACATCAACACACACACACACACACACACACACACACACACACACACACACACACATATATATATATATATATATATTGTCATATGATTTCTTATGCTAAAGTTACAATATATTCACAATGTCAAGTATGAATCAGGAACTTCATTGAAAACTAGCAAACTATAATCTCGGTCATTGAAGCAATTGCAATTTATCATAACATCTGGAAGAGTCAATATTAGAGCCTTTCAGCAAGTCCACATACTCAACTATCATTTAGTATTTCACAATTGCTAACACTCACACAATACTTAAGGGTATGGAGTTTTAATCGGACAAAGAGAAAGATAGGGGCTTATAGTCTTGCCTCCCAACGTTTTACCTCAAGGGTAACGTCAACAATAATAGTTTATGATAACTTACATCCAATTGGGTATATATATGTGAGGATCTTTCCAACACAATGTGCTTGCCAAAGCATAAAATGTAAAAAGGAAGGGTGAAGATCACCATGACTCTTGTATAAGGTATAAGACAAGAATAAAAGATAGGCCCTTCGCAGAGGGAAGCAAAGGTTGTCATGTGCTTTTATGGTTGGATGCACACAATCTTAATGCAAAAGAATGTCACTTTATATTGCCACTTGTGATAGGAACCTTTATTACGTAGTCCGTCGCTTTTATTGCTTCCATATCACAAGATCGTATAAAGCTTTTTTTCTCCACACTAATAGATCATACATATTTAGAGAGCAATTTTTATTGCTTGTAATAATGACAACTTACTTGAAGGATCTTACTCAATCCATAGGTAGATATGGTGGACTCTCATGGCAAAACTGGGTTTAAGGATGTTTGGAAGCACAAGTAGTATCTCTACTTGGTGCAAGGAGTTTGGCTAGCATGAGGGGGAAAGGCAAGCTCAACATATTGGATGATCCATGACAATATACTTTATTTCGGATATAAGAAAACATAACCCATTACGTTGTCTTCCTTGTCCAACCTCAACTTTTTAGCATGTCATATTTTAATGAGTGCTCACAATCATAAAAGATGTCCAAGATACTATATTTATATGTGAAAACCTCTCTTTCTTTATTACTTCCTATTAATTGCAACGATGACCAAAACTATGTTTGTCAACTCTCAACAACTTTTATTCATCATACTCTTTATATGTGAAGTCATTACTCTACATAAGATCAGTATGATATCTTTATTTCTTTTTATTCTTTCTTTTATTCCCTCAAGATCATAGTAAGATAATCAAGCCCTTGACTCAAAACTAATCTTTATTATATATAGCTCACGGACTCGATTACATAGATAAGGATCATAAAGCAAAGCTCACAACTAGATCATACTAAACTTTATTCTACTAGATCAAGATAAAATCAAAAGGATCGAACTAAGAAAATGGTAAAGATAGAAGTGTGATGATGATACGATACCGGGGCACCTCCCCCAAGCTTGGCAGTTGCCAAGGGGAGTGCCCATACCCATGTGTTTATGTCTCTTTCTTCGGAGGTGGTGATAATGGAGTTGTTGATGATGTAGGCTTGTCGTCCATCTTCCAAGGCATAGGCTCACCATCGTAGAAGGATGATCGAGTCTTGAGGATCCTCAAATCTGCAGCCAAACTCATCTTCTTGAATCTATATTCATACTCACAGTTTTGGTTTTGCAGGTCATAGATCTGGGCTTGGAGGTGCTCGATTTTCTCATGAAGCTTGAAGATGGCCTCCCCAATGTTGTTGGCATCCAGCTTGTGGTTGTTGGTGAACTCCGCGATCATCATGTGGTTGGCATTGAGTCCGTGGTCCACCATCCCCTGGCACTTGAAAACTTGTTGCTCCATTGCTTCGAGTCTTGTCTCCATGCTTCCGGTCCTCCTTGGTCCCTCAACATCGCGGATGTGTAGCACCCCCTCACGCGTCTCAATGGTTTGAGGGTGTTGCAGCACCTCCGCGAGGAAGGGGTTGATGACCTTCTTGGAAAACTTGTCCTTGGGGGCGCTTGAAGACGTCATGGTGATCTGGATCTGTCAGAAAAACAGCTCGAAACAAAAGCAGAGGATTTTGTCGTGGTACCATGGTCAAAACCTCCGGGGGGTTATATAATGAATTTTTACCGACCAAAAGAAGTATCGTGCAAGAAAATGGAGTCCGGAGAGCACACGAGGTGCCCACGAGGCAGGGGGCGCCCTCCACCCTCGTGGATGCCTCGTGTCCCTTTCGTACCACTTCTTATTTTCCTATTTTCTTAAATATTCCAAAATGGAGAAAATTTGCTATTTGAACTATTTTGGAGTCGGTTTACTTACCGTACCACATACCTCTTCCTTTTCGGAGTCTGAAACGTTCTAGAAAGTGTCCCTTATGTATTCCTCCGGGGTTACGGTTTCAATGACATTAGTTTCAACATTTATGGGATTACCTGAGATATAATGTTTGATTCTTTGACCGTTCACCACCTTTGGATTTGTGCCTTTGAAGTTGTTGATTTTTATGGCACCGGAACGATAGACCTCCTCAATAACGTAATGGCAGAGACAAGTTTTCCTGCAAAAAATCTTAAACGAGAGTTGTATAGCAAAACATAGTCACCTACATTAAACTCACGTTTTTGTATCCTTTTGTCATGCCATCTTTTAACTTTTTCTTTAAACAATTTAGTATTTTCATAGGCCTGGGTTCTCCAATCATCAAGTGAGCTAATGTCAAATAGTCTCTTCTCACGAGCAAGTTTGGAATCACAATTGAGCTCTTTAATGGCCCAATATGCCTTATGTTCTACTTCGAGAGGTAAGTGACATGCTTTTCCATAAACCATTTTATATGGAGACATACCCATAGGATTTTTATATGCAGTTCTATAGGCCCATAATGCATCATTAACTTTCTTGGACCAATTCTTTCTAGATCTATTAACAGTCTTTTGCAAAATTAATTTCAGCTCTCTATTACTCAATTCTACTTGACCACTGGACTGTGGGTGGTATGGGGATGCAATTCTATGATTAACGTCATGCTTAGCAAGCATTTTACGAAAAGCACCATGAATAAAATGTGAACCACCATCAGTCATTAATTATCTAGGGACTCCAAACCTCGGAAGAATAACTTCTTTAAGCATCTTAATAGAGGTGTTATGATCAGCAATACTAGTTGGAATAGCTTCTACCCGCTTAGTAACATAATCAACATCAACTAAAATATGTGTATACCCATTAGAGGAAGAGAATGGTCCCATATAATCAAAGCCCCAAACATCAAATGGTTCAATAACAAGTGAATAGTTCATAGGCATTTCTTGACGTCTACTAATATTTCAAATGGTTTAATAACAAGTGAATAGTTCATAGGCATTTCTTGACGTCTACTAATATTACCAATTCTTTGACATTCATCACAAGACAAGACAACTTACGGGCATCCTTGAAGAGAGTAGGCCAATAAAAACCGGATTGCAATACCTTATGTGCAGTTCTATCTCCAGCATGGTGTCCTCCATAAGCCTTAGAGTGACACTTGCGTAGGATCTGTTCCTGTTCATGCTCAGGTACACAACGTCTAATAACACCATCTACTCCTTATTTATAAAGGTGTGGGTTATCCCAGAAGTAATGTCTTAAATCATAGAAAACTTTTTCTTTTGCTCGTATGTGAAACTAGGTGGTATAAATTTAGCAACAATGTAATTAGCATAATCATCATACCATGGAACAGTACGAGAAGCATTTATGACAGCTCACTGTTCATCAGGAAAGCTATCATCTATATGTAGTGGGTCATCAAGAACATTCTCTAACCTAGATAAGTTGTCCGCAACGGGGTTCTCAACTACCTTTCTATCAGTGATATGCAAATCGAATTCTTGTAGCAAGAGAACCCATCTAATAAGTCTTGGTTTAGCATCTTTCTTCTCCATAAGATATTTAATAGTAGCATGATCAGTGTGAATAGTCACTTTAGAATCAACAATACATGGCCTGAACTTATCACAAGCAAATACAACTGCTAAAAATTCTTTTTCAGTAGTAGCATAATTTCTTTGGGCACTGTCTAGAGTTTTACTAGCATATTGGATACCATTTAATTTATTATCAACTCTTTGTCCTAGAACAACACCTACATCATAATCACTAGCATCACACATAATTTCAAAGGGTAAATTCCAATCAGGTGGATGGACAATAGGTGCATAAATCGATGCTTTCTTAAGTATTTCAAATGCTTCTACACAATCACCATAAAAGACAGAAGGAACATCTTTTTGTAAGAGATTAGTGAGAGGACTAGAGATTTTTGAGAAGTCTTTAATGAACCTCCTATAAAAACCGGCATGACCAAGGAAACTTCTTATACCTTTAATGTCCTTAGGACACGACATCTTTTCAATAGCATCAACTTTAGCTTTATCAACTTCAATACCTCTTTCAGAAATTTTATGCCCAAGACAATACCTTCATTAACCATAAAGTGGCACTTCTCCCAATTCAAAACAAGATTAGTTTCTTCACATCTCTGCAAAACTTGATCAAGGTTGCTTAAGCAATCATCAAAAGAAGTTCCATAAACGAAAAAATCATCCATGAAAACCTCAACAATCTTTTCACAAAAATCAGAGAATATAGCCATCATGCATCTTTGAAAGGTAGCAGGTGCATTACATAAGCCAAAAGGCATACGTCTATAAGCAAAGGTATCGAAAGGGCAAGTAAAAGTGGTCTTTTCTTGATCTTCTTTTGACACGAGTATTTAAGAGAAACCAGAATAGCCATCTAGAAAGCAAAAATTGTGTGTTTGGATAATATTTCTAGCATTTGATCAATAAAAGGTAAAGGGTAATGATCCTTTTTAGTAGCTTTATTTAATTTGTGGAAATCAATTACCATTCTATAACCTGTAACAATTCTTTGTGGGATCAATTCGTCTTTATCATTAGGAACAACAGTAATACCTCCCTTTTCAGGGACACAATGGACATGACTTACCCATTGACTATCAACAATAGGATAAATTATACCTGCCTCTAGAAGCATTAGTATTTCTTTCCTTACCACTTCCTTCATCCTAGGATTTAACAGTGGTTGGTGATCAACAACCGGTTTAGCGTCTTTCTCCAATTTTATTTTGTGCTGGCACAGAGTGGGACTAATGCCCTTAAGATCATCAAGAGTATGTCCAATGGAAACACGGTGCTTCTTCAGAGTTTTCAATAATTTCTCTTCTTCTTTCTCTGAAAGGTTATCACTAATAATAACATGATATATCTTCTTTTCATCAAGATAAGCATACTTAAGAGTATCAGGTAATGGTTTGAGATCAAACACGGGATCATCCTTTGGTGGAGGAGGATCTCCTAGGATTTCAACAGGCAAGTTGTGTTTCAATAAAGGTCCTTGTTTAGATAATACTTCATCCATTTCCCTTCTCTCATTCATAAACATATCATTTTCATGCTCTAGAAAATATTGTTCTAAAGGATCGTTAGGAGGCACGTCAATAGAAGCAATACCAATAATTTCATCTTTACTAGGAAATTATTTATCATGGGGTTGTCTATGAAATTTAGCAAAGTTAAAATCATGAGACATATCCCCTAAACCAACAGTAACAATATCCTTTTCACAGTCTATCCTAGCATTAGCAGTATTCAAGAAGGGTCTACCAAATATAATGGGACATAAGTCATCTTGTGGGGAACCAAGAATAAGAAAATCAGTAGGATATTTGACTTTCCCACACAAGACTTCAACATCTCTAACAATCCCAACTGGTGAAATAGTATCTCTATTGGCAAGCTTAATTGTAACATCAATACCTTCTAGCTCAACAGCTACAATATCGTGCATAATTTCTTCGTATAAGGAATGAGGTATTGCACTTGCACTAGCACCCATATCACATAAACCATGATAGCAATGATCTCCTATTTTAATAGAAATAACCGGCATGCCTACAACAGGTCCATGTTTATTTTTAGTATCGGGTCTAGCAATTCTAGCAGCTTCATCACAGAGGTAAATAACATGCCCATAAATATTATCGCCCAAGAGATCTTTAACCATAGCAATACTAGGTTCAACTTTAATTTGCTCACAGGGTGTAGTTGTTCTAGTATTACTGTTATGAACCACAGTTGAAGCTTTGGCATGATCCTTTATTCTAACAGGGAAGGTTGGTTTATCAATATAAGCGGTAGGAACAATAGGATCAACATTATAAGTGATAGTCTTTCCTTCAACTTTAACACGTTCAACTACTTTTACTTCAATGGGGGGATGATATTTAAACCACTTCTCCTTAGGGAGATCAACATGAGTAGCAAATGATTCACAAAAATAAGCTACTATCTCAGATTCAAGTCCATATTTAGTGCTAAATTTATGGAATACATCGGTACCCATAAAAGATTTAACACTTAGGTGTTATACTTGACTCCTTACCTTCGTCGAGATCCCAATCTTCAGAGTTGTGTTTAATTCTTTCCAATAAATCCCATTTGAATTCAATAGTCTTCATCATAAAAGAACCAGTACAAGAAGTATCGAGCATGGAGCGATTATTGAGAGAAAGTCGAGCATAAATTTTTTGAATAATAATTTCTCTTGAGAGCTCATGATTGGGGCATGAATATAGCATTGACTTAAGCCTCCCCCAAGCTTGAGCGATACTTTCTCCTTCACGAGGCCAAAAATTATATATATATAATTACGATCACGATGAAACAGATGCATATGATAAAACTTCTGATGAAATTCCAATTTCAACCGGTTGTAGTTCCATGATCCAATATCATTGCATAGCCCAAACCATGTCAATGCCTTTACCTTAAAATATAAAGGGAATACCTTCTTCTTGATAACATCCTCAGGCAAACCTGCAATCTTAAATAATCCACAAACTTCATCCACATAGATTAGGTGCAAATCGGGATGCAATGTTCCATCTCCTGTAAAGGGATTAGCTAGCAGTTTCTCTATCATACCCAAAGGAATTTCAAAGTAAACATTTTCAGTAGGTTCAGTAGGTTGAGGAGCAACTCTTTGCACTACTGGTCGGGGTGAAGATACCCGGAACAAGCCCCTCAAAGGATTATGTTCCATAGTAACAAGTGACAGTAAATTTCAGCACACTATATAAATGTTTCCTTACCAAATTCCACTTACCAAAGGCGCTTCACTCCCCGGCAACGGCGCCAGAAAAGAGTCTTGATGACCCACAAGTATAGGGGATCTATCGTAGTCCTTTCGATAAGTAAGAGTGTCGAACCCAACGAGGAGCAGAAGGAAATGATAGGCAATTTTCAGTAAGGTATTCTCTGCAAGCACTGAAATTATCGGTAACAGATAGTTCTGTGATAAGGTAATTTGTAATGAGGAACAAGTAATAAAAGTAAATAAGGTGCAGCAAGATGGACCAATCCTTTTTGTAGCAAAGGACAAGCCTGGACAAACTCTTATATAAAGGAAAGCTTTCCCGAGGACACATCAGAATTATCATCAAGCTAGTTTTCATCATGCTCATATGTTTCACGTTCGTTACTTTGATAATTTGGTATGTGGGTGGACCGGTGCTTGGGTACTGCCCTTCCTTGGACAAGCATCCCACTTATGATTAATCTCCATTGCAAGCATCCACAACTACAAAAGAAGTATTAAGGTAAACCTAAACATAACATGAAACATATTAATCCAAATCAGCCCCTTACGAAGCAACGCATAAACTAGGGTTTAAGCTTATGTCACTCTAGCAACCCATCATCTACTTATTACTTCCCAATGCCTTCCTATATGCCCAAACAATGGTGAAGTGTCATGTAGTCGATGTTCACATAACACCACTAGAGGAAAGACAACATACATCTCATCAAAATATCGAACGAATACCAAATTCACATGACTACTTATAGCAAGACTTCTCCCATGTCCTCAGGAACAAATGTAACTACTCACAAATCATATTCATGTTCATAATAAGAGAGGTATTAATATGCATAAAGGATCTGAACATATAACCTTTCACCAAATAAACCAACTAGCATCAACTACAAGCAGTAATCAACACTACTAGCAACCCACAGGTACCAATATGAGGTTTTGGGACAAAGATTGGATACAAGAGATGAACTAGGGTGTGAGAGGAGATGGTGCTAGTGAAGATGTTGATGGAGATTGACCCGCTCCCGATGAGAGGATCGATGGTGATGATTTCCCCCTTCCGGAGGGATGTTTCCCCGGCAGAACAGCTCCGCCGGAGCCCTAGATTGGTTCCGCCTCGAGATGGTGGCGCTTCGCCCCGAAGTCTTCCTTTTGATTTTTTCCAGGGCAGAAGACACCTTATACCATAAGATGGGCATCGGGGGGCTGCCAGGTGGCCCATGAGGCAGGGGGCGTGCCCAGGGGGTAGGGCGCGCCCCCACCCTCGTGGACGGTGGGTGGCCCCCCGTGGTGCTTTCTTCGCCCAATATTTTTAATATATTCCAAAACTGACTTTCGTGGAGTTTCAGGACTTTTTGAGTTGTGCAGAATAGGTCTCCAATATTTGCTCCTTTTCCAGTCCAGAATTCCAGCTGTCGGCATTCTCCCTCTTCATGTAAACCTTGTAAAATAAGAGAGAAAAGGCATAAGTATTGTGACATAATGTGTAGTAACAACCCATAATTCAATAAATATCGATATAAAAGCATGATGCAAAATGGACGTATCAATATGCATCAAACAATTTTAGATTCATAATACTCAATCCAACACAAAGAACCTCGAAGAGTGCCCCAAGATTTCCACCCGAGAAACAAAGACGAGAATGAGCATCAACTCCTATGCATAGATTACCCCAATGTCACCTCGGGAATCCGCGAATTGAGTGGCAAAACACATATCAAGTGAATCAATATGATACCCCATTGTCACCATGGATATTCATAGCAAGACATACATCGTGTGTTCTCAAGTCCATAAAAGTATCCAACCATATAAGAACAAAATCTCAAAGGGAAAACTCAATTCGTCACAACAAGATAGAGAGGGAGAAACACCATATGATCCAACTATATTAAAAAAAGCCCGCGATACATCAAAATCATGCCATCTCAAGAACACGAGAGAGAGAGAGAGAGATAGATTAAACACATAGCTACTGGTACAAACCCTCAGGCTCGAGGGTGGACTACTCCCTCCTCATCATGGTGGCCGCATGGATGATGAAGATGGCCTTCGGTAATGATTTCCTTCTTCGGTAGGGTGCCGAAACAGGGTCTAGTTTTTTTTTCGTGGCTATAGAGGCTTGCGACGGCAGAATTTCTGATCTAAGGTTATTTCTTATGGTTTCTGTATTTATAGGATTTTTTGGCATCGGTTTCACGCGAAGATGGACCACGAGGGGCCCACAAGACACTAGGGCTCGGCTGAGGGGGCGGTGCCCCCTGGTGGGTTTTTGCCACCTCGTGACTCTTATGGCCCTCCCACGAAGCTTCTAGTGCCTCTTTTGTTTCAAAAAAATCATCTAAAAGTTTTGCTGCATTTGGAGAACTTTGATTTCTGCACAAAAAACAACACGACGGTAGTTCTGCTGAAAACATCGCCAGTCCGGGTTAATTCCATCCAAATCATACCAAAACCATATAAAATTGTTGTAAACATGACATGAATACTTCATAAATTATAGATACGTTGGAGACGTATCAGCATCTCCGAGCTTAATTCCTACTCGTCCTCGAGTAGGTAAATGATAAAATAAAGCATTACGAAGTGTGAATGCTAGCATACTGCATAAGTTTGATCAACGATAGTTTCAATCACTTTTCCTAGCATCATAACAACAACTCTTTCTCATAAAACTCATCATGATAAAGTAGCAATTGAAAATGGAATTTTTGATGTGGAATGCTACTTATCGTATTCATCGTATACTCTTTTCTTTTGTAGCATGGTCATTTGGACTTGAATGATTCAAAGCAATAGTCTATAATTTGACTTAAAGACATCAATATTCAAGCATGCTAACAAGCAACCATGTCTTTCAAAATATCAATGCTAAAGAAAGCTATCCCTAGCCCATTATGCTCAATCATTGATCCATTCACGAAACACACTCAAATATTAGCTACATCCAATGCTCAAGTATGATAATAGTGTTTCGTAGTTGGTGCTTTATAAGAGAAGATGGATACTCAATAAACATAAATAAAAATTGCATAAAATAAATAGATAGGCCCTTCGCAGAGGGAAGCAGAGATTTGTAGAGCTGCCAGAGCTCAGAGATTAAATTGAGAGATAAAATATTTTGAGAGGCATGCTTTTCCCGTCAATGAAAACTACCAAGTAATTCCCAATACTTTCCATGCTATATACATCATAGGCGGTTCCCAAACATAAATAAAGTTTATTCCCTTTTCCACCATTCTTTCATAATCCATGGCTAGCCGTATCCACACGTGCCTTCCATACCAACACTTTCCAAAGAATTTATTATTTGACAACATAAAGTAAATTTCTTTCTCATTTCGGGACTGGGCATCCCTATTACCGCCACACTCTCATGCAATGAGAAGTGAATAAACACTCATAATGAGAATACCACATCTAGCATGGAAAAATATTGGCCACCCCCCGCGGCTTCATGAGCGGTACGGGCACACAAACAGGAAATTCATTTTGAAAATTAGAGTTGGCGCATACAAATTTACTTGGAACGACATGAAAAATACCGCATATATGTAGGTATGGTGGACTCATTTGGCACAACTTTGGGTTTTAGGAGTTGGATGCACAAGCAACATTCCCGCTTAGTACAAGTGAATGCTAGCAAATAGATTGAGAAGCTACCACCCAAGGAACGAAAACCATCATAAACGAACATTAAACATAACTAATGCTGAATAATGCAACACAAGTAGGATATAACTTCATTGCATAAATATTGACTTAATGTGCATGCATAGGTAATCGCAAACCTTAACACCAATATTCTCACTAAACCATAATTACTCACTAACATGACTCACATATTATCATCTCCATATCGCAAAACTATTGCAAGGAATCAAACTTATCATATCCAATGATCTACATGAAAGTTTTTACTATATCCTTCCTGGATATTCATCATATTATGATCAATTTCATAGCTTGTGCAAATTGTCATCACTATTATTAACTGTCAGAATAATGTAAGTGAAGCATGAGAGTGTTCGACAGAATACTCTAAAAAGATATAAGTGAAGATCAAATGAGTAGTTAAGTGAATAGGTAGCTATTTGAGGACTCTTTATCATTTAAAAACTCTCAGATCTAAGTATTTTATTAAAACAACAAGCGAAACAAAATAAAATTACATTTCAAGAATAGCACACTTCATGTGAAGAAGCAAAAACTAGGATCCACCGAGGCTAACCGATAATTGTTGATGAAGAAAGGTGGGATGCCTACAAGGGCATTCCCAAGCTTAGATGCTTGAGACTTCTTAAAATATTTTTTGTGTCTCCTTCTTCCTTTTATATCATGGTTTCCCTAAATCTTAAAAACTTCATCCACACAAAACTCAACAAGAACTCATGAGATAAGTTAGTATAAATCAACTCAAAACCTTATCATTATCTACTATAAGAAATCACTAAAATTATAATTTAACATTGCATACTAAATGCCTCTGCATATTTAATACTCCTATCCTCAAATAGAATCATTAAACACGCAAACATGTGCAAACAATGCAATTGTAACAGCAATCTGTCTAAACAAGACAGTGTGTAAAGGATGAAGAAGGATCCATACTTCTCTAACTCAAAAAATTCTAAAATTTTACCACACTATAGAAAATTTATCGTAGCTTTTTGTGCAAACATTTCAATATTTTATCACATTCTGAATTTCCTACGGAATTTTAGCAACAATGATAAACTTTCTGTTTTCAAACAACAACATGTAGTCTTGCAAAATAAGCATGGTAAAGGCTATACTTGAGATTTTTAGTGAAGTAAAAGATGTAAAACATTACTCTAAATATGAGCAAGAAAATCTCAACGAAATAAACTGATGCTCCAAGCAAAACTCATATCATGTAACGAATAAAAATATAGCTCCAAGTGAGGTTACCGATAATGTTGAAGATGAAAGAGGCGATGCCTTCCAGGGCATCCCCAAGCTTAGTTTATTGGGTCTTCCTTGAATGTTACCTTGGGGTGTCTTGGGCATCCCCAAGCTTAGGGTCTTGCCACTCTTTATTCTCCTCATATCGACATCTCACCCAAAACTTGAAAACTTCAATCACACAAAACTTAACAAAACCTTCGTGAGATCCGTTAGTATCATAAATCAAATCACCACTTTAAGTACTGTTGAAGACAAGATTCATAGTTGTTTACACACAATGACTACTGTAGCATATCATTTCTACAATTCATATTGATCAATATAAGCCATAGAAAAACAAGCAAACTATGCATTGAAAACATAACCTGTCAAAAACAGAACAGTCTATAATGATATGTACATTGACCATACTTTTGCAACTCTAAAAATTCTGAAACATTAGTACAACATATACAATTTGTATATCAATCATCTGTAAAACTTTCACAAAATTATCATGTTTCAGTAATTTATAGAATTTTCTGCACCGAACGCAAAACTTTCTGTTTTTCACAGAATCAAGTCAACTATCATCCACACTATCCCAAAAGCTTTACTTGGCACTTTATTGAAACAAAAGCTATAAAACATGATTACTAAAGTAGCTTAATCATGTGAACACACAAAAACAGTAGGGGTAAATGTTGGGTTGTCCCAACAAGCTCTTTTCTTCAATGCCTTTTTAGCTAGGCATGATAATTTCAATGATGCTCACATAGAAGTAATGAATTGGAACATAATGAGAGCATCATGAAGCATATGCCAAGCACATTTAAGCCTAACCCACTTCCTATGCATATGGATTTTGTGAGCAAACAATTTATGGGAGCAAGAATCAACTAGCATAGGATGGCAAAACAAGCACGACTTCAAAACTTTCAACACATAGAGAGGAAACTTGATGTTATTGAGATATGTAAAAGCATATGTTCCTCTCCCATAATAATTTTTAGTGGCATCATGAATGAATTCAACAATATAACTATCACATAAAGCTTTATTTTCATGATCCATAAGCATAGAAATTTTATTACTCTCAATATAAGAAAATTTATTTTCATGAATAGTAGTCGGAGTAGCCTCAACAAAATAACTATCATGAGACACTTGATTGGCATAATCAATTTGAACATTAAAATCATGATGACAAGTTTCATGGTTATCATTATTCTCAATAGATACCTGTCATCACATAATCATCATAAATAGGAGGCATGCTACCATTATAACAAATTTGCACATGAAATCTTGGGGGACTAAAAATATCATCTTCATCAAACATAGCATCCCCAAGCTAATGGCTTTGCATATCATTAGCATCATGAATATTCATAGTATACATACTAATAGCATTGCAATCATTCACATCATTCAAAGATTTTATGCCAAACATTTTATTGAATTATTCTTCTATCAATTAAGCACAATTTTTGTTTCCATCATTTTCAAGAAAGACATGATAAATACGAATTATACGTGGCAACCTCCATTCCATTTTTTGTAGTTTTCTTTTACAAAACCAAACTAGTGATAAAACAAGAAACTAAAAGATTCGATTGCAAGATCTAAAGATGTACATTCAAGCACTCACCTCCCCGGCAACGGCACCAGAAAAGAGGTTGATGTATACTACACAACTTGTTCTTGTAGACTCGTGTTGGGCCTCCAAGCGCAGAGTTTTGTAGGAGAGTAGCAAATTTTCCTCAAGTGGATGACCTAAGGTTTATCAATCCGTGGGAGGTGTAGGATGAAGACGGTCTCTCTCAAACAACCCTGCAACAAAATAACGAAGAGTCTCTTGTGTCCCCAACACACCAAATACAATCGTAAATTGTATAGGTGCACTAGTTCGACAAAGAGATGGTGATACTAATGTAATATGGATAGTACATATTGATTTTTTATAATAGGAACAATAAAAACAGCAAGGTAGCAAGTAACAAAAGTGAGCACAAATGGTATTGCAATGCTTGAAAATGAGGCCTATGGTCCGTACTATCTCTAGTGCAATCTCTCAACGATGCTATTATAATTGGATCACATAACCATCCATCAACGTGCGACGAAGAATCACTCCAAAGTTCCTATCTAGCGGAGAACATAAGAAGAAATTGTTTGTAGGGTACGAAACCACCTCAAAGTTATTCTTTCCGATCGATCTATCAAGAGTTCGTACTAAAATAACATCAAGTTATCCTTTTTGATTGATCTATCAAGAGTTCGTAATAAAATAACACCATAGGATACGCATCAACCAACTCTAATGTCACCTAGATACTCCAATGTCACCACGCGTATCCGTGAATTGATTATATGATATGCGTCAAACAATTTCAGATTCTGAAAGTGCGTTATATCGACTAGAGGAGGGTGAATAGGCGATTTTTATAAATTCGTCACTGAGGAAATTCTAACTGAGGAATTTCCTAAGCAAAGAACTTCTTAGCAGCGGAATAGATACTCAGGTGCAAGCATAACAAAACAGTAGCATGGTCATCATGATGAAATGAAAACAAGCACAGAGTACAAGTAGCGTGTAAACATGATAAGCAGGCTGAGGACTTAGGACTGAAGAAATAGGATTGAGGAAATTGAGAAAGTCTTCAGTCAAAGTCTTCAAACAGTACATATCAAGTTCAACAACACATTAATGAGTAAATGGAAGGGTTGAGGAAATAGAACTAGTAGGCTTGATGAAGACAATGATTTGTTAAACCAGTTCCAACTGCTGTGACAGTTGTACATCTGGTTGGAGCGGCTAGGCACACCCTACCTGAGGACACACAGTCCCGGACACCTAGTCCTGGACACACAGTCCAAGACACCAAGTCCTCACCGTATTCTCCTTGAGCTAAAGTCACACAGACCTCGCCCAATCACTCGTGGTAAGTCTTCACAGGTGACTTCCAAACCTTCACAAACTCGATCACCCGGCGATCCACAATTCCTCTTGGATGCTCTAGACCATTGACGCCTAACCGTCCGGAAGATCATAGTCTTCAAAGGTAACAAGCGTCGGCTCCACACAGGAACAATCTCTTCAGTGATGCTCAATCACTTTTGGGTTATAGGTGTTTGGGTTTTGGGTTTTTCCTCACTTGATGATTTCCGCTCAAAGTCCTCGGAGGATGGGTTCCTCTAATGACAAGTGTCAGTTTCTCTCGGAGCAGCCAACCAGCTAGTGGTTGAAGGGAGCGGTTATTTATAGCCTAGGGAGCAACCCGACATGATAAGACATAAATGCCCTTCAATGATATGACCGTTAGGTAGGTAGATATTTTGGGACAGCTGGCGCATAGCACAACAATTGTCAGAATTTTGAGTATCAAATTCCTCAGGGCTATCATGTTCCTCACTTTGTAGGCAATCCGCCCCAGCGAATTCCTCACTCCTTAGTCACAACAAATTCCTCACAGACCAAAAGAACTTCGTCTCTGTCACTGAAGAAATTGACTTAACTGTATGAGATTTCCAATAGCTTCACTTGAAAGGATTGGTAGATGTAGGATTTGAGTTGAGCATCACTTGGAAATATGTTTCCTTAGTTTTTCCTCGACCCCCTTTAATAGTACGGTGTTTCCTACGACTCAAGAAAGAGAAAATGAAACTACGAAAACAAAAGTCTTCACGCTTCATGTTCCTCACATGAATATCAAGTCTTCAAGGTTACACCAATTTCTTCACTTTCAAAATCTTCAGAAAGTCTTCAGAAATCCAAAGTCTGCAGTTGAAGACATTCATTTTTAGAGGTCAACTTTCTTTGTAAATATCAAACTCCTCATAGACTTATAGACCTGTGTACACTCATAAACACATTAGTCCCTTAACCTATAAGTCTTCAATACACCAAAATCACTAAGGGGCACTAGATTTACAATCTCTCCCTTTTTGGTGATTGATGACAATATAGGTTAAGTTTTCAACAGGGATAAACATATGAAGTGTAAATACTGTTATTGAGGAATTTTATTGCAAGATATAGAAGAACTCCCCCTGAAGATGTGCATAGTGAGGAATTTGCTTTTGAAGCAATGCACATTTGAAGAGTAGTATCATCGAGATCTCCCCCTATATCTTGGAATTCATACACGCACTTAACATATGATATGCATGATGAAATATGGTGACTAATGTAATTCAGCATGTGTGCGATAACATATATGAGGAAATATCATGCAAAAGAACATAGCGAAAGTATCAGACCACCATCGGGTTTAAGTTTACAACTCGATCCAGCAAAGTCTTCAAAAGAACGAGAGTTGTAACTTAGCAAAAAAAACACATATATAAAGACCCGCTTGAAGACTAACTCAAATTTCTCCCCCTTTCTCATCGAATGACCAAAAGGGAGGAAAAATGATGACTAATACCCCTGAAGAATATCACGAAGATGATGGAGGAGCGCCAGTGTTGTTGGGGTCGGTTGTTGGAGGAGGGTCTGCCGCAGTGCCGTCCAAATCTTCATACTCATCGGTCTCGAGTGGTGAAGACTATGAGCTGGCCACCAAGGAAGGAACTTTGAATTTCTTGAATTTCTTCGCCGGAGGCTGAGACCAGTCAAAATCTTCCTTGAAGCCCATTTGCTTCAGATCTTCTTCGCTATAGAGATGAGACACGACAGCCCAGGTGTCGGGGGAAACTGTCCTCCCACGAGCACCTATGGGACCGGAGCCCCTTTCTACGTTGCGGTAAGGGAGCGGAGGGAGCACGGAGAGCAGATCGAGGTGCGCACGCGGGCAGTTTACCCAGGTTCGGGCCGCGCGGACGCGTAAAACCCTACTCCTGCTTAGGTTGTATTGAGCTCTTGGGCTCGGGAGCTTGAAGATCTACAGTACTAGCTACACCGAGCGAGAGAGTTGTCTAGGTTTCGAACCTCCT
>LR738715.1:619263365-619304947 GCA_902687465.1 Secale cereale | reverse complement strand
AGCTGGCCACCAAGGAAGGAACTTTGAATTTCTTGAATTTCTTCGCCGGAGGCTGAGACCAGTCAAAATCTTCCTTGAAGCCCATTTGCTTCAGATCTTCTTCGCTATAGAGATGAGACACGACAGCCCAGGTGTCGGGGGAAACTGTCCTCCCACGAGCACCTATGGGACCGGAGCCCCTTTCTACGTTGTGGTAAGGGAGCGGAGGGAGCACGGAGAGCAGATCGAGGTGCGCACGCGGGCAGTTTACCCAGGTTCGGGCCGCGCGGACGCGTAAAACCCTACTCCTGCTTAGGTTGTATTGAGCTCTTGGGCTCGGGAGCTTGAAGATCTACAGTACTAGCTACACCGAGCGAGAGAGTTGTCTAGGTTTCGAACCTCCTCTACGTTGTGCATGGGCCTCCTTTTATAGCTCAAAGGGGTCATCGACAGGTGTCAACGTAGAGGAGGGTAAAAGTGTAAATTTGGTGGTAGTTGCAACAGTGCATGAACAATATATGAACAGTGGTCTTCACCTAACTTTGACAGTGGGGGACAAGGGCATTAAATGCCCGTCGCCGTCGCCCCCAAAAGCGTCCGTCCATGCTTCTCCGTTCGCCACGACGGTAGCCTCGTCACCGTGGCTTGCCACCGTGTGCCCCAGGCTGCACAGCCGTCTGCCACGCGTCCCTGGAAGGGCCCCAGGGCGACGCGTGGGCAGATGAGCTGGAGCGCGGGCACACAGCGTAGGTTTCCCCGACAAGCACCTTGCCGGGGTCGTGACCTTGCCGGGCCCGGAAGCTTGTCGCTCTCCGGGTCCTGCCGGGGCGCATGATGCACCGAGACATCTCTTGAGGTATGTGTTCCTTGGCCTTCCTGGCAAGCTCCTCTTGCCAGGGTCTTGTGTTAAAGTGATAACCTTGAGCCTGGTGTGGCCTTCCCGGCAAGCTCCTCTTGCCGGGGCCTTGATCTTCTGACTTGTATACTTTGTTCTTGAATGGCTTCATAGGGACCAGAACGGTTCTTGGCGAGCACGTGGTAAGCCCTGCCACGGGAAGCTGCTACTGCCCGTGCACAAGTTGGGGTACTAAGGTACCCCTATATTAGTACACCGACAGGAGCCCCCGGGCCTGGGCCACACACGGTGCCGAGCGCTGTTGGGCCAGGCCCAAGACAGTGCACGGGCACGCGCGGCCCACGGCAAGCCGTATCCCCTTCCGTATCCGCCGCATCCCTCCCTAACGGCACGCGTCGATTGCGGCGTCGTGGGAGAGATCGTGGCCTGTTCTTTAATGGGAAATGCGGAACGTCCCCCACTTCCCCCTTAAAAGCAGAGGAAGCAGGGGCAGTTCCCTCCATCGTTTTCATTGCGCCTTGATTCTCCAGAAACCCCCGTCGCCCTCCGCCTCCCAAAGGTCGACAGAGAGCCCAGCCCCTCCCATCCTCCGCCGTCTCCCGCATCCGCGGCACCGTCGACCTCCTCGCCTCTTTCCTTGCCGCCCCCGCAATGGCTCCGAAGAGCGACAAGGCGAAGAGTGACAAGGCCAAGAAGGAGAAGTCCGAGCAGGCGGCGAAGCTGGCAGCCCTGCGGAAGAAGTGCGTGGTCTTCGCGCCGAGGCTTGGCGCGAGGGAGCTGCGGGACAAATACTATTTGTTCTGGGCGAGGGAGACCAAAGCTCATCCCCGCACCAGAGTCCTCCCCGCCGTCGCCGCTGACATGCTCCCCGGCGGGTACTTTTTCTTTGCCGCATTCTTCCATTGTGGTCTGTGCCCTCCTTACTCGGAGTTCTTCTGCGATGTAATGAATACGTATGGCCTCCAGCTCCTAGATTTCACCCCCAACGCCATCCTTACGATGGCCGTTTTCGCACATCTGTGCGAAAACTATGTTGGGGTTCATCCAAATGTAGCTCTTTTCCGCCACTTCTTCATGCCTAGAGTAGAGTCTGGTGCTCCCCTCTCCGGCGGCATTTCCTGGATCTTCAGGCTGAACAAGAAGGACTCGTACCTGAAGGGAGAGCTTCGCGGCAAGTGGGAGGAGTGGAGAGCCGATTGGTGCTGGGTGCTGGAAGCTAATCCTGAGCCCTTTACCTCGCCGCGCAAGACTGCCATAGTGCGCGGCAGGGACTGGAGTGAATTGGCCCCGGAGGACAGCAAGCTTCAGATCGCCCTCATTAGGATCATTCGTCTCCGGGTCGCCAATCTGACTGTTGGAGAAGTTGGAGCAGATTTCCTCCGCCGCTGCATCGCCCCTTTACAAGAAAGGAAGAGGCCTGCCTGGGAATTCGGCAACGCGGCGGACATCATGAGGCTGCGCCCTGGATTGAACTACAACTTTACTGTCTTGGAGTTGAAGGGGATGGTCCGGGAGCTCTTCAAGCATGACCCTGCCCACCCGGAGTGGTTCAAACCTTCCCGGGGAGTGGTGCCGCTGTGCAACAGCACTGCCCGAGATTCTATACGCGCGATGATGCCCGAGTGCGACTCCCATGGCGTCGTCCCCACTTGGCTGGAGCCTCCACCGGAGACCGTGCTGACCTTCTTCGACAACTTGGTCGAGAAGCCCTGCAACGCCGAGGAGAAGAAGGGCCTCATCCGGGATACTACTGACCGGGATGTAGCTTTCATTGCCTCCAGGATGGAGGAGGCCGCCGCAGCTGCGGTTGCGGGCGAATTTGGATACACTGTGGAAGAGGCAGAGGCCGCGGACGTAGTGAGTCAAGCAGAGGAGGCGGAAATCCTCAAGCTGCTGAAGATTGCGCCCGAGGAGTTTGCCGGGGAGCCTTCCGTGAAGCTTGCCGGGACGAGCGAGGTTGCCGGGGGGAGTGAGGCCGCCGGGCATGGCACTGAGTCCAGCGGGCCTGCCGAGGAGGAGGAGGACGCCGAGGCTGGAGATTCCGATGAAGACTCCGGTGGATCTCTGAATCTTGACGACGATGCCTCCTCATCCTCGGAGAACTCTCCGCCTCCGCCAAGCCCTCCGCAGCAACCGAAGAAGCGCCTCCGCAAGGCAGCTGAGACGGCGAGGCCACAGGCGCCTCGACAGCAGCCGACGCGCTGTGCAACGCGCGCCACCAAGACGAGCGAGGTCGTCAAGGAGGCGCCCCGTGCTCGAGCGCCAAGCGGAGGGGGATCTTCCCGGAGCGAAACGAGTGCTCCTTCTGCCCCTCGGTCCTCGGCGACGACGGGAGCCGGGTCTTCATAGCCCACAGCCCCGGAGACCGCCAAGCGCCCGAGGGAGCCTTCTCCTCCTGCTCCTTGCACGGAAGCGCACCAGGCGGAGTTTGACTTCTCCGCCCTCAGCTCCAACGAAGAAGAAGAGGAGTAAGTACTTGCAATTCTTTTAGTTTCTTCGATTTTGTCTTGATTTTCCTTGCTTGGTTCTGATCTTGCTTTTGTTTTGCTTCGCAGGACCTTGACCCAGCGGATGGCGAAGAGGGCCAAGATCCCTGTGGTCAATATCGAGGACGACGAGCCCGTCGCGGCGACGAGCGACGCACCGGCGACGAGCTTGCCGGATCAGCCTGCTGCTCCGAGGAGCAGCCCCCAGCGCAGCCCCCAGCGTAAGTCTGGTTTTTATCTTTCTGCTTGACGGATGCGCTTGAGGTTATCATCCTTATCTGATGTTTTGTTGTCTTGTGCAGAAGTGGAGCCGCAGCCGCAGGAGCGCTAGGAGGTCGCCCCCGACGAGCCACTTGCTCCACCCTCCCCGCCAAGGATGAAATCCCCGGCAAGGGAGAACGCTCCGCCAAGGACGGGCACTCCGCCAAGGACGAGTACCCCGCCAAGGGTGAGCACCCCGCCAAGGGAGGGCGCAGGCGGCCCTCCGCCAGCAGGGGCCACTACTCCGCCGCCAAGGGAGAATTCCCCGGCGAGGGACCCCGTCGTCGAAGAGATCCGCGAAGGTATAGCTTGTAGTTTCTTCTTCTCGGATTCGTCTTTTTGGATATTTGCTTGATTCTTTCTTTTCTTTTTCTTCCACTAGATCCTCCTGCCCCAGAGCTGATGGAGACGGAGGCCACCGCTGAGGAGGAGGTGCACGGCGACGGCGGCAACGTCACTGCCACGGAGGGAATGGCCGGAGCCGACGAGCCTGCCGCTGAAGAGACCGCTCCGACCGCAGACGCCGCGGCTGGGGAAGGGACCGGCGACCATACCGCTGGCCCGGAGGCTGCGGGAGCGCCGGACGCTGCACCGGCCGCCGACCCCTCCGCCTCCGTGGACCGGTCGGGCGTCTACTTGGAGGCCGCCAACGGGGTCTTTATTCAAGTCCCGTGGGCGTCCTCGTCTCGAGCACCCGCGGAGGGAGAGACCTTTGACGGAGAGGTCCTCGCCTCCGCCGGATTGAAGGTCGTTGAAGCGCCCGGCAGCAGCGACGAGCCCGAAGAGGAGAGACTCCTTCGTCGGCTCCTGGCCTTGTATCGGGCCAGCCAGGCGAAGTTGGAGTCTCGGGAGGCTCTGGCTGCCAAGGCTGGAACTGATCTGGAGAAGCGCGCCGCGGAACTCCGCGCCGCCAACCAGGCGGCCCTCCGCAACTTGGCGGAGGAGCGTGAAGAGCTTGCCGGGGTGCAGCAAGCCTTCCTCCTTGAAAAAGCTGAGGCCGAGGAGCAGCAACGATTGGCCGCCGAGGAGCTGTCTCGGCGGGAAGGAGTACTCAACCAGCGGAAGGTCGACCTCGATGCCCACGAGGACGACCTCGCCGCCCGGGAGCAGGCCATTGGCGGGGCTCTGAAGGAGGCGAGGAACGCCGCAGCCGCCGCAGAGACCGCCAAGAAGGACCTGGAGGCCAAGGTGGCGCATACGGAGCTATACTTGAAGGCGAGCGAGGAGAGGGTCACTGCGCTCAACGTGGAGCGGGAGAAAGATGCCCACACCAACTCTGAGCTGCAGGTTCGTCTCTCCGAGAAGGGCAAAGAGCTCTCTGACGCCAGGAACTCCATCGCTGACTTAGAGCTGAAGGTTTCCACCTTGACTGACTCGCTCGACGCCGCCCGGGACCGCGAGACGAAGCTGAAGGACGAACTCCGCAAGGAAAGGGCCTTGGTGGAGAGCGCCGCCGTCTCGGCGAACAACTTCAACCGGGCAGTGGAGTAGTGGACTGATGAGCTGGTCACCTCCGCTGCCAATATTGACATGGAGATGATGGCGCTGAGGGCGGAGCATCTCGTGTACTCCCCGGGCGAGAGTCTCCCCCACAGCGCCAAGTTGAGTCTATTCTTCAGGGGAATTGCACCGGCGCTTGCGCGGCTGCGGGAGAAGATCCCCGTGCAGCTGGCCGACTAGGCGCGTCGGCTCTGCATGGGCACCATGGAGCGGGTCTTGTCGAAGATCGTCTACCGCAACCCCGGCATCAACCTCGTCAATGTCCTCCGCACCTTGCCGCCCGAAGCTGACCAGGAGGCGTTGAAGGCGCAGGTTGCCCACATCGTCGCCAAGGTGGGCAAGATCACGAGGCGTGAAGGCGACCGCGTAGATTAGATTCCTTTCTTTCTGCTTCCTTTGTCGCTGCAAAGCATGTTACGGACAAGAATCTGTTAGTATTGCAGCAAGTTATCTTTGTAATATACAATCTTATTTTGAGCAACCAATGCAGTGTTATCTCCCTTGCTTTGGTCCCTTCACTTTGTATGCATTCCACCCTACGCTTTCAGGGAACTTGCCGGCAAAAGGACCCTTGCCGCGAGCGCTGAGTGCTGGACTCTTAGCAGCCTGCTGGCAAAGGCCTCGCCGGCAAGAAACCTTGCCGTAGCTAGTCGCAACACACTTAGCTTGCTGAGCGAACTCGAAAACGAAATAAGGGCGCGACACTTGTCGCAGCTCACTTAAGCCGTCGAGCGTGCTCGGAACAAAGTAAGGGCGCGGCTAGCCACAGGTAGGTTCCTCCGCACACGGGTTTTCCATACAAAATGTGGTTGTTCAAGGAAGACAACTAAAATTTTAAAAATTTGAACTGCTCAAATTCTGGTAACTTAGCTTTCATATATTGTTTGTTCCCCGACAAGGCTTCTCTTTCTTGAACAGTACTTGGTTCATGCCTCCATCTCCTTCCCCCCGGCAAACTTGTGCGCGAGGAATACTTCTTCTGCTTAAGAGGGAATGGAAAAGAGGAGGAAAAACAAATATAGGGCCTCATGGCTTGCTAGTGCTTACTGGGGATGTGCGTTGCACAAGGTGTCAGATGATGCATGCAAATAACAAAGAAAAGCATGGAAATGACAAATAGTGCGAAGCACAAAAGCTTTACTGATGCACGGGATCTGCGCCCGGCTTTGTACAAAGGTTTACATGCAACAGCGGCAAGACTTGTACAAAAGGTGGTTGCCGGAGCGGATCACGGCAACCGCACCTTACGGGTGAAACTTGCGAAGATGCTCTATGTTCCAGGAGTTGCTCACCGGTAAGCCTTCTTCGGTCTCAAGGCGACAGCGCCGGGCCTTGTGACTTGTCTCACCCGATAAGGGCCTTCCCACTTCGGCGTCAACTTGTTGGAATTCTTGGCGGACTGAACACGCCGAAGAACAAGGTCGCCTTCCTCGAGACTCCTGGCCTTGACCTTGTGGCTATGATAGCGACGCAAGGCTTGCTGGTAGCGAGCAACTCGTACAGCAGCCTGGAGACGTTCCTCCTCAAGGAGCAATGCATCATCTTGTCGCAATTGCTCTTGCTCGAGCTCATCATAAGCGAGCACTCCAGGAGATCCGTATATGAGTTCCGTGGGGAGAACTGCCTCTGCTCCATAGACTAGAGCAAAGGGTGTCTGTCCGATGGCTCGATTTGGTGTCGTCCTGATTGACCAAAGAGCCGCCGGCAACTCCTCTATCCAGTTTCTTCCGCACTTGTGCAACCTGTCGAAGGTTCTTGTCTTGAGTCCGCGCAGCACTTCAGCATTGGCCCTCTCCACTTGACCATTGCTCCTCAGGTGAGCAACAGAAGCGAAGCAGACCTTGGCGCCAAGGTCTTGGACGTACTGCATGAAGGTGCGACTTGTAAACTGTGTGCCATTGTCGGTGATGATCCTGTTAGGGATTCCGAAACGGCAAACAATCGATCTGAAGAACCTGACCGCTGACTGTGTTGTCACCTTTCTCACTGGTTCTACTTCTGGCCACTTTGTGAACTTGTCGATTGCTACGTACAAGTACTCAAAGCCCCCGACTGCGTGGGGGAAAGGGCCGAGAATATCGAGCCCCCAGACCGAGAAGGGCCAGGACAAAGGGATCGTCTGGAGAGCTTGAGCTGGCTGGCAAATTTGCTTGGCATGGAACTGACACGCTTCACACTTGGTTACTTGTGCAGTTGCATCTTGGAGGGCTTCTGGCCAGAAGAACCCTTGTCGGAACGCCTTCCCGGCAAGTGCCCTTGCGCCAATGTGGTGGCCACATATGCCTCCGTGTATCTCTGCCAACAGCTTCTGTCCGTCTTCCCTGGAAACGCACTTCAACCTGACACCATTGAGTCTTCTTCTGTACAGTTCATTGCCAACGAACTGGTACATACTTGACTGCCTGGTTATTTTCTCTATCTCTTCTGGCTCGTCGGAAAGTTCTCCAGTTTGCAGAAAGCGGACGATTTGTTGCGCCCATGCTGGAGCCTGAGGCTCAACAACAAGGACTAAAGGCATAAGGGCTGCCGCGGGAACCTCAGCTTCTACGGCAAGAACCTGTGGTTCTGCCGAAGCTGATGGTCCCCCGGCAAGCTTGCCGGGGCTAGGCTTGTCGGGAACACCTGCTTCAACTGTACAGACCCTTGGATCTGCAGGAGCAAACTGTTCCTCAGCATCTTGGCTGTTGATCTTGGGGACCTTGGCGGCGGCTTCAGGAAGATCCGCCGGCAAGTAGTCGCCGGAGACCAACTTCCTCTTCTTGTTTTGCCCAACTGATGGTGTAACGGATGGCTGAGTTAACTTGAGCACGAAGGTCCCTGGTTCCACAGGTAACTTCATTGCAGCACACTTTGAGAGGCCATCTGCAATATCATTGTGAGCTCTTGGGACGTGCTCCATTTGCAGACCTTCAAAGTGTTCTTCAAGCTTCCTCACTTCATCAACATAAGCTTCCATCAAAGGGCTCTGGTAACTCTTATTCACTTGTCGGACCACCAACTGTGAATCTCCCCGCACAATCAACTTCTTGATCCCAAGCTCGCCCGCAATTCTGAGGCCGGCAAGCAAACCCTCATACTCAGCAGTATTGTTTGTCGCTTGCTCCTTGGGAAAGTGCATCTGGACAACATACTTGAGGTGCTCTCCGGCGGGCGCTATGAGTACCACGCCGGCACCGGCGCCTTGCAGCGAGAAAGCACCATCAAAGTACATTATCCACTCGTTGCTCGCTTCTTGGACGGGGACGCTTGTCTCTGGGACTTCTTCATCTGGCGTTGGTGTCCATTCTGCTATGAATTCTGCCAAAGCTCTGCTCTGTATGGTTGAAGTACTCTCAAACTTGAGACCAAAGCTTGACAGCTCCAGTGCCCACTCGACGATCCTGCCTGTTGCTTCTGGATTTTGCAATATCCTCTTCAACGGAAAGCGAGTGACCACCGTTATCTCGTGTGCTTGGAAGTAATGGCGTAGCTTCCTTGAGGCCATGAGGAGGCCGAACAGCAACTTCTGCACCCCAGAGTATCTTGATCTAGCCCCCTGCAAGAGGGAACTCACAAAATACACTGGGCGCTGCACCATCTTCCTTCGCACTTCACCTTGTTCCTGCGCAGACTTGTCCTTGTCGGGGCCAGAGCTTGTCGGGGAAGCCCCCTGCTTGTCGCTGGATTCGCTTGCCGGGGATGTGGGTTCCTCATCTGCTTCCCTCTCCGCAACTAACGCAGCACTAACCACTTGATTGGTTGCCGCTAGGTATAGCAGCAACTTTTCTTGTGGCCTAGGTGCGACAAGTATTGGAGTGGAAGACAAGTATCCTTTCAAGTCGTGCAGCGCTGCCTCCGCTTCCGGAGTCCATTTCATAGGACCTGCCTTTTTCAAAATTTTGAAGAAAGGCAGGGTGCGTTCTGCAGACTTTGAAATGAACCTGCTGAGGGCCGCCACACAACCAGCAAGTCTCCTTACGTCCTTGACGCGCTTTGGGGCTTCAATCTGCTCGATGGCTTTTATCTTGTCGGGATTGGCTTCAATCCCCCTCTGGGACACAAAGAACCCAAGAAGCTTGCCGGAGGGAACTCCGAAGACGCACTTCTCGGGGTTCAGCTTGAGTTGGATCTTGCGCAGATTCTCAAAGGTTTCCTCTAAGTCTTGTATTAGGGTATCTTTGCTCTTGCTCTTGACCACTATATCATCCATGTAGGCTTCTATATTCCTGTGGATTTGTGGCTCAAAAGCAGTGTGCACCACCCTCACAAATGTTGAGCCTGCATTCTTCAATCCAAAGGGCATGCGTATGAAGCAATATGTGCCGCATGGAGTAATGAATGCAGTATTCTCTTCATCTTCCTTGGCCATGAATATCTGGTGGTAACCTGAGTATGCATCAAGAAATGAGAGTAACTCACATCCAGCTGTGGAGTCAACAATTTGGTCGATGCGCGGCAAGGGAAAGGGATCCTTGGGACAAGCTTTGTTCACGTCGGTGAAGTCTATACAAAGTCTCCACTTTCCATTAGCCTTTCGCACGACAAATGGATTGGCCAACCACGTGGGATGTATTACGCCTCTAACCAGGCCTGCTGCTTCTAACTTCTTTATCTCTTCGGCTATGAACTCTTGGCGCTCCACTGCTTGCTTCCTGACCTTCTGCTTGACGGGCCGCGCGTGAGGACAAACAGCAAGCTTGTGCTCCATTACCTTCCTGGGAACACCGGGGATGTCAGACGGTTGCCATGCAAACACGTCGACATTCGCCCGCAGGAAGGCAACGAGCGCGCTTTCCTATTTGTGGTCGATTGTAGCACTGATGGTGAAGGTACCACCAGTGCCGTCCTCCTTGGCGGACACCTTCTTGGTTGCCGGTGGAGCTGCCATTCCTTTCTTGCACTTGCCGGTGGAGCTCGATGGCGCGTCCTCGACGGCAGCGCAGCACTCCGAGGAGGTGCGTTTGCCGGAGTGGGCTCCAGAGCTTTTGCCGGACTTGGTCTTGTTCTTCCTCCCCCCGGGAGCTTCAGCGGCAAGTGTGTTGCTTTCTGCTGCGGCTGCTGCATCCCGGTAGATCTTGTCGGCGCAGATAAGCGCGTCCTTCTTGTCGCCAGGGACGGAGATGACGCTTATCGGCCCCGGCATCTTGAGCATGTTGTATGCATAGTGGGAAGCTGCCATGAACTTGGCGAGGGCAGGACGGCCAAGTATACCATTATACGGCAATGGGATATCGGCGACGTCGAACGTGATCCTCTCCGTCCTGAAGTTGAGCTCCCCGCCAAAGGTCACTGGCAGCGTAATCTTCCCCTTCGGCTTGCTCCTTCCCGGGTTGATCCCTTGGAACGACCCGGTTTCCTCGAGCTCGCTGTCGGGGATCTGTAGCTTCTTGATCACAGCTGAGGAGATCAAGTTCAGGCCGGCCCCGCCGTCAACCAACATCTTGGTGACCTTGAGGTTGCGGATAGTTGGTGAGACCAACATCGGCAAGCACCCGACTGCAGTTGTGCGGTCAGGGTGGTCCTCAAGGTCAAAGATGATGGGCGTGCCGGACCACTTCAGCAGCCTGCGTGACTCGACGGGCGGCTCAGCTGCATTCACTTCCCGCACCCACTGCTTGAGCTGGCGGTGGGAAGTGTGCAGAGAGGCACCTCCGTCGACACACAGAACCTCTGTGGCCTTCTGGAACTCCTGCTCGCTGTTGTCTCCTCCTTCCATTTCATCATCATCGTCTTCATCCTCATCCTTGTCGCGGCCCCGGGGAGGTCTGTCACCTTGCCGCTGCTTGGCCTTGCCGCGGCGTCCTCCCCGGCCGTTGAACGGCCGCTTCTTGCTGGGCTCTCCTCCGCCTCCTTGGGCCTTCTCCTTGTCGCGACGCTCGTATTCAGCCTTCTGCTGCTCTACGAGGTACTCGACTCTTTTGCAGTTTTGGAGATCGTGGCCCTTGGTGCGGTGGATCTTGCAGTACTGCTTGTCGGAGCCGTCCTGCTTGTCGGCTGCCGCTACAGGGGCGGGCTCCTTGCCAGAACCGCCAGCCTGTGCTTTCTTGGTGGGAGCCTCCTTGCCGGACTGCTCGACAACCAGCACCTCCTTGCTCTTCTTCTTTCTGTTATTCCGCCGTCGGCTTTTCCTTGCCAGGGCGGCATCCTCGCTGTCGCTTCCTCCTGCGCCAGTATCCTCTCCGGGGAGTCTCCTTCCCTCTTCGGCGCGCGTACACTTGTCAGCCAGAGCGTAGAGCTCGCTGACATCCCGGATCTTGGTCATGGCCATCTCCTCCCTCATCCGGCGGTTACGCACGTTCTGGTGAAACGCGCTGATAACCGCGGCAGGGTGGACGTCGGGAATGTTGTGCTGGACGCGGCTGAATCTTTGGATGTATTTGCGCAGGGACTCTCCCTCCTTCTGGGCGAGGATGTGGAGATCGCTCTCCTGGCCGTGGGGTTTGTGGCCGCCTGTGAAGGCGCCAACAAACTGGTGGCACAGATCCACCCATGAGGAGATGGAGTTCTCCGGCAAGTGCATAAGCCAAGACCTGACGTTTGGCTTAAGCACGAGCGGGAAGTAGTTGGCTAGGATCTTCTCATCGCGTCCCCCGGCAGCCTGCACCGCAATGGTGTAGATGCTGAGGAACTCCGAGGGGTGTGTCTTGCCGTCGTACTTCTCGGGTACGTCGGGCTTGAAATTCTTCATGCTGGGCCACTGGACTTGCCGCAGCTCACGGGTGAACGCAGGGCAACCTGCCGCGTACGGCAAGTTGCCTGGTTCACCGGGCGCGTGCGCGTCGACAGCGGTCCCAGCGCGCTGATCTGACTGTCTTCGGGCTTCTCGTCGTCGCTCGATGCGAGTCCGAGCGTCCTCTAGCCGCCTGTCGTCTAGGACTTGGCGCTGATCGCGACGAGCCCGCGGATCCGACGACGCCGTAGAGTCGTCGTCGACATTGATCCGGCGGGGTGGTGATTTCTGCTTCCGCGGCGGGGAGTGCACGGTAGTTGCACCCCCGGCGGTCTTGTCGCCATCGGCCTTCGCTTGGTCGACTTGCCGCGGCCGCGAAGTTGCCGGCTGCTGCGGCGTGTCGTTGTTGGCGAAGGCGATGAGACTCTGGATCGTCGCCCTCCAGTCTTCGGCTTTATCTGCCGCTGGAGGGAAGTCGAGGAGCAGCTGTGCTCTTGCTAGAGCTTCTGCTGGAGAGGAAGGGAGCGGCGGCGAGCGGTGCGAGGAGCGAGATATGCTCGGACTTCTAACAGGGTTAGAAGGAGCAGTTTCTCGCCCCGGCGACCGCGCCTTGCTCGTACCAGCGTGCTGGCCTTGAGCATCCCGCGACCCGCCGGTCTGTCCACGCCCCAGCAAGCATATGGTACCTCCTGTACCACGCCGCTACTGGTCCGGCACCTCCTGAGAGGGACGTGGTGCGTGCACGGACGCCGAGGCTTTGGAGTTCGCCCGGTCGTCAGTCTTGTCCTTGGACTTGGTGGCGCCGTGAGTTTCCTCGCCGGCGACCACCCTTCCGCCGGCGTCTCCTCCACCAACCGTTGGTTCTGGTGGCGGTGGGATCGACGCAGACGGGCCTCCGACCTCCGAAGCCTTCTTCTTCGGAGCCATGTTGATGCTGTCGATGAGGTTGATGGAGCTGGTGAAGTTGCTGAAGGTTGCGCCCGCGTGAGCGCCGGATCAGGTTCGCACAACCTCGACGCCCCCTACCTGGCGCGCCAAAGATGTCGGGGGAAACTGTCCTCCCACGAGCACCTATGGGACCGGAGCCCCTTTCTACGTTGTGGTAAGGGAGCGGAGGGAGCACGGAGAGCAGATCAAGGTGCGCACACGGGCAGTTTACCCAGGTTCGGGCCGCGCGGACGCGTAAAACCCTACTCCTGCTTAGGTTGTATTGAGCTCTTGGGCTCGGGAGCTTGAAGATCTACAGTACTAGCTACACCGAGCGAGAGAGTTGTCTAGGTTTCGAACCTCCTCTACGTTGTGCATGGGCCTCCTTTTATAGCTCAAAGGGGTCACCGACAGGTGTCAACATAGAGGAGGGTAAAAGTGTAAATTTGGTGGTAGTTGCAACAGTGCATGAACAGTATATGAAGAGTGGTCTTCACCTTACTTTAACAGTGGGGGACAAGGGCATTAAATGCCCGTCGCCGTCGCCCCCAAAAGCGTCCGTCCATGCTTCTCCGTTCGCCACGGCGGTAGCCTCGTCACCGTGGCTTGCCACCGTGTGCCCCAGGTTGCACAGCCGTCTGCCACGCGTCCCTGGAAGGGCCCCAGGGCGACGCGTGGGCAGATGAGCTGGAGCGCGGGCACACAGCGTAGGTTTCCCCGGCAAGCACCTTGCCGGGGTCGTGACCTTGCCGGGCCCGGAAGCTTGTCGCTCTCCGGGTCCTGCCGGGGCGCATGGGCGCCGAGACATCTCTTGAGGTATGTGTTCCTTGGCCTTCCTGGCAAGCTCCTCTTGCCAGGGTCTTGTGTTAAAGTGATAACCTTGAGCCTGGTGTGGCCTTCCCGGCAAGCTCCTCTTGCCTGGGCCTTGATCTTCTGACTTGTATACTTTGTTCTTGAATGGCTTCATAGGGACCAGAACGGTTCTTGGCGAGCACGTGGTAAGCCCTGCCACGGGAAGCTGCTACTGCCCGTGCACAAGTTGGGGTACTAAGGTACCCCTATCTTAGTACACCGACACCAGGTGCGATTGAAAACTTCATGGAGGTAGTAGTGTTTTTCTTCACTAGATTTTATGTAGCAGTCATGTTGTGAAGAATTGAACCAAACTGCCTCTTGACCCATTTATGGTTGCAATCGACCTTCTGATGAAGACTGAGGAGAAGCTCATGATCAATCATCACCCTTGGAGATGTGTCTTGAGGATTTTCCTTTGAGGCATTGGCGGCAGAGTCATGAGTGGCAGAGTCATCATTGGTGGAGTAGGATGCAGCTTTGCGGAATTGACCATACAATGGACGAGTTCCTTCATCAATGATCGCAGCTTTGCCTCTTCCATCAACTGAGGAATTTGTCCGTTTGAGGACTTCAAGTGGAGGCAGATAGCTGAGATGATTCTGAAAGTCAGCCATGTAAGTGATTGAAGACCATGTTCTGATGAATCTCATAATCCAAGGAGCATAAGGCTTCAAGTTAAAAGGAGACAGTGCAACATTTGCCAAAGTCCTCATGAAGAAATCATGATAGTTGATGGGGATCCCATGCATGATATAGAACAATAGATTCTTCATGATGCCAACGATTTCTTCATCATTCGAGCCGTGGCCTTTGATTGGAGTCAATGTCTTTGTCAGAATGCGATAGACTGCCCAAGGCACATATAGCAATTCCTTCACAAGGAATTTGGTTCTTGGTGCTTGACCAGGCTTCAACGGCTTCATCAATACTTGCATATAATGGTCAGTAAGTTCAGGTTCATGATATACACACCGTGCACCTTCAAGGGGAGGACTGATAGGCAGGGCATGAAGCAATTCAGAGGCCAGTGCTTTGAAGTGAGTGTTTCTGTCATCCACTACAACACCCAAGAGTTCACATCTTCAGCAGTTCCGGTGATGTGCAGTGTTGCATAGAACTAAAGAATGAGCTCTTCATTCCAATCACATATGTCTGTGTAGAGGGTGAGCAGTCCAGCATCGTCGAGAACGCTGAGGACCGGCGTGAAGCAAGGCAGTGATTCCATATCCACATGAGGAATATGCGCATGGTCGAAGACTTTGTCCTTGCCAAAAAGCAGTGAAGAATAGAAGTTTGCTTGGCCGGCAGTCCAGAAGCACTTCCTTCTAAGACGAGCAGAGTCATATGGGTTGAAGTCTGTGAAGAACACATGCTCGTGATAGAAGTCATCAGCCTTGAAGTTTTGCTTCTTAGAGAAGGGATCCTTTGGCTTGAGCTGAGGATTATTAGTTAATTTCATCACAGCCTCAGGAATGACAGGCTGAGGAATTTCAGTTTCTGCTTCAGCTGCGGCCTGAGACTTCATTTCTTCAGCAGCATTTTCATTAGCACTAGTGGCTGGAATTTCTTCATGTATGGAAGGAGTGGTGTGAGGTTCGTCAGAGCCCGTTTGAACTTCAGTGTGCTCAGGGGGCTGAGGAATTTGCTGCAAAGGCGTGAACAATGGAGAGTTGGGGTGCTGACTGTCCCAAAAGTCATCGTTCATCACATGAGTTGTGCTCCCAATGTCCACGTCTTCATCATTGTCACTCAATTCTTCAATGCCTGCCTCTTCAGCTGTGAACCGAGGCATAGGCGATGAGATCACTGGGGTTGAAGGGATGTTATCCACTTCAATTTCTTCGTCCAACTGCTCAGAGGATGCAGCAGAAGGAATATCTTCATCAGATCCGCTCGGGATGACATATTCTTTGCCAAAAGGTATGCTTTCCTTTGATGGCATGCTTGAGAGAGGAATAGAATCAATGGGATTGTTGTCCGAACTAGTCAATTTCTTCATCTTCTTAGGTGCAACAGACTCTGAAGAAGCACATGCTTTCCTTTTCTTCACTGCTGCTCGTTCTGCAACCTTTGTTTTCCTCACTTCTGATGCAGAAGGAAGAACTGAACTTGGTGTTGGTGCAGGAGGAGCAGAGGAAATTGGTGCAATTACCTCAGGCACAACTGTTTCAGTTTGCCTGGCTTGATTAGTTTCTTTAGGCACAGCAGTTGAAGTCTCAGCTAGCCTGGCTTGTTCCTCAGGCGCAACACTAGTGGTTGCCCTGGCATTTTCTTCAGCGGCTGGAATAGAGTCATCAACCCTGGTAACTTCAGTTTCATCAGCAGTCTAATTTTCATCAGTGGTGCTGGCATGTTCTTCAGTGGGCTGAGAAGATGCCTCAGCCTGAGGAGTTGCATGTTGCGTTGGTACTGCAACATTTGAGGTGAATCCCTTGGTCAGGTTAACAAATCTGACTTTGGCTCCCAGCCAGTCAGCATGGTAGCATTCAAATTCATTATTGAGGGTTTTGATCTCAGCTTGCAGCTTCACAAGTTCCTCAGGAGACATATTCACTATATTATTCTTCAGCAATCTTTCTTTCTTGTACGGATCCTTCTTTTCCTTTTTGGCCTGTTCAAATTTCCATTTTTCCTCACCAATGAAGGCAACCGGCATATGACTTTGACCAGGAGTGAGGTTCATCTCAGGCAAAGGAGTGTTGGAGTCCTTATGCCATAAGTCAATGAAATCAAGGATCAACTTGGGATCCAGCATCAATGGCACATTGCTGCCTTTGGCTCTAGCGGCCCTTTCCTGTCTGTCTCTGATGATTTTGATGATTTCCTCATCATCAGCTTCATCATCACTCGACGGCACATGAGGAATTCGGAGGAGCTGAATAACTTGCAGAAGCTCCTGAGGCAATAGAGATGCCAGTTGTCCTTTGGCATGAGGCAAGATGCACATGTGCACATGACTTTGGTGGAGCTGGAGTAGCTTGAGGAACTGGCCATGAGGGATTTGCAGAGCTAGGCCGTGAGGGCATTGCTGAGGAGCTTGGCTTGTGAACAGGATTCTTGGGCATAGCCTTTTTAAGCTTGCTACCAGAGGCTTCAGCAGCAGCAGAATCTTCATTAAATTTCCTCACTACGTCTTTGGCTATCCCAGCCAACTTGGCTTGATGCTTGGCCCATTCCTTGGGAAATTCTTCACCTCTTCTGATGCTAGAGGGATCAGCAATTTGGCCAGGTGCCAATGGAGGTCTTGGGCATGGAGGGTGTACAGAAAATTTCTTCATGTTCTTGGGTGTGACATAGAGATATTCCCTCCATTCTATGACCCATCTTCTCTCAATCCTCTGTATGCGTACCTTGCGCTGATTCTTGGTCTCCTTGCCATACTTGGCCTCATCAGGAGTGCAGTATTCTTCATAGATATCATGAGGAATTTCAAAAGCAGTGTTGACTTCCAATTTCTTCCCTCCTTTCTGAGGTTTCTTGCTGTCAGCCATTTTCTTCAGCTGAGGATTTTGAACAATTGAGTTCTCTGAGGAGGTATGCAATTTTTTTTCGAGGAACACTGCAAATGAGTTAAGTTGATGAGAACCTAGAGATTCAGCAGCAGACATTTGTACCTGTGAACAGAGTATATGTGTGAAGAATTTGAAGAGGTCATATGCGTTCTCAGCTATTTTTCCAAAAGGAACAAGTTTGAGGAATTTGACCAGTTGTCTCTTGAAGAATTTCACTAAGCGTTCCTTGACTTAGGTTCCAGAGTTGTGCAGATTGAAAATCCAGACAATCGAGGAATCTTTGAAGAAAAACATTGCTTAGAGAAACAGATCAAGAACAGATATTTGTATGAGGTGTTCAGAGTGTGAAGAATGAAGAATAAACACCTTTTTGATGATTTGTAGGAATCACGAGAATTGACAAGGGCAGTAAAAGTAGCTTTTAATTACCCTTGACGAAGAACATGATGAACTGTGAATAGAAGATTTGAAGCTCGTCGGTTCAGATCTTCCACGCCCTAACTTGGTAGAGGAAGACAGCTACGGCAACGGCGGAGTGAAGAAATCCAAGTCCGGCATGAGTACGACGGCGACGAGGTCGAGGCAGCGAAGCTCTTCCTCACCGGCGACGATGGAAGTAGTGGCGGCGCTAGGTTTCGAGAGCTCGAGCGAGGGAGTGGAGGTCGAGCGGGGTAAAAGCGAAGTGAGGAAGGTGAGGGGGTATTTATAACCGAGGTGAAAAACTGTTCGCACGAGGAAAATGGATGAACGTGCCCCTGGCCCTTCTCATCCGTGCGACATGTGTCTCCCACGTACAGAGAGGTGGAGATCGTGTGAGGTCGTGGGTGAATAGATAAGTCATATAGTGGAATGTGGAATGGTTTGAGCGGCAAAGGCGAAAATTCAGATAGGAAAATTTTAACTTAGCGTTCACAAATTCTTCAGCTGTCAAGGACACAGTGAAGATTTTGAACAAGTTTGAAATAGAACGCATATGAAGAAATTGTGAATAGATTAGGTTGAGTATAGCATAGAGGGGGAAGGGCCCGATCACATTCACTTAGCAGAAAAACAACTTGAAGAAATAGCAATAAGTTATATATATATATATATATATATAGTCAATGAAGAACAACAACGGAAAGAGTGAAGACTTTTCAAATGAAGAAATTGAGTAGTTGAGGAATTTGAAAAACTGAAGAAAAACTCAAATTGAAGATTTTCAACTTTTGTTGGTGGCGTGACCCATCGTATAAGAATGATGATTTCAGACACCGCGTACAATTGTCGTAGGGCTCTGAGAATCAGTTTCCTCATTAATTTCTTCACACTTAGAGGGTTAGTCTTCATTGATTGAAGAAAAACGTTACTTCGTGTGTTGCGCATCAAAGTCATCAATTTTGCATAAGTGTTAGGACATGTGTCCTTTTCAAAGAACATTCGAAGATTCTAAGATATATAGCTCACACCGCAACTTGCAAAATCTCTTCTCATCCAAGGGCTTAGTGAAGATATCTGTCAGTTGGTCTTCAGTTTTCACGTGATAGATGGAAATGTCGCCCTTGAAGACATGATCATGAAGAAAATGATGACGGATATGGATGTGTTTTATCCTTGAGTGCTGAACTAGGTTGTGAAAAATCTTGATGGCACTCTCATTGGCACAGTAGAGTGGCACATTCTTCATGTTGACGCCATAGTCCTTGACGGTTTGCTTCATCCATAATAATTGAGCACATCATGACCCAGCAGCTATGTACTCAGCTTCAGCAGTGGAAAGTGATACACAGTTCTGCTTCTTTGAGGACCAACATACTAAGGATCATCCGAGGAAATGGCATGTGCCGGATTTTGACTTGCGTTCCACTTGATCACTAGCATAGTCGGAGTCGGAATATCCAATGAGATCAAAATCAGATCCCTTGGGATACCATAATCCAAGTGTTGGAGTGTGAGCTAGATATCGAAGAATATGCTTCACAGCCTTATGGTGTGATTCCTTCGGTGTAGCTTGAAATCGGCCACACATGCAAACACTAAGCATAATATCTGGCATAGATGCACATGGATACAATAAAGAGCTAATCATGGAGCGGTATACCTTTTGATAGAAGTCTTTACCATTTTCATCAGTGCACAGTTGGCCATTTATGGGCATAGGGATTTTGACGCCTTTGCAATCTTGCATGCCAAATTTCCTTAGAACATCCTTGAGGTATTTCTCTTGAGATATGAAGATGCCATTGCGTTGTTGACGAATTTGAAGGCCTAGGAATAATTTCAGGTCTCCCATCATGGACATTTGATATTCTTCACGCATCATGTAGCCAAATTCGTCACTGTAACGTTCATCAGTACAGCCAAAGATAATATCGTCCACATAGATTTGACACACAAATAATTTATCATCATATGACTTAGTGAAAAGAGTTGGGTCAAGTGAACCAGGTTTGAAGCCTTTCTTCGTGAGGAATTCCTTCAAAGTATCATACCACGCCCGAGGGGCCTGCTTGAGGCCATAGAGGGCCTTGTTGAGTTTGAAGACTTTGTCAGGATGTTTAGGATCTTCAAAACCTGGGGGTTGAGCAACATATACTTCTTCCTCAAGCTTACCATTGAGGAATGCACTTTTCACATCCATTTGATATAAGATGATATTATGATGGTTAGCATAAGCAAGTAGTATGCGAATAGCTTCAAGTCTAGCAACAGGAGCAAAAGTTTCTTCGAAGTCAATTCCCTCAACCTATGTGTAGCCTTGAGCTACGAGACGAGCCTTATTCCTCACCACAAGGCCATTTTCATCTTGCTTGTTTCGATAGATCCACTTGGTGCCGATGATATTGTGCTTCTGAGGATCTGGTCACTTGACAAGTTCCCACACATGGTTGAGCTCGAATTGATACAATTCCTCTTGCATAGCTTGAATCCACTCAGGTTCCAGAAATGCCTAATCAATTTTGGTGGGCTCTATGATAGAGACAAAAGCAAAGTGCCCACAAAAGTTAGATAAGTGTGAATCTCTTGAGCGTGTGAGAGGACCTGGTGCATTGATGTCGTCGATGATTTTCTCGATCTGAACTTCTTTTGCGACACGAGGATGAGTATGCTGACGACTTTGGTCTGGCCGAGCATTTTCTTCAGCAGCTATTTCTTCAGGAGCACCAGTATGATTTTCTTCATTGTCAGGAATGACTTCTTCAGCTAATTCTTCAGTGGGGACGATATCTTCAGTAGCTTTGAACTTGATGGATTCCTCAGGAGGTATTTTACCTGACACAGAAGGCAGGTGCTCTCTTTGCGAGACATTAGTTTCATCGAACCACACATCTACAGTCTCAACAATCTTGTGAAGATGATGGGTGAAGATTTTGTAGGTGTGCGAGTCCTTTCCGTAACCAAGCATAAATCCTTCATGTGCTTTCGGTGCAAATTTGGTATTGGGATGAGGATCTCTAACCCAACATTTAGCACCGGAGACTTTGAGATAACTCACATTTGGTTTCTTGTCGATGAGTAGTTCATATGAGGTTTTATTGAGGAATTTCTGAAGATATACCTTGTTGATGATGTGGCACGCAGTGTTGATAGCCTCAGTCCAGAACCTAAGAGGCGTCTTGTATTCATCAAACATGGTGCGGGCCATCTCAACAAGAGTCCTATTCTTGCGCTCCACAACGCCGTTCTGCTGAAGAGTGTATGGGGTTGATAGCTCATGAGTAATAACAAGTTCATAAAGATAGTCATCAAGACCTATGTTCTTGAACTCGGTCCCATTGTCACTCCGGATATGCTTGATCTTCACACCAAAATTCATCGAGGCTTGCTACCTCTTAAGATTGCGTTGTATTCCCTCGAAGAGGAAAGGGAGATGTAGCACAATAAAGTAAGTATTTCCCTCAGTCTTCGAGAACCAAGGTATCAATCCAGTAGGAGACCACGCGCCAGTCCCTCGCACCTGCACAAACAAATAAGAACTTCGCAGCCAACGCGATAAGGGGTTGTCAATCCCTTTATGGTCACTTACGAGAGTGAGATCTGATAGAGATGATAGTTTATATTTTTGGTTTAATAAAACAACAAATAAACAATGGCAAAAGAAATTAACGAGAAAGTAATATGATAGAGATAGACCCGTGGGTCATAGTTTTCTCTAGTGGCTTCTCTCATGATAGCGATATTCTATGGCGGGTAAACAAATTACTGTCGAGCAATTGATAGAAAAGCGAATAATTATGAGACTATCTAGGCATGATCATTGTATATAGGCATCACGTCCGAGACAAGTAGACCGACTCCTGCCTGCATCTACTACTATTACTCCACACATCGACCGCTATCCAGCATGCATCTAGTGTATTGAGTTCTTACAAACAGAGTAACGCCTTACGCAAGATGACATGAGTTAGAGGGATAAACTCAAGCAATATGATGAAAACCCCATCTTTTTATCCTCGATGGCAACAATACAATACGTGCCTTGCTGCCCCTACTGTCACTGGGAAAGGACACCGCAAGATTGAACCCAAAGCCAAGCACTTCTCCCATTGCAAGAACTATAGATCTAGTAGGCCAAACCAAACCAATAATTCAAAGAGACTTGCAAGGATATTATGAGCACACATAAAAAGTTCAGAGAAGAACCAAATATCTTTCATAGACAACCTTGATCATAAACTCACAATTCATCGGATCTCGACGAACACACCGCAAAAAGAGATTACATCGAATAGATCTCCTTGAAGACCGAGGAGAACTTTGTATTGAGGTCCGGAGAGAGAGAAGAAGACATCTAGATACTAGCTATGGACCTGAAGGTCTGTGGTAAACTAGTCACAACTCATGGTGAGGGCGATGATGATGATGAAGGCCTCTGTGATGGATCCCCCTCCTGGAACAGGCTCCAAGATGGGATCTCCACGGGAACAGCAGCTACGGCGGTGGAATTAGAGTTTTCTCTCTGCCTACCGAGTTTCTGGGGTACGTAGGCATATATAGGAGGAAGAGGGGCACCAGGGACCACGGGGCCTGCCCTCGAGGCAGGGGGCGCGCCCTGAGAAGGGGGGCGCACCCCCCACCCTCGAGGGTGGGCCCCCTGTCCTCTGGCTTGGCTTCGAAGTTTATCTCGCGTAATTTCCTCCAAAAATATCTCCTGCGAAGGTTTCATTCCATTTGGACTTCGTTTGATATTCCTTTTCTACAAAACCCTGAAATATGCAAAAAATAGCAATCTGGACTGGGCCTTTGGGTTAGTAGGTTAGTCCCAAAAATGATATAAAAGTGAATGATAAAGCCCATTAAACATCTAAGACTTCATAAATAATAGCATGGAACAATAAAAAATTATAGATACGTTGGAGACGTATCAAGGCCCTTGAGGAAAACCGCTTGAAGATTTCCTACACTTCATGCTTAAATGTGATGATATGCACCCATGTATAATGAGAATAGTCATCAACAATGACAAAGACATAAAGAGATGCTGCATTTGTGAATGCAGAATAATGTGTAGGGCCGAAGAGATCCATGTGAAGTAATTCAAATGGACAAGTGGTAGTCATGATAGTCTTCGAGGGATGCTTGGATTTGGTCATCTTCCCAGCTTCTAAAGCCCCACAAAGATGATCTTTGAGGAATTTGACACCCTCAATTCCAAGGATATGCTTCTTCTTCACAAGCGTGTGCAAGTTCCTCATGCCAGCATGGCCGAGTCATCGATGCCATAGCCATCCTTCTGAAGCTTTTGCAAGTAGGCATGTGGCATGCTGTGGTCCTCTAGAGAAATCAACAATATACAAGTCTCCTCTCCTAAAGCCTTCGAAGACTTTGGAATTGTCATATTCTAAAACTACAACGCAACGATATTTGCCAAAGACAACCACCATATCAAGGTCACAAAGCATTGAGACAGACATGAGGTTGAATCCAAGAGACTCGACAAGCATGACTTTGTCCATGTGTCGATATTTTGAGATTGCAACCTTACCTAGACCCAGTGGCTTGCTTTTTCCTTTGTCAGCGTAGGTGATATGCTTCAGGTGAGATGGAGATAAAGCAGAGTCCATCAATAGGTTCTTGTCACCAGTCATGTGATTTGTGCATCCATTATCGAGGACCCACTCAGTAGCTTTGAGAGAGTCACCCTGTAGAAGAATTAGTACATCTTACAACTCATATGCTTCATTGTGAAGAATATGACATCAATTTCATCAGAATGAATTTCATCAGTAAGAGCAATATATGAAGAATGAGGACGTGAGAAATGAATGAATCATTTCTGCATGATTAGCTTGCGCCCTTTCAAGCAATTTTCAGGTCTCCAGCAAATTCTTCAGACATTTAAGTTCGTCTGGAGACCTGACCCTGCATAAGAGATTAGTTCTTTTTCTTCTGCACCGACGTTCGGAGGGGTGGTAAAGAGTTCGTCATTCGGCGAGCACCAATTGAGAATTGTGGCATTGAAGCAAGTGCACTTTGTTTCACATGTGAGGGGTTAGAGTATGAATATGAGTAAGCAGAGAAATTCTGTGAGGACTTGTGAACATAATGATTTGAAGAATAATGCACATATTCATAATCCTTCTTTCCCTGCGAAACAGATGTGTTAGCACGATGATGATCATATGAGGATTGATCCACTTGAGGAATTTGGTCCATATGAGGATTTGGATCCATATGAAGATTTTGATCCATATGAAGAATTTGATCTGGGGTTCCCGTTCCTCACACGAGGTGTCTTGAGGACATTCACTTGAAGATTTTCAAGGTGCCTCTTAGGGACCCAGATTTTCTTCATAGGGGGACCATCCCCGTAGTTAGTTCCAACATATCTAGCAAATACTTCACCATTATGATTTTTGAACAATTTATAGTTGGAGTCAAATGACTCATCAGAAGAAAGTGAAGTTTCACAAGTAAAGCCAGATAAGGTAGATGGATCTATGGGAGGTCCTTTTGCAGCAACCCATGAGGTTTTGGGATACTGCTTAGGTTTCCAGTAGGTGCCATCAACATTGAGTTTCCTCTCAAAGGCAATACCCTCTTTCCTAGGGTTCCTGTTCAGAATCTACTTTTTAAGAACATCACACATAATCTGATGACCTTTGAGACTTTTGTACATGCCTGTCATATACAATTCCTTCAACCCTGCATTTTCGTTAGTAGCATCGTTGTTTTCCCCAGTTCAAGAAATTGTCACCATAGAAATAGTTAAAGAATTTGTAACAGTAGAAGCATTTGAACTTTCAGGTGGAGAATTTTCAGTTTCACTTTCAATGCATTTAAGGCATGGGGGGTGAATTCTTCCTAAGCAACGCTGATCTATTGAGCAAGCAATGAATCCTGTTCCTTTTGAAGATCTTCGTAACTCTCCCTTAGCTTCTCAAGATCTTGCTTTCTTTGAAGAAATTCATAGGAAAACTTCTCATGATCAGATAAGAGGGTGTTGTGATTATCCCGAAGGTTATCATACTTGGACTGAAGTCTCTGAAGAATTTCAGTCAAGATTTTAGATCGATCCATTTCTTCACCCAACAGATCATCATTTCTTTCTAGCATATTTTGAACTTTATTGAAAGCTTTTTGATGTTTTATGGCAATTTTAGCAAGTTTGGAATAGCTATTTTTGAGGTTTTCATCGGATTCATCTTCAGTAGAATCAGACGTGGAATGGTTGAGTACCTTGGCACCTTTTTCCATGAAGCAGTAGGTGGGAGAGTAGTCATCGTTGTCGTCATCAGCAGTGTCGGGGAAGTCTTTTTCCTCGGTGTCGAAGATGGACTTGCTGACGAATGCGGTAGCGAGAGCCAGGCTTGCCACACCAGAGTCTGATTCCTTAGATTCCCCCTCTTCCTCATTTTCTTCAGATTCAGCTGAGTCCATTTCCTTGCCAATGAATGCTCGAGCTTTTCTGGAACTGCTCTTCTTGTTAGAGGAAAACTTTGAGAATTTTGATGATGAGGACTTTGAAGGTTTCTTCTTTTTCTTCGAGTCGTCTGAGCTGTAGTCCCTGTATTTCTTCTTCTTAGATTCCTTTGCCCACTAAGGACAATCAATGATAAGGTGACCATGTTTCTTGCATTTGTGGCAGGTCCTCTTCTTGGGATCGTGAGATGAAGAATCTGATCTTAAATCATCACCTCTTGAAGATTTCACCAAGCGACCACGTCTAGAGAACTTCTGAAATTTCCTCACGAGCATTGCTAGCTCCTGACTCAGTTCTTCAGGATCACCAAGTGTGCTGTCAGATTCTTCACCTTCATATGAGGAAATTTCCTTGGCCTTCAGTGCTCGAGATCTACCATAGTTTGGACCATAGATATCTCTCTTTTCAGTAAGTTGGAACTCATGAGTGTTTAGCCTCTCGGGTATGTCAGCAGGATCGAGCAACTTGTAGTCTCCACGCCCTTGAATCATCAGTGCCAGGGTGTCGAATGAGGAGTCAAGTGATCTCAGCAGTTTCTTCACCACCTCGTGGTCTGTGATGTTTGTAGCACCAAGTACTTGTAGCTTGTTTGAGATATATTGAGGCGATCGAAGGTTTGCTGAACATTTTCATTGTCAAGTCTCTTGAAGCGGTTGAAGAGATTGCGAAGAACATGAACTCGAGAGTCACGTTGAGTTGAGACTCCTTCGTTGACCTTGGACAGTCTGTCCTGGATTAGCTTTGTAGTCTCCAAAGGACTCACTCTGCCATACTGCCCTTTGCTCAGATGGCCACATATGATATTCTTCGCTTGTGAGTCGACTTGCTTGAATCTCTTCACATCATCAACATTCAGGGAAGGTGAGACAGAGGGGACACCAGTCTCCATAACGTACCACACATCATTGTCAATTTCCTCAAGATGCATGCGCATCTTGTTCTTCCAGTAGGGGTAGTCCGTCCCATCAAAGGTAGGACACCCAGCCGAGACTTTGATCATACTTGCAGTCGACATAACTAAAACTCCAGGTGGTTAAACCAAAATCACACAGAACAAGAGAGTACCTTGCTCTGATACCAATTGAAAGTGCGTTATATCGACTAGAGGGGGTGAATAGGCAATTTTTATAAATTCGTCACCGAGGAAATTCTAGCTGAGGAATTTCCTAAGCAATGAACTACTTAGCAGCGGAATAGATACTCAGGTGCAAGCATAACAAAACAGTAGCATGGTCGTCATGATGAAATGAAAACAAGCACAGAGGACACGTAGCGTGTAAACAGGATAAGCAGGCTGAGGACTTAGGACTGGAGAAATAGGATTGAGGAAATTGAGAAAGTCTTTAGTCAAAGTCTTCAAACAGTACATATCAAGTTCAACAACACATGAATGAGTAAATGGAAGGGTTGAGGAAATAGAACCAGTAGGATTGATGAAAACACTGATTTGTTAAACTAGTTCCAACTGCTGTGACAGTTGTACGTCTGGTTGGAGCGGCTAGGTATTTAAACCTGAGGACACACAGTCCCGGACACCCAGTCCTGGACACACAGTCCAAGACACCAAGTCCTCACCGTATTCTCCTTGAGCTAAGGTCACACAGACCTCGCCCAATCACTCGTGGTAAGTCTTCACATGTGACTTCCAAACCTTCACAAACTCGGTCACCCGGCGATCGACAATTCCTCTTGGATGCTCGAGACCATTGCCGCCTAATCGTCTGGAAGATCATAGTCTTCAAAGGTAACAAGCGTCGGTTCCACACAGGAACAATCTCTTTAGTGATGCTCAATCACTTTTGGGTTTTAGGTGTTTGGGTTTTTCCTCACTTGATGATTTTTTCTCAAAGTCCTCGGAGGATGGGTTGCTCTAATGACAAGTGTCAGTTTCTCTCGGAGCAGCCAACCAGCTAGTGGTTGAAGGGCCCCACTATTTATAGCCTAGGGAGCAGCCCGACATGATAAGCCATAAATGCCTTTCAATGATATGACCATTAGGTAGGTAGATATTTTGGGATAGCACATCAACAGTCGGAATTTTCAGTATCAAATTCCTCAGGGCTATCAAGTTCCTCACTTGGTAGGCAATCTGCACTGGAGAATACCTAACTCCTCAGTTAGAACAAATTCCTCAGAGACCAGAAAAACTTCGTCTCTATCACTGAAGAAATTGACTGAACTATATGAGATTTCCAATAGCTTCACTAGAAAGGATTGGTAGATGTAGGATTTGAGTTCAGCATCACTTGGAAATATGATTCCTCGACCCCCTTTAACAGTACGGTGTTTCCAACGACTGAAGAAAGAGAAAATGAAACTACAAAAACAAAAGTCTTCACGCTTCATGTTCCTCGCATGAATATAAAGTCTTCAAGGTTACACCAATTTTTGAACTTTCAAAATCTTCATAAAGTCTTCAGAAATCCAAAGTCTTCAGTTGAAGACATTCATTTTTAGGGGTCGAATTTCTCAGTAAATATCAAACTCCTCATAGACTTATAGAACTGTGTACACTCATAAGCGCATTAGTCCCTTAACCTATAAGTCTTCAATACACCAAAATCACTAAGGGGCACTAGATGCACTTACAGATTCATAATACTCAATCCAACACCAAGAACCTCAAAGAGTGCCTAATATTTCCACCGGAGAAACAAAGACGAGAACGTGCACCAACCCCTATGTATATATTACCCTAATGTCACCTCGGGATTCCACGAGTTGAGTGCCAAAACACATATCAAGTGAATCAATATGATACCTCGTTGTCACCATGAATATTCATAGCAATAAATACATCAAGTGTTCTCAAATCCATAAAAGTATTCAATCCTATAAGAACGAAATCTCAAAAGGAAAACTCAATTCATCACAACAAGATAGAGAGGGAGAAACACCATACGATCCAACTATATTAACAAAGCCCGCGATACATCAAGATCGTGCCATCTCAAGAGCACGAGATAGAGATAGAGATTAAACACATAGCTACTGGCACAAACTCTCAGCCCCGAGAGTGGACTACTCCCTCCTCATCATGGTGGCCGCCGGGATGATGAAGATGGTCTCTGGTGATGACCCCCCCTCCGATAGGGTACCGGAACAGGGTCTAGATTATTTTTTCATGGCTACAAAGGCTTGCGGCTGCGAAGCTTCTCATCTAGGGTTGTTACTGATGGTTTCTGTATGTATAAGATTTTTTGGCGTCGGTTTCACGCGAAGATGGGCCACAAGGGGCCCACAAGACACCAGGGCGCGCCTGAGGGGCTGGCACGCCCTGGTAGGTTGTTGCCATCTCGTGGCTCTTCTGGCCCTCCCACGGAGCTTCTAGTGCCTCTTTTGTTCCAAAAAATTCGTCAAAAAGTTTCGTTGCATTTGAACAGCTTTGGTTTCTGCACAAAAACAACACCACGGTTGTTCTGCTGAAAATTGCGTCAGTCCAGGTTTGTTTCATCCAAATCATACCAAAACCATATAAAAATGTTGTAAACATGGCATGAATACTTCATAAATTATAGATATGTTGGAGACGTATCAGCGACGAGCACTCTCCATGCTGTTGCGGCGAGAGTCATCACTCTGCCAGGACCCAAGATCCACGCGTCGCTATGTTGAAAGGCGACGCTACGACCCCTAAGGTCCATGCGGCCACGTCCAATAATGAAGATGCCGGATCTAAGACTGATGGAACGGCCAGGTGCACACCGAGGTCATCGCAAGATGGACACGACATGCTTTGCCGCAACGACGCCGACCCTAGCACACGTCCAGGTAAGGAGCATGTGCACCAATCTCATGGTGTGCATGGCCTGCCACCATGTCAAGCTGTCGGCGAGCATCAATCGTGGCTCTAGGATAGAGATGGAGCTCCTTCTGACTCACACAGAAGTCGAGCCACCTCTTAGTCCTTGCACCCAGTCATGCCCACGTCGCCGGCGGACGCGCTAGCCCGGCTGCAACTACTGCTTAATTTTTCTTCAACTCCAGAGAAGCTGGATGAGTGGTGTGCAACCATACAGAGCCTCGTGGGCTTCGCCAGCAACGATGGGGCGTGGGCGGCAGGGCCCTCTGAGTGGCATCCAATGGCGCCAATACGAGAGGTTGGTGGGCGAACCATGGGCGAAGCACAAACAGTGCCATCTCCTCCCCGGCAAGTATGATAGAGCGAGCAGGTCGATGTCCATGACGATATGTTCATGGCGTTGATACGTCTCCAACGTATCTATAATTTTTGATTGTTCCATGTTGTTATATTATCATTTTTGGATGTTTTACAATCATTTTATAGCAATTTTATATTATTTTTTGAGACTAACATATTTACATAGTGCCCAATGTCAGTTGCTGTCTTTTGCTTGTTTTTTACAACAGAGAAAATCAATACCAAACGGATTCCAAACGTAGCAAAAGTTTCTGGAGAATTTTTCTACGCCAGAAGACACACAATGGGCCAAAGAAGCATTTGGGGGTGCTCCGAGGGGAGCACAACCCACCAGGGCACGCCTAGGCCCCCAGGCGCGCCCTGGTTGGTTGTGCCCACCTCAGTGGCCTCACTCACCGCCTCTTCTCTCTATAAATACCCCAATATTCCAAAAACCCTAGGGGAGTCGACAAAATTTTGTTCCAACTACCGCAAGTTCCAGAACTACGAGATTCAATCTAGAGCCCTTTTTTGGCACTCCGCCAGAGGGGAACATGATCACGGAGGGGTTCACCATCCTCATTGGTGCCTCTCCGATGATGCGTGAGTAGTCCACCTCAGACCTATGGGTCCGTAGGCAGTAGCTAGATGGCTTCTTCTCTCTTTGTTTCCCAATATGAAGTTCTCTTGGAGATCTATTTGATGTAATGACTTTGTGCGGTGTGTTTGTTGGGATTCGATGAATTGTCTGTTTATGATCAAATTTTCCTTGTTTTAATATCCATACTTGATTATTATAGCCTCGTATTTCTTCTATGATATTTGGGTTTTGTTTGGCCAACTTGATCTATTTATCTTGCAATGGGAAGAAGTGCTTTGTGATGGGTTCGATCTTGTGGTGTCCTTTCCCAGTGACAGAAGGGGCAGCAAGGCACACATGTATCGTTGCTATTAAGGATGAAAATATGGGGTATATTCCTACATGAATAGATCTTGTCTACATCATGTCATCGTTCTTATTCCATTACCCCGTTTTCCATGAACTTAATACACTAGAAGCATGCTGGATAGTGGTCGATGTGTGGGGTACTAGTAGTAGATGCAGGCATGAGTTGGTCCACTAATCTTGGACGTGATGCCTATATACATGATCATTGTCTTGGATATCTTCATGATTATTCGCTTTTCTACCAATTTCCCAACAGTAATTTGTCTACACACCGTTTGCTATTTCTCGAGAGAAGCCACTAGTGAAATCTACACCCCGGGGGTCTAATTTCCTATCATATACTTCTATTGTCATTTGCTTTTTCCTTTCGTTGCGAATTTTATTTTCAGACCTAAATTGTCAAAAACCCAAAAATACCTCGCTGAATTTTATTTGCCATTGTTCCATTTTCCACTACTCATCTATCCTTTTACCAATCAACTACCCGGGAGGGATTGACAACCCCTCTTATGCGTCGGGTTGCAAGTATTTGTTATTTGTGTGTAGGTACCATATACACAGTGTTGCTTGGTCCTCCTACTGGTTCAATAACTTGGGTCTCATCACTAAGGGAAATACCTACCATGGCTGTGATGCATCATCCCTTCCTCTTTGGGGAAATACCAACATAGTTCAAGCGACATCAAAAGGAATTTCTGGCGCCGTTGTCGAGGAGGCATCATCAACATCTATCAGGTTCCTAGTCACAAATGTCATCTCCTTGCAATTTACATTGTTTGTCATTTGCCTCTCGTTTTTATCTCCCTCACTTCACAAAAATTTGTTGTTCTATTTGCCTTCTTCCCGTTTGCCTTTTTCGTTTTCCCTTAGTTCTTACTTGGTTGCTTTGCTTGGTTGCTTGGTATAATTGTGTGTTTATTGGAAACTAGAAGGAAAACATTTATGGATCCTCATCCACTTGCTAATCTTTTTAAAAGATTCAATTATGAGGAACCAACTTCTAGTGAGTTGAGTGCACTAGATTATCTTTATGAAGTTTTGCTTGAGATTCATGAATCTGAAAATTGTGATGAAGTGATAAAAGATGAAATTTATGAAGTGATTCATGAAAGCTCCTTGAATGACAAACATGAATGCAATGGTGTTATAATAAATTATATTAATGTCAACTATGCTAATAATATGCAAAACCCCAAGATTCGGGATGCTAATTTTGATATGCCCTCCATTTATTGCAATGGTTAGGATTGGGGTGATTCTTCTTACGATCTTGAAAATTAATTGAAGCCTCTTGATGAATATGTTTGTGATAATATTGAAAGTGGGTTTGGAAGAGTATTAACTCTAGGTAATAATGATCCCACTACTTTGGAGAATGATCAATCTTATGATTTTTTTTGATAAAAGTGGGTTTGGAGAGGTCATGACTTTATTTGATGATAATCCCACTAATTTGGAAGAGTGTCAACTTTGCATGCATGTGGATCATGTAGAGAATATGTTATGTGATAGATATATTATTTAATTTGAGTATGATCCTATATGCAATTATTATGAAAGTGGAAAATATGGTTGTAGAAATTTTCATGTTACCAATTTACCTCTCGTTATGTTGAGATTGTATATGTTTTATTCTTCACCCTTGCATATGCTAGATATTTATTGTCTTGATAATTTGGTTGCTTACAAAACTCCTATGCATAGGAAGTATGTTAGACTTAAATGTATTTGTCACATGTTTTATAATGCTCTCTTTGTGCTTCAATTCTTGTCTTTCATGTGAGAATCATTGAAATCTCAAGCCTACCTTAATGGCTATAAAGAAAGAGCTTGTTGGGAGGCAACCCAAGGAATAAAATAAAGTTTTGCTTTTTATAATCTGTTATTGTGTGTTTACACAATTATGCCTCTGGTTAGATGTGTTTTTGTGGTTTAAATTATTGTTTGTGCCAAGGAAAGCCTTTGGGATGATTTGGTTGATAGTTAATTTGATTGCGTTGAAAATCAGAAACTTTTTGCGCCAGTGCCAGAATTGTTGACGGCTACTGGAATGCGATCAATTCTTAATTTTTTTACACGTTATCAATATAAAAATTTCCCACGTTGTAATTTTTTAGAGTTCATATAGTTATATAAGTATGACTAAAAATTGCGTCTTTACAGACTGTTCTATTTTTGACAGATTCTATTTTCGTTGTGTTATCACTAGTACGCGTCGGTGCTATACAAACGGTTTTTAACCCCTTTCCATGACGGCATTTGGAACCGTCGCCTAGTGAGTGACGGCGATAGGGGGGTCCTTCCCACACGACCCAAAAACCGTCGGGGATAGGGACCCTATACTACTCCTACTCGTTTGTGCTCGCATTGCCATCGCAGTCGGTATTCTATGGTGCTACGTTTACGATGCACAGCCCATCACAAACGGTTCACTATTATAGAACGTGCATGATAAGCATACAATCACACACATTCGCTTATCCCAATATGCGATAACTAATTAAGAAGATTAGCTAATCGTCGTACGAGTGTCGGACAGGATTACGAAATGTCGGACCGTCGTAACATCGTTGTACACGACAACTATCGCACATACTATTCTGTGTTGCAACGTTTATGATGCATACTTTATCAGAAACAGTTCATGGTTGTGAATCGTGTATGATAAGACAACTAACACAAACGTTTAGTTTGCCCGCACCGTTTGTGATATTATCTGACATCGCACACGCTTTTGCAAACGGCAACTGTGTGCATGCTTGCACACGTTTCCTCTCTATGAACCGTCTCGGATTATGGTATATATCACAAACATTTGTGTATTATCAACCGTGTGTACCGTAACAACCTGGAGAGCGTAATTTCATCATAATTTAATTGCTGCTATTTCAAATTGTACCGGATTTGAATGTATGCTACATCTTTATTCATATCCATCAGGTTCAAACAACCAATGCATTATTCGATTCATTGGTACATATGTTCAGGAATTACATAAGAACCAAATAAACAATGATGAACCACATTTGTATACTTGTACTATTAAAGACGGTAAAGAAAGAGGCAAAATACATTCTAGTTGCTGAACAAGGTGAAGCGGAATACCCATATTGTGCCCTCCTTCATGCAGAAGGCACGCATGACTCTAGTCCAACCCCTTGTGATGGCCGACCGCCCATCCTTCACAGTCTTCATGAAAACATTTAGATAATCATTGTGTTCTGGTAGAAATACTTTAACCTTTGCATGCCCACCAATCGTGTAGTTTCAGAGGTAATCTTGAGTAAACTGCTTTGGCAACCACTTCAAAGGAAAAAGATTCAAACATTGTCATCTAACACAACTCATTATGGGCAGTAAAAAGAAGGCTGTAGAGTTCTTACTTACCATCCTGTAGTTCGTTGTTGTTTTGGATAAAGTGTAAACAAATAGTTTAATTGCCATCTTTGGACCCATTTTACTAACAATCTTTATCACCTTCCTCACTTGATGCTGGTTCATCGATATCTCATTGCCCCATACGTAGAAAGGGTCGAAGCACGGATCTTTACTAATGACATATGTACCTAAAAGCACCAAGTTAATATTAGTAGCTAAACAGCAATTGCACAATGATGTAGTACAACACTCTTTTATAATACTCCCTCTGTTCCTAAATATTTATCTTTTTAGCGATTTCAACAAGTGACTACATATGGAGCAAAATGAGTGAATCTACGCTCTAAAATATGTCTATATACATTGTATGTGGTAGTCCATTTGAAATCTCTAAAAATACAAATATTTAGGAACGGAGGTACTATCTTATACCATCCAATATACTCACATATTAGATGAATTAGGATCCAATATTATGGGCCGGAAGGAATTTAGTGCATTCCACTAGTACGCGTCGGTGCTATACAAATAGTTTTAAACCCCTTTCTGCGACGATATTTGGAACCGTCACCTAGTGAGTGACGGCGATAGGGGGGTCCTTCCCACACGACCCAGAAACCGTTGGGGATATGCCCTCTTGGCACACACGCTCGGCAAAATGAGGTCGTGTGCGACGGGCGAGCGCTCAAATATGGAAATATGTACAATAGAGCTAAACAAATACAATTATACATGCGAAATTGTTTTCGGTCGCTAGTACATCCCACTCAATCAATCCCCGCTAAATGTTTCCGTTCATATGTACATCCCACACAGTCGCTCCAAAGAAAACATTTCCGTTCACAGTTACATCACACACATTTTTTCCCGTTAAATCGTTTGTGATAGCGTTGCCATTGCACACGATATTTACAATTTTATTGTTTGCGTTATTGAATGCATCACACACGGTGCGTAGAAGAAACTGTGTGGCAAAGGCTGTCCATCACACACAGTTTTTATGTGGTAAACGTTTGCGCAAGGTGGCCTAACGCAAATCGTTTTCAAGAGGATGTCTTGTGTGCAGTGGAGATTGATCGCACACGTAGTGAATCCTAGAAACATTTCTGATCTCCACGTCTATCGCAGACGTTTCGCTTTCGCAAACCGTGTGCAATGTAATCCCTAATTTAAAAATCACATGTTTTGAATTTGAAAATAGGCAATCACTTATTTCATATCCAACCATGTTTATTACAAATATAGGTCAATCACGAATGCATAATTCGATGCGCAGGTACATATACTGAAGAACTACAGAAGCTCCAAGTAAAGAATGATGAACCACAGTTGTACTAAAGACTGTAAAGAGAGAGGTGAAAGACATTCTAGTTGCTGGAGAAGGTGAAGCGGAATGCCTATATTGTGCCCTCCTCCATGCGTAACGCACGCACGACTATAGGCCAACACCTTGTGATGGTTGCCCGTTCATCCTTCATTGTCTTCATTACGACTTCTCGATGCTCATTGTAGCCTGGATGAAATACTTTAACCTTCATTGCGTGTCCACCAATCATGTACTTTGCGAGGTATTCTTGAGTGAACTTCCTCGGGAACCACTGGGAACGAAAAAGATTCAGACATTGTTGTCTAACAACTCATTATGGGCAGTAAAAAGAGAAGGCTACAGAGTTTGTAGTTACCATCCTACAGCTCACTGTTGTGTTGGATAGAGCATAAAAAATAATTTGCTTTCCACCATTCGTATGTTTTTGCTAATAATCCTTATCAGTTTCCTCATTTGATGCTTGTTCATGAATATCTCATTGCCCCATACACAAAAAGGGTTGATGCGTGGATCCTTGCCAAGGGCATATGTACCTACAAGCAACAAGTCAATATTGGAAGCTAACAAGTGTCCAGGCCTGGATCTATATGTACTACATTATGGAACTACGGGGGGAGTACAAGCCGAGGGATGAAGCTAACCTCGGCGGAAAATGGTGGCCACTCCCGTTGTTGTCCTGCATAAGTAGTGGAAAGGCATGATAAGTACATCAACCTTAGCATCAAACAAATATATCAAAGGTAAACAACATCATCTCCAAATGATAGCTTGAATGTGTTGGTTTCAGCACGCTGTTAAAGCAGATATAAAATGGAAGGCAATGTTACCGACAGCAGGCTTAACAGCCATCAAATATAGCAATTCAAACTGGTATTGTTGTAAATGAATAGAACGTAGGTAATGCTTAAACATCACACTGGATAAATGTGTCAAACTGAAATAAAAGGCATGTGTTAACTACACCAGTAATAACTGGAACCAAATATAGCCTATCAAACTGGTATTGATGTAGTCGAGAGGCACAGTTCCGACTTGCACATAATGAACAACATATTGTGAATGACTAAAATAAACAATGCATAAATGACCAGTATAACAACCAAATATAGCCATTGAAATCTGGACAGAGTCTCACTGCAACCAACCTAACAAGCAAATACAGATAAACAGGGCATATGCTTGAAAACTGGACAAATGCTCACTGCAACCAACCTAACAAGCAGATAAAGATAAACAAGGCATCTGCTTGATAACTGGACAAATGCTAAAAAAGCAACCTAACAACCAAATACAAATAAATAAGGCATCAGCTTGATAACTGGACAAATGCTAAAAAAAGCAACCTAACAACCAAATACAGATAAACAAGGCATCTGCTTGATAACTGGACAAATGCTCACTGCAACCAAACTAAGAACCAAATACATATAAACAAGGCATCTGCTCGAAAACTGGAAAAATGCTTACTCCAACCAACCTAACAACCAAATATAGATAAACAAGGCATCTACTCACTATAAACAACCAAATATATCCATTCGTGAAACTGAAGTGGACAATTCATACTTAAACATCACATAGCCGTATTGAACAATACATTTTTGCATAATTGAAATAATTAAACACATCACAGTTAAAGCACCGCACGACAAATGCTACTACAACAAAGGGTACGGGTTGGCAAGCTAGAAGAGGTAAGATTTGCTGATAGAATGTTGCCTCACATTTCATGGACGGGATCCTTCCAGTTGGAAGAGCACATACCCATGGTGTGCTCTCTGATGTCACAGATGGGCGGTTTCTCCTTGGAAGAACCTTCGTGGGTGCCCTCTTCATGGTCGTGGTCGTGGTCGATGAGATCTGACTTGGCAATTGAGGATCCCAAGCCACCGCCGTAGAACGTGTCCTTCAAAAATGACAAAATGGGTCGATGGCGTATAAAGCTCGCAAATCCTTGACCGCTTGGTGAAGGAGATCAGCGGCAGGGCCATCGAAGAGATCAACAGTGGTTGAACCAGAGGGGTTGGGGATGGACCACTTAACCTATGACATGGCCCGCGTGAAGCCATCGCTGTGGATAAGCTTGATGTCGTAGCCAGCTTTCCCGAGATACAGTAATATGCCAGCCTACTGACATGAAGGCTTCGGCATGGCAACGTAGTCAACGTCTTCACTGGCTTCCGCGGCAACGTGTTTCTCTGGGATCGACAACTCGGGGCGAACGGCGGCCACCTCGCCAACGTCCGCCGGAGAGGCCATCCTAAACCTCTTCTTGGCCGAATGCTCGTCGGGCTCCACGGGATACGTGATCGAGCTTAGGATGCGACATTCTGGAGCAGGGGATGTGGATCTGGCGGGGAGGGACACCGTAGGCCTCATCTAAAAACTCAGGGGAGTGGGGCGATGGCATGGGAATCGCTGGGTAACTTGAACTTTATTATCTAAGCTAGGAGGAATGGGCAGACCGGCAGGGGTTGGCGACGGCGCCGGCTGCAGCCGCGAGCTAGGGTTCAAGGGGGGAGGGGGTGGGTGGGGGACTATGGAGGGGGGGACTTGGTGTTTGAGGATACGCCGCGGCTACTGAAAATTTTAGTAATGGTGGGTGGAGATGGTGGTGGACGAGGGAGGGCGACGGTTCAAATGCCTCGGCTACTGCAATTTTACTATAAGGTCGGTGCTGGAGGAGTGTGGGCGACGGTTGAAGTATGGCGGCTACTAAAATTTGGGTAAAGGTATTGATGCGGGGCGGGAGTGCCCAAGATCACGCATGGTCCAATAACAATATGCGTGTATGATAATAGAGAAAAGTGGCGCGGAACCGTCGATTTTTGCAACGCTCAAGGCGGGTAGTCTGTTTTTATATTTCTAGCTAGCTGGTGTATCACACACGGTCCATCCTAATTTCCAAGTAAACTTACCCGCCTTTAGCTTGCACATTTGGTGGTTTTATAGCGCACTTGCATCACACACGGTAATGCCAGTGCCTCCACCCTTTGCTCGCGCTTGCGCGGTCGTGGTGATTTTACAGTGCACTTGCATCACACACGGTTGAGCCAGTACCTCCACCTTGTCTCGCGCTTGCGCAGCCGTGGTGATTCGTAGTGCACATGTATCGCACATGGTTAAGATATTATACCCGTGTCCGTTGAGCGTCATCAGAGTCTTTGCAGCAAAAAATAACGTAAGAGAGGGTCAGAAGACAACCACGCCAGCATGTGGCCCAAATATATATGAGTGAAAAGGGTGGTCTATGATGTTCAAAATTCCAATGCACAACTTTGACCGTGCGGACCCACGGTTGGGCGCGTCGTCGAAGATCGATGAGAGGGGCCAGAAGTCAAGAACCACCTAGAAGTGGCCAAATATATGTAGAAATATTGGGGATGTTTAAAATTTTAAATACACAATGCATAACTTTGGTTGCACTTGCCTCACACGAGAGGGACCACAAAACCAGCACCTCTTGCATGCGGCAAAAAATGATGTACGTTGGGAAGGGGTGATGTGTGTTTTTAATATAGAATAATGTACAATTTAGATGTGGTGCCTATCTCTCGGTACAAACTACAACCATGAAGGCAAGGTAGTTAAGGAAGAGATACACAGGGTTTGATGTAGGTCGAACCCAGCAATCCGAGCATGTGGGAGGGAATCCTGACAACACATGAGCTCGATCTTTGGTTGAGCGACCTGTGACGGTGACCGGCGCTGACATGAACTAGGAGGAATCCATTCATGGCCAACACATACCCCTCATTATTGGTCAAAGGGATGATATATATACACTCGGGGACCCCACAGATATTCGTGTCATCACAAAAAACCGCACAAGGGAGACATGGTCGATCAGAAGACCCCGTATAAACTACACACGGCCCGAAATTATGTATGGGTATGGTGGTGGATGATGTGTTTAAATCCCAAATGCACAACTTCGATGGGCCACCAACTACATTACAAACCGAACACCGTACCCGACTCCAAGCACGGTTCAATACACACGATGTCAGTTTCCCAACTTCGAGGTGGCGGCAGCAGCGGGGGGAGGGGGGGGGGTCATCCCACGCATGCTCTCAAACTTTATTTGGACACATGCTCTCAAACTTTATTTGGTCTACCATGGGACAGATCTATATATATCTATACATCTATACATACATCTATATAGTGTGCGAATAACTTTGAAAGTTGGTCGTTGGATGAAGCCAATCTGACAGTACAAAGATGGCAAATCCGAGCACTACTGGCCGTTGGATATCATCTACATTCCACCAGATTCTGCCACATGTACAATCTAGAAGGCTCCATGGTTGAACTTATGCATAATGCACAAACCTCAAAACACAAGCACTTCTCCTTTGTTCTCTAGAATCTTCCATATCTTAATTGCCCAATTTTTTTTCTAAATGTATTGTCACTTTTTGTTTTTAATTTATGCTTTACAATGCACTATTCCATGAATCTTAATATATATATTTTTATAAAACTAATTGATTTTGGATGAGATGAACTATAAGAATTAAGCTAACATCTACATCATGCATATATGACTCAAAGTTTACATGCTATAGTGTGGTATTAATTCATAATTTGGTTACCAAATCTCATCCAAAATGCATGTGTACCTTACTAGTATCAACAGGAAACCATCATGGTCAAACCCTTCTCGTTATTGGGTCAAAGGGATAGATTGTGTGGGCCCCCTAATTGTCTAAAGGATAGTATATATACCTCGGGGAGCGCACAGATATATGCCATGTCTATAAGCCGCACAAGGGATACATCCTCGAGAAGAACACCCTGCCCCCTATACCCTGCATGCAAAATGAAAAAGGTTTATATAATCGACATGACAGGTCAAGTCTGTCATTATTTAATTATTATAGGAAAAAAATAACGCATAAACACATAGTAGGTTTATATAATCGCCATGACATGTCAAGTCAATCATTCTTTAATTTTTTTAGAGCAAAAAATAACCCATAAAAACATAGTATACAAATTAGCAAAACAAGGATCCCAAGGTTTATATAATTGCCATGATACGTCACTAAAGAGATATAATATATCTCTATAATGACCGTGTCATGGCATTTAAATGATTCTTGAGATATATAACTTCCCGCGGGGTCACCCATCGTTGGACTACTCCAGCCCGAGCACGCTTAACTTTTGTGTTCTATTCGACTTGGCTAAAGGATGGGAAGCCGGCCTGAGATTATAAGAATTGCCTCCTTGCCATTAAGGCATTTCACCCTGGTCACCGTATGGGACTGATAACCCTCAACCGTAAGGGATCGAGATAGTCTTCGCGGGTAAGAATAACCCAATTTATTGATTAGACACACGGGAAGCCAAAGAGTATTTATAAGCTTTGACAGTTGAGTTGTCAATTCAACCGCACCTGAAATATACTTACTTGCAAGAAAAGATAAGTGGTAACAGTGATATGATAGTGATGATAGTGATAGTAAAAGTAAACAGTAAAAGTAAATAGCAAAATTAAATGGCAAGAATAGCAACTAGTAACCAGCAGGATTTAAAACACTGTAGGCTAGGGAGATGGATGGTTGGGCGCTGCATGGATGAGATAGATTCTAACTTGGGGCACGGCACACGGAAAAGTAATGATCATCTAGGCAAATATCAAACATTAGGCATGTATCCCGTAGGTAGTTGTACGTGCTTGCAATAAGAACTTGCACAACATCTTTTGTCTTACCATCCCGCTACGAAAGGGGCCAAAAGGAACTTATGGAGATTAAGGTGCTCCTGTCAAAGAGCACCGGAACAAAGCAATGAACTCAATGGATACATGTAATCCTCAAACTACGGACCATCCCCTTTGGTGTCCCAAGCTGTCACTTTTGGGATCGCCGGTTCCGAACCGTAACAGGTGCAAACAACTCATAGATAGGATCACGAACACAAATATATTCATGCAAACAAATATGGTTCAGATCTGCAATCATGGCACTCAGGCCCTAAGTGTCAAGCATTAAGAATAACAAGTTGAAGCAAAGAAGATAAACACCATAGTAGATGATAGGCAACATGCCCCCAACGATCTGATAAACTATTAGATGATCTAACTCATCCAATCCCTACCATCCCCTTCGCCTACAGCAGGGGAATTACTCACACATGGAGGGAGAAGTCATGGAGGGATGATGGAGTGGTGATGATGATGACGATGGCGACGATCTCCCCTCTCCGGAGGCCAATTCAGCCTCCAGATTAGCCCTCCCGAGGAAGAACATAGGGTGGCGGCGGCTCCGCGATGGAAAACTGCGAAAAGAACTTCTGATCTGGGGTTTTCGTGTCGCAAGTAAAAATACGAGGCAAAGTAGGGCACCAGGGGGTGTGGGCCCCACCCAGGCGACCCCCCGGCGCGGCCTAGGGGGGGGGGGGCGCCCACAGGGCGCCTGGGCACCCCCTGGCCCCCCTCTGGCCCCACTTCTGGCTCCTGGTTCCTTCGGGTGCGTGGATTTTCTGTGATTTTTTGTGGAATTTTCTGAGATACTTAAAAATCCTTTTTCCTGCACACCATAAAACCATACAGGCAGCTCTGCTGAAAACAGCGTCAGTCCGGGTTAGTTTAGTTCAAATCATGCAAGAATGAGGTCAAAACAATATCAAAAGTGTTTGGAAAAGTAGATACATTTGAGACGTATCAACTCCCCCAAGCTTAGCATATTGCTTGTCCTCAAGCAATTCAGTTCAACGAACTGGACGCGACAAAGAAAACTTTGACAAACTCTTTTGCTTCATTAGATGTATATAAGCATGTACTACGAAAAGAGTTTAGCAAGTATTGAAACAGTACTTATGAGGACAATGCAAGGAGCAATCCTTCTTT
>LR738715.1:619246170-619263355 GCA_902687465.1 Secale cereale | reverse complement strand
GCCAATTCAGCCTCCAGATTAGCCCTCCCGAGGAAGAACATAGGGTGGCGGCGGCTCCGCGATGGAAAACTGCGAAAAGAACTTCTGATCTGGGGTTTTCGTGTCGCAAGTAAAAATACGAGGCAAAGTAGGGCACCAGGGGGTGTGGGCCCCACCCAGGCGACCCCCCGGCGCGGCCTAGGGGGGGGGGGCGCCCACAGGGCGCCTGGGCACCCCCTGGCCCCCCTCTGGCCCCACTTCTGGCTCCTGGTTCCTTCGGGTGCGTGGATTTTCTGTGATTTTTTGTGGAATTTTCTGAGATACTTAAAAATCCTTTTTCCTGCACACCATAAAACCATACAGGCAGCTCTGCTGAAAACAGCGTCAGTCCGGGTTAGTTTAGTTCAAATCATGCAAGAATGAGGTCAAAACAATATCAAAAGTGTTTGGAAAAGTAGATACATTTGAGACGTATCAACTCCCCCAAGCTTAGCATATTGCTTGTCCTCAAGCAATTCAGTTCAACGAACTGGACGCGACAAAGAAAACTTTGACAAACTCTTTTGCTTCATTAGATGTATATAAGCATGTACTACGAAAAGAGTTTAGCAAGTATTGAAACAGTACTTATGAGGACAATGCAAGGAGCAATCCTTCTTTTAAGTGACCAGTCACAAATACTTTGAAAGTAAATAATATATTACTGAAAATCAAGACAAGATTACATTGCACATAGCTTGAGCATACTAGGGTGGTATCTCGCTAGTCTCCATGAGTGAAGCAAAACATAAATGCAGAAACTCCTCCAGAGTTTTAAAGGAGACTAGAACTAAGGATTCCAGAATAAATTATATCACAAGCATGCAGAAGACAATGTAATACTTTGGGACAATGCACATTACACTCAGAATGACAATTATGCTCTCCTAGTTGGTGCTTTGAAGAAAGAAGGTGAGACTCTCGAACCGTGGCTTTTGTTGGCAAAGTTGAAAGTCCGTGATCGGAAACAAAAACTAAACATGTACCAGAGCTCTTGGTTTTAAAAACAGAGAGATAAAAACGTTTTGAGAGGTGCATATTTCGTCAACGAATGCTAGCAGATAACTCAATCACTTCTTGAGATAGACAAGTTTCGAGGAACGGCTCCCGCATGAGGACGATTACATCCTCTTAATCTCCTTTGTTTATCACTGCCAAAGTTTTCTGATTTCTCATGAACAACGCGTGAAGGAGGGTTTGTTTGTTATATTATCTTTTTGAGCCAGGCGCACTCAATGCCAGTTCCTTCTCGTATTATGGGTTTGCACATTATACATGCAATCCAGGGGTGAAACTTGTCCAACTTAAAAAGATTATGGACTAACTACTACTTCCTCATGAGCTAAAACATACGCACAAAAGAGAAATGCTTTTGATTAATTTCGAGATGATACACAAAAGTCTTTGTTAGGAATGGCAGGTAAATACCATGTATAGGAAGGTATAGTGGACTCATATGGCATAACTGGTTTTAAGGATTTTGGATGTACAAGCAGTCAGTCCGCTTAGTACAGGTGGAGGTTTAGCAAAAGACTGGGAAACGACCAACTAGAGAGCAATAACTGTCATAATCATGCAGAGCGACAAAGCAACATTGAATCGGGCATGAAAGTGATATAACTATTCTAAAACTCAAAGATCATCAAGGCAGAGTAGACTTTTTAGTCTTAAGCATGTGTAAGCATGTGCCAAGTCAATCCAAAAATTCTCTAAAGGGAAATACCACCTTAGTATACCAGACTATGAACAGTGCAATGCATGTAGATCATTTCAATAACACATTATATACTCTAGTTATTCGAGACTAGCCACAAGGAAAGCATGAACCACTAGAGCATTGTAAACATAGCACTATGTCGCTACAAGCTGGTCTCTAGATCATAAGTACAGGCATATGTACAAAAGTAGAAACAAAAAGAGTTCATATCGGTCTTCCTTGTTGCTTCCCTTCAGTCGATCTTCGTCATTACTGCTTGTCACTTGCACGATCGAACGTAGGAAATATAATTTTAATGCCATCACGGACTCGACCTGAACTCTGAAAACAAAGCAAACTAAAGAGAGAAAGAAAATCTTTTTGGATTTTTCAAAGGTTGAATAAAAGCAAAAGAAAAAGAAAATCTTTTTGTTGTTTTTGCAAAGAGAGAAATAAAGAAGAACGGGCAAAAACTTCGAAAAGATCAAAGCGAATAAAACGGATAATACAATGGAAAAGTGAGAAGGGCACGTACTCCCCCAAGCTTAGGCTTTTGGCCTAAGTTGGTAGTAGCTACTGCCCCCAGGAGCCTCCTGCTCCGGGGGTATGGTGGTGAGTCCAAGGGTCGTAGAAGGATGCTGGCGCGTACACCGAACTCCTCGGAGTCTCCCACGAGGAAGGTTCCGAACGCCAAACAGAGGAAGAACCTTCACCAAACTCGGTGGCGGTTTCTCCCTGAGAAGGTGGTATCTCACCGTGCCCCTCCTCGTCGGGCACAACCCCCTCCATGGGGTTATGAAACTGATGCTGGACCATGAACTCATCGAACTGGACAACATCAAAAGACCATCCATTCCTGCGAGAAAAATCAAACAAAAGAGGTGCAGGTAGACGGATCTCGCGTTCCGCGGCAGTTCCGAAACGCAAGATATAAATAAGATTATCAAGCTCAGAACCCATGGTAACAAACTTATGCCTTTTCATAGCAGCAAGATCAAAGCATAAATAAGTAAAAGGATTATCATCAGGGTGTGGGGTGCCTCCAAGATGTTCTAAGATAAGTGTGGCATAAACGCCACCATATAAGTCTCCCTTGTTACCGTTCATAGCAAGGCGTCTAGCAATTAAGGCACCCAGATTATAATCAGATCACCCTGAGAGGGCTGCCGCCTGGATAGCAATATCCGGAGCAGAAATGTTGCTCGTGTTGTCACGAGCTAACACCCCTCTAGCAATATAATATGCAAAATACCTGAGGTGAGGAAATAAGATGCTGGAGATCTTCGACCGATGAATATCCCTCGTACCCATGCTGCAGAGAGAGTTGATGACGGTTTTCAGCTCGGAGGGCTGAGTGGCCATCCTAGCTGTCCTCCCAACATTCGGCACACCTATTATTTCACAAAAATTCCCCAAAGTCATGGTGATAAGATCATTATAAATTTTAAACTCAATAGCACCTGAATCAGGATTATATCTAAAACTGTTAATGAAACTGGAGGTGAGTTTTTGATACTGAGTAACACGGCTCGTGACGAGTCGTGTCAAACCTGCATTAGCACAAAGATTATAAAACTCATCCTTGATTCCCGCAGCTTCCATGAATTCATCACATGGAAATGTCATTGCACGTGCTGGACTTGTATCTTCCAATAACTCCAGGGGCACATGATCTTCATTATAGCTCACCCTAGCAGTCGATGGTGAAGCTGCGACTCTAGTAACTCGATCAGAGTGTGCGGGCCTCCTCTTCTCAAGCCACCCTTTTGCCCTTCCTAACAAACTCATTTCTGAATATTTTTTACAATTTACAAAAACGAGGATTAAAACAAAGTGAGCTAAGGCAAACTACTCAACTCACTTGCCAAAGGCATAAACTTGCATCAAAACTTGAAAAATAACTTTCTACATATGCATGCAAGCTCATCTATACAGCACCATGAACTACTAAATACTCACAAATGGAGCCACCAATCAAAAATCTAATTAGAGGGGTGGAGGAGTCACATACTAGGGAGTATTTGCTCAAAATTTCAGATGAAATGATGGGCTGTAGAGAGAGATCGAAGAATCGCCTCCAAGAACAGAAAGAACACAAGAACAAGTGCAGAACTCGGGTTTTTGGAGAAAAAAAGAGAGGGAGGAAGAAGACATACCTGGAGGGGGGCCCCGTGGGCCCCAGGCGCCCTATGGGCGCGGCCAGGGGCTCGGCCGCGCCAGCTGGCCGCCTGGGCCACTGGCGGGTCCCCCTGGCTGGCCCAGGACCCTCTGGGTCTCTCCCGACATGGAAATTTTATTTTAATTTTTCTGGAATTTTTCTGAAAACTTCACTTTTGAATTTTTTTCGAAGTTCAAAAAGCTGCGAAACTTTCTGAAAACTTGGAGCAGTTAGTAGTATTGTGAAGCTTCAAAAACATAAATACTTGGTACAGCAAGTAGGAAAAAACTAAAAACAAATGAAAATATAACAAGTTCAACTTTTTATCTATATAAAACATATTTGCTAATAAGGTTGATCAAGTCTTACCAACAAACAGGCGATATATAGAGCAAAAAGTCTCACCTCTCACGAAGTAATCACTGAATCTTTACCTTGATGGACATTGTCCCTACCATGATAGTTTTGTATTTGTGAGGCACATGTAGTGGACAGTCCCATTCTCCAATTTTCACGGTCTCGATATTCTCTATAGAGTTGAGGCCATGCCTCCTGTTGATCTTCTTCGGAAAATATACCGTGTGTTCTTTATCATTCACATGGAAGGTAACCTTCCCTTTATTGCAATCAATAATAGCACCCACAGTGTTAAGAAAAGGTCTACCAAGAATAATGGACATGCTCCCATCCTCGGGCATGTCAAGCACAACAAAATCAGTAAGAATTAAACAATTAGCAACTTCTACGGGAACATCCTCACAAATACCTATCGGAACAGCGGTTGACTTGTCAGCTATCTGAAGGGAGATATCTGTAGGAATTAGTTTCTTTAAACAAAGCCTCTCGTAAAGAGAGAGAGGCATAACACTCACTCCTGCTCCAAGATCACATAAAGCAGTTTTGACATAATTATTCTTTATGGAGCAAGGAATGGTGGGTATACCTACATCACCGAGCTTCTCAGTAATCTTACCACTGAAAGAGTAGTTAGCAAGCATAGTAGATATTGCATCATTAGGAACTTTTCTTTTGTTAGTGACAATATCTTTCATATATTTTGAATAAGGAAGTAACTTAATAGCATCAGTCAAAGGGATTTGAAGAAAAAGAGGTTTAATCCACTCACAAAACTTATTATAATGCTCTTCTTCTTTAGATTTGATGGACTTACCTGGAAAGGGCATGGGTTTCTGTACCCATGGTTCTCTTTCCTTCCCATGTTTTCTTGCGATGAAGTCTTCTTTAGTGTACCTCTTACGTTTGTCAGGTGCTTCTTCTTCTCGAACTTTAGGCAGATCATTCTTCTCATTATTATTACCTTCAGGTTCAGCACCGTCTTCAGTCTCAGCATCGGAGATAGATACACTGTTGGGATCAATAGCTGGTTCTTCATCTGCAATAGGGTCATTAGAATTGTCAGTCTCCTTATGTTTCTTCTTCCTCTTTGGAGAGCCAACAATTTCTTCTTCCTGCATTTGAGAATCCTCCTCGATTCTCTTCGGATGTCCCTCTGGATAGAGAGGATCTTGAGTACTAGTTCCTCCTCGGGTCTTAATCCCAAAAGCCTGCAAATTATCTTGTTTGGCATTGTTAGCAAGCAAATCTCTTTGCACATTAGAAATTTGATCAAGCTGAGTTTGAACCATTTGAAAATGCTTCACAAGACATTGAACATCATTAACTGTTCTATCCAAAACATCAAGCAGTCTTTTGATAGCAAGGGAATTATCATGCAATTGACTTTCTATCCTCTCATTAAAATGATTTTGTTTCATAATAAAATTATCAAACTCATCTAAACATTGATCAGGAGGCTTACCATGAGGGATGTCACTTGCGTTGAAATCTAAAAGAGAGTGTACCTCTACCATAGGAGGGTGAGTGGTAGGCTCACACAGCTTCTCAATAGGGGGTAGATTCTTCACGTCTTCAGCTTTAATACCTTTCTCTTTAATAGACTTCTTTGCTTCTCGCATATCTTCGGGGCTTAGAACAAACATGCCCCTCTTCTTTGTTGGTGGAGGTGGTTCAGGGACGGACCAATCTTCATGGTTTTTGGCAATTCTGCCCATCAAATCTTCCGCATCGTCCGGTGTTCTTTTCCTGAAAACACAACCAGCACAACTGTCCAAATAGGACCAGGATTCATTAGTTAGACCAGCATAGAATATATCGATTAATTCATTCTTAGGGATTTCATGTCCTGGTCTAGCCCGAATCAGACCGCAGTACCTCCCCCAAGCTTTAGGGAGGGACTCATCCTGCAACTGTTTACAGTTATAAATTCTTTGTAAAGCAGCATGTTGCATGTGAGCAAGAAAGTACTTATCAACAAAAGAGTGAGCTAAATCTTGAGGACTCTTAATGGAACCGTATGGGAGTGAATCATACCATGCTTTAGCACCTTCCTTCAACGAGAAAGGAAGAAGCTTGGTCACATAAAAGTATCGTATCTTTTCATCTGTGGTAAATAGGCCACCTAGCTCACCGAGTTTAGTTAGGTGTGCAATAGCATCATCATTTTCTCTGCCATAAAAGGGGTCAGCTTCAACCATAGGTATAAGTGAAAGATCAACAGAGAAATCATAATCAGGATCATCAATGCATATAGGAGATGTAGCAAATTCAGGATTAGGAACGGTTTTGTTCTTCAAAGAGTGTTTTTCAAATAGTTTCTTAATGACTTCAGGGTCAGAGCCGGAAAACTCTGTCAGTTCCCTGCATAAATCTTCATCAAGCATATAGTAATCATCATCAAGGAGCCTCTCTTTGAGTTTACTCAAATCAGGATAATCATAAGTTTCACCAATAGGGTAGCGAGTAACAGGAAGTTCAATTCCAGACTTTTTAGCAGCAGCAGCAATTTGTTTCTCAAGAGCATAACCAAGCGAACTAATATCATCAAAAGTAGTAGAAGCATCATCAAGAGTATCAGACATAGTAACTGATTCAGTAGGAGCATCATGTGGTGGTGGTGAGGCAAACTTACTCATAACGGAAGGTGAATCAAGTGTAGCACTAGTGCTCAGAGCAGTACCTCTTCTTGTAGTGGATAGTAAGATCGGAACCTTGGGGTCCCCTTTCTTACCCAGAGTAGATGAAGTGCAGCAGGTAGGATACCTCAAGTAGACTTGTAAATATTGCTATGCTCCCCGGCAACGGCGCCAGAAAACGGTACTTGATAACCCTCAACCGTAAGGGATCGAGATAGTCTTCGCGGGTAAGAATAACCCAATTTATTGATTCGACACACGGGGAGCCAAAGAGTATTTATAAGCTTTGACAGTTGAGTTGTCAATTCAACCGCACCTGAAATATACTTACTTGCAACAAAAGATAAGTGGTAATAGTGATATGATAGTGATGATAGTGATAGTAAAACTAAATAGTAAAAGTAAATAGCAAAAGTAAATGACAAGAATAGCAACTTGTAACCAGTTTAAAACACTGTAGGCTAGGGAGATGGATGGTTGGGCACTGCATGGATGAGATAGATTCTAACTTGGGGCACGGCACACGGAAAAGTAATGATCATCTAGGCAAATATCAAACATTAGGCATGTATCCCGTAGGTAGTTGTACGTGCTTGCAATAAGAACTTGCACAACATCTTTTGTCCTACCATCCCGCTACGAACGGGGCCAAAAGGACCTTATGGAGATTAAGGTGCTCCTGTCAAAGAGCACCGAAACAAAGCAATGAACTCAATGGATACATGTAATCCTCAAACTACGGACCATCCCCTTTGGTGTCCCAAGCTGTCACTTTTGGGATCGCCGGTTCCGAACCGTAACAGGTGCAAACAACTCATAGATAGGATCACGAACACAAATATATTCATGCAAACACATATGGTTCAGATCTGAAATCATGGCACTCGGGCCCTAAGTGTCAAGCATTAAGAATAACAAGTTGAAGCAAAGATGATAAACACCATAGTAGATGATAGGCAACATGCCCCCAACGATCTGATAAACTATTACATGATCTAACTCATCCAATCCCTACCATCCCCTTCGCCTACAGCAGGGGAATTACTCACACATGGAGGGAGAAGTCATGGAGGGATGATGGAGTGGTGATTATGATGACGATGGCGACAATCTCCCCTCTCCGGAGGCCAATTCAGCCTCCAGATTAGCCCTCCCGAGGAAGAACAGAGGGTGGCGGCGGCTCCGCGATGGAAAACTGCGAAAAGAACTTCTGATCTAGGGTTTTCGTGTCGCGAGTAAAAATACGAGGCAAAGTAGGGCACCAGGGGGTGTGGGCCCCACCCAGGCGACCCCCCGGCGCAGCCCGGGGGGGGGGGGGCGCCCACAGGGCGCCTGGGCACCCCCTGGCCCCCCTCTGGCCCCATTTCTGGCTCCTGGTTCCTTCGGGTGCGTGGATTTTCTGTGATTTTTGGTGGATTTTTCTGAGATACTTAAAAATCCGTTTTCCTGCACACAATAAAACCATACAGGCAGCTCTGCTGAAAACAGCGTCAGTCCGGGTTAGTTTAGTTCAAATCATGCAAGAATGAGGTCAAAACAATATCAAAAGTGTTTGGAAAAGTAGATACGTTTGAGACGTATCAGGGACCTACTCCCTCCTATCACACACATTTGTGCTTTTAGAAACTATGTGGGATATTTTACGTGGCCGGTGTGTCATCGCTAGCCTTCACTGAGCACTGACACTGGTAGCGGGAACACGATGGGAGAATAGGGGGGAAAACGATGAGAGGAGTGGCGAGAAACGGTAGCCTGTTTTGAAAACCTAGTAGAGAAGGAAGCCCGAGCTAGCACAATGCATGCGCACAGTGCTTCCCCATGTACTGCAGGTGCTGTCGAAAGGGCTCAGGGTTGCCGTTCGATCTGGAAGCATCCAACGGTGCACATGTACGATCAGTGGGGTTTGGGTTTTGGCCAATCAGAATGCACGACTTAGATCGTGTGCGCAGGGGGGGGGTGGAGAATATCATACGGAAACCAACATTCAGTGGAAACCGGTGAAAACCACGAGAAAAGGATGTTTTGAAGTTTCATTTTTTTTTGAAAAAAATGCGGGATGTTAAGAGGATGATGTTTTATTGCCACACAAAATTTCAAGTTGAAACACATTACGAGATGTGAGCTATGAAAAAGACAAAATCATCGTTGAATAGTGCCGAATAGTAATGTCACTATTCAGGGCTGAATTTGTGTTTTTCATAGCTCACATCTCGCAATATTTTTCAACTTGAAATTTTTTGTCGCAATAAAACATCACCTTCTTAATATCCCACATTTTTTTCCAAATTTTTATGGAACTTTAAAATATGGTTTCCCTGAAGTTTCCATTGAATGTCGGCTTTCATGAGTGAACTGTGTGCTATTTGAAACATTTCGTGAGAAGAATCTCGGCTTTTAAATCCCCGTAAATCCAAAACTAAGACGAAAATCGTGAAACCTGGCATGGTGTCACGACATGGCACTTATATGTCGAGGAATTTTTTTCGTCCATTGTGGCACAAGTTTTATTACAAGCCTCTTACAAACCGGAGCTTCTCTCAAAGAAGCCTCGTGGTTCCGATAGGGAAATGTGTCCCGCTTGTGGGTGAAACGCAATCACTGCCTCTTTTCGCCGTGTATTTTCTTCTATGGGTAACATGGAACCACATGATATCCTCGCTGAAATTTAAACTTATTCAAGGTTCGTTTGGCTTTTTATACACTAATTGAGTTTCCTAGGCATTTAATGTCCATAATTCAAATATGAACTTCAAGTACATGCTCCAGTTCACCAAAATGGGAAGAAAAGTTATACATGTGTCCTTGGGTGCATGTTTAGGTCCCATGCCAGGAATGGGAACGAATTACAACCATACCCGCATCCTGGCTTGTCCTTAAACATTTGGAATCCCGGTTTCTAAGTCCCCATAAATCCAAAACTCACCAGAAAGTCATCAAAGGTGGCACGTTATGGCACATATATGTCGTGGTAAAAACATTATCCAATTTGGGCCAAGCTTTATTACAAACCTCTTACAAAAACCCGAGCTTCTCTCAAAGAAGCCTCGTGGTTCTGATAGGGAAACGTGTTCCCCTTGTGGGCGAAACATAACCACTGCCTCTTTTCGCCTAGTATTATCTTTCGTGGGCAACATGGAATGACATGATATCTGTCCTAAAATTTAAACTTATTCAGGGTTCAGTTGGCCTTTTTATACACTAATTGAGTTTCCTAGGCATTTAATGTCCATAATTCAAATCTGAACTACAAATACATGCTCCAGTTCACCAAAATGGCTAGAAAAATTATACATGTGTCCTTGGGTGCATGTTTAGGTCCGATGCCAGGAAAGGGAACGAATTACAACCATACTGGTGTCCTGGCTCATCCTCAAACATTTTGAATCTCGGTTTTGAAGTCCCCATAAATCCAAAACTCACCAGAAAGTCATCAAAGGTGGCATGGTGTCACGTCATGACACATATATGTCATGGTAAAACATTGCTAATTTGGGCTAAGCTTTATTACAAACCTCTTACAAACCGGAGCCTGTCGCAAGAACCTTCGTGGTTTTGGTAGGGAAACGTGTCCCCTTGTGGGCCAAACGATAATCACTCCCTCTTCTAGCCTCGTATTTTCTTCTACACGCGACACGGAGCAACGAGAGATTCGCGGTGAACTTTGAAATTATTCAGGGTTCATTTGACCTTTTTTATTCATCAATTGAGTTTTCTAGGCATTTAATGTCCATAATTGAAATCCGAACTACAAATACATGCTCCAGTGCACCAAAATGTCTAGAAAAAACGTACATGTTTCCTTGGTATGCATGTTTAGATCCAATGGAATGAATGTGAACGAATTCAACCATCTCGCGGTCCTGGCTTGGCCACAAACATTGTGAATCTCGGTTTTTAGATCTCTGTAAATCCAAAACTCACCAGGAAATCATGAAACTTGGCATGGTGTCACTACATGGTACATATAATTGTCCAATTTGGGAGAAGCTATATTATAAGCCTCTTACAAACCGAAGCCTGTTGGAACCCTCGTGGTTCCGGTAGGGAAACATGCCCCTCTTGTGGGTGAAATGATAATCGTTGCCTCTTCTCGCCTTGAACTTTGTTTTCTACACGCAACATAGAATAACAGGAGTGTCGGGCCGAAATTTGAAACTGTCCAGGGTTCGTTTGAACATTGTATATATATTACCAATTACTAAGTTTTCTATGCATTTAATGTAGTCCAAAATTCAAATTGTAACTGCAAGCACATGCTCTAGTGAAGCAAAATGGGTGGGAAATCGTACATGTGTCATTGGGTGCATGTTTAGGTCTCATTTAAGGAATGGGAATGAATTACAAACTTGTCTTCGTCCTGAAACATTGAGAATCTCGGTTTTTAAATCCCAGTAAAATCAAAAACTCACCCAAAAAGATGAAACTTGGCATGGTTTCATGACATGGCACATATATGCCGTGGTAAAAAAATGTCTAGTTTGAGAAGAAGCGCACACATTAGTAGCCAACGAAGTTCTTTTTGAAATAAAAAGCTGACACGTTAATATCGCAAACAGATGTATTATATTAACCGTGTCGAAATTTAACCTACTCGGTGGCGTGCGTGCACCTGTTTGATTAGATGAGGTGAGCACGAGAAATCCGCCGTGCAGGCTCGACGGGACGTGTGCGAGCAGTCCGCCGCGCAGGCTCGACGGGACGCATGCATCCTGTCCACCTCACAGTCGCAGGCTCGACGGGACACGTGCGAGCAGCAAGGCCGCCCATGCTCACTGGGAAGCGGGCTTTTTGACCTCCATGCACCAGCCGCCGCCTGCCTCGCTCAAAACTTCTCCATTAACGGGTTAATTAAAGCACCTGGACGGAGGGTGTTTTCTTGTGATCCCATGACAACGTTTCCTTTGTTCGTGTTTTCAACTCGTATTCCGCCCTAATTTAAATTGCCACATAGGGCAACGGATAATACAACCACAAATAAAATGGCAACGGATAATACGACAACAAATTTACAATGGCGCAGATAATAATTGTCTTACATATTCTGGATAATTTAAAATGCATATGCGGCAAGCCCGGAAGACACGGGGCCAAGAGAAGAAGGAAATTGCAGACAACGATCTGGCTCGCTACTGTCTCTACTCATCGATGGATCACCGGGCGACGACATCCTCCAGCTCCTTCTTCAATTCCTCACGGCTTTGCTTGAAAGCAACCATAGATTCCTCCACCTCCTGCTCATGCTCGATCCGGAGCTTCCACAAGTCACCCATCAGTTCCTTGACGACCGCTATTAGCGTCATCCCCGAGGCACTGCTCTGCTCATGTAGCATCTTCCAGCCGGCGGCCTCCTCCTCCTTCTCGGCGAGCACCTTGAGGAACTTCGCATTGTCACCCATAAGTTGCTCGACGAGGCCGGTCGCCTTGTCAACTAAGGCATCACTGATCTTGAGCAGCTTCATCAAGCCGTCGACCAACTCCTGTTGTGTAGTGGCGCCAGCGAGAATGTCGTTGTCGTCAGCGAAGGACTTCAGGAACACACGCTTGTCGCGATGGCCGACGCGGAAAATGCGCTTGTGAGAGCCCTCGTGTGCCCGTGAGAGCTCGTTAGAGGGCTCCGCCGGGCGCCGGGACATCTCTGCTGCAGTTGCGGCTTCGCGGCGAGACCTCTCTAGTGTTTCCGCGGCCTTGGTCTTTCTTGCCTGGTTATATGTCCACCCTAAACTCCTCCTACCAATCATGGCGGAATGACTTGACAGGAAAGACCAGTTTTGTGCGTAATGAGGAGAGGAACTATGAAGTAATTTTCAAGTGGGTAGTTTTTATAGCCCGGTGCTAAGTGTGAACACCTATTAGTTTGATAGGTGTGAACATATTTGCAATTACTTATTGCGTTGTAATCTGCAATGTGACGAGAAACATGGTCAAAATTTATTGATGGCAGAAGGTTGACCACGTGGTTGTCGCCGTTGAGTGGGATGTTTACCACGTATCACACACATCTTGTTAAGTTGAACCGTTTGTGTTGTGTTCGCTAATCGAAAATAGTTCATCCGAGTGAACCATATGCCATATATCACACACAACTTGATCTGGCTAATTCTGTTGCACTCCCTAATAGCAAACAGTTCATCGAAGCAAACTGTATGTCGTATATCGCACACACATTGATCTTGCTGCCCGTTTTTGTTGTTCGGCCTCATCGCAAACAGTTTGAACGGGTCAATTGTGTGTCATGGATCACACACGCAACTACAATCTGAACCGTGTTTGATGTATCATTCACCGCAAACGTTTTGCACCTTTTTTGATGGTTTTTTACATCCTCGTTTGTGATTAATGCATCGCACACAGTTTCATCAAAGGGTCTCTGATCGTAGTGTCCCATTAGCAGCATCCTGCAGTAGTGTTCTTACAAATTATCGGATGATTAACTACTACTATATCCATGGGTTATAGTTAGTTTTAGATAGTTTGGGCTCAAATAGCCCTAAAGTATATCTAAACATGGGGGCTAGTTTGAGCTAGTTGCATCTATAACCCACCCAAAAAAACTATCCAACCCAAGAGGTGCTAATTGGAGGTAGTTCTCCTAGTGCATTTATTATCGATCTAACTCTGCCATCCAAACAACTCTTTGGATAGAGTTAGTTCAGGGTTAGTCATGAGCTACAACTAACTCTAACCTCTAGCTAAGTTGAGTATCCAAACATGGTTGTGTTCTTGTTGTTGTTGCTGCTGCTCTTCTACGTATATCTAGACATTATTAGAACATTAATGTAACACTCTTCCTTGTTGCTATGTAGCCTAGGATTGCATATTTAGACATTAAGTACAGTACATGTTGCTATGTAGCCTCAGATATATTACATATGGCCCTAGTTAACCTAACGATAAATGGGTTGCAGATATATTCAGTTAAAAGTCCGATTCATCGATTAGTCCCTTATCAGCCCCCAACCTATATGGTACTAGCTACCGATATCCTGAACAGTGAGCAGATATAAGCCATGGGATGAAACTAACCTCGATGGAAAACAGCAGTCATTCCCAAAATTGTCCTGTGTAGGTACATTGAGAAGCATGTTAAGCACAACAGGCTAAACATCAACCAAAATTATCTATGGCAAACAAAATAATCTCCAAAAGATAGCTTCAGTGTGCAGGTTTAAGCATGCTAGTAGAGCATAACAAGTGGAAAGGTGTGTTAACTGCAACATGCCTAACATTTAACAACAAGCAAACATGGTTATTCAAAATGGTATTGTGCCTGTCTAAGTACACTAGTTATTGTTAAATAAAAATGGAAAGACGTGTTAACTACAAGATGCAGCAACCAAATGTAGTCATTCATAGTGGTATTGTTGAAACTGGTACTGATGAAATTGAACTGCACAATTCATACTTGCACATATAGAACATCACATTGTGAATAAATGGAACAAAAAAGGCATACTACAAACAACCAAAGATAGCATTTGAAACTGGACATATGCTAACTACAAACAACCGAACAATCAAAAAACTTTAAAAGAGGCATATGCTAGCTATAACAGGCTTAACAACAAGCAAATATATACATTCCTATCGGTATATTTATAACTGGATTGATGAAAATTACTTCACAGTAAATAATTGGACATATAGAGCATCACATTATGAACACGTGAAATAAACAAGGCATACTACAAACAACTAGATATAGCAATTAAAACTGGACATATTCTCACTACACTACAAAAGGGACTCGACAAAACAAATCATGGGTTTCCGATGTCTACTACGCAACTTTATTGTTGTAGACTCGTGTTGGGCCTCCAAGCGCAGAGTTTTGTAGGACAGTAGCAATTTTACCTTAAATGGATGACCTAAGGTTTATCAATCCGTAGGAGGTGTAGGATGAAGATGGTCTCCCTCAAACAACCCTGCAACCAAATAATAAAAAGTATCTTGTGTCCCCAACACACCCAATACAATGGCAAATTGTATAGGTGCACTAGTTTGGCGAAGAGATGGTGATACAAGTGTAATATGGATAGTAGATATTGATTTTTGTAGTAGGAACAATAAAAAACAGCAAGTTAGCAAGTGGTAAAACAGAGCACGAACGGTATTGCAATGCTTGAAAATGAGGCCTAGGGTCCGTACTTTCGCTAGTGCAATCTCCCAACAATACTAATATAATTGGATCACATAACCACCCCTCAATGTATGATGAAGAATCACTCCAAAGTTCCTATCTAGCGGGGAACATAAGAATAAATTGTTTGTAGCTATTATTTCTGATCGATCTATCCAAGAGTTCATACTAAAATAACACCAAGTTATTCTTTCCGATCGATCTATCAAGAGTTTGTACTAAAATAACACAAGTTATTCTTTCCGATCGATCTATCAAGAGTTTGTACTAAAATACAATCAGAACAAATTCATATTCATAATACCCGATCCAATACAAAGAGCTTCAAAGTGTGCCCCAAGATTTCTACCGGAGAAACAAGGACAAGAACGTGCATCAACCCCTATGCATAGATTACCCCAATGTCACCTCGGGAATCCGCAAGTTGAGTGCGAAAACATATATCAAGTGAATCAATACGGTACCCCATTGTCACCACGAGTATTCAATTGCAAGACATATATCAAGTGTTCTCAAATCCATAAAAGTATGCAATCTAATAACAACCAAATCTCAAAGGGAAAAAATCAATTCATCACAACAAGATAGAGAGGGGAAAACACCATATGATCCGACTATATTAACAAAGCCTGCGATACATCAAGATTGTGGATCTCAAGAACCTGAGAGAGAGATATTAAACACGTAGCTACTGGTACAAACCCTCAGCTGAGAGGGTGGACTACTCCCTCCTCATCATGGTGGCCGTCGGGATGATGAAGATGGCCACCGGTGATGATTTTCCCCTCCGACAGAGTGCCAGAAAGGGTCTAGATTGGTTTTTGGTGGCTACATAGGCTTGCGCTGGCGGAACTTCTGATCTAGGTTCACCCGAAGGGTTTCGGAATATTTGTGAATTTATAGGGTAAAGAGGGGGTGCGGGAGGCCACCGAGGTGGGCACAACCCAGCTGGGCGCGCCAGGGGGGCTGGCATGCTTTGGTGGGTTGTCCCCACCTCAGGGAACCCCCCAGGTGCAGCTCCGGCCCATTGGGTGTCTTCTGGCCCCTAAAAAATCTCCAAAAAGTTTCGCGGTGTTTGGACTCCATTTGATATTGATTTCCTGCGATGTAAAGAACATGCAGAAAATAGCAACTAGCACTTGGCACTATGTTAATAGGTTAGTACCATAAAATGATATAAAATGACTATAAAATGAATGTAAAACATCCAAGAATGATACTATAACAACATCGAATAATAAAAAATTACAGATACGTTGGAGACGTCTCAGTTTCCCCCTGTGAAGAGGCACATCAAAATAAATCATGGGTTTCCTCACTTGTCACAGATGGGCTCGTTCCTGTGGGAAGAGCACGGACCCTGGATGCACTCCATGTTGTCGCAGATGGGCTCCTTCCCCTTGGAAGAGCACGTCTGTAGGGTGCCCTCCCTGATGTCGCAGATGGGCGCTTTCCCCTTGGAAGAGCAGATGGGCTCTTTCCCCTTGGAAGGGCCGGAGAGGGTGCCCTCCTCGTGGTCTCCGTCGATGAGGTCTATCTTGGAAGCTATGGATCACAAGCCAGCGTCCCAGAACGTGTCCTTCAGAAATGACAAAAGGGGCTCGATGGCGATGTAGGATGGCAAATTGTTAACAGCGAGCCAGATGAGATTAGCGGCGGGGCCATGGATGAGATCATCGGCAGTTGAACCTGAGGGGTTGGGGGTGGGCCACTTAACCTGTGACATAGCCTGCCTCAGGCCGTTGCTGTCAATGACCTCGATGTCGTAGCCGGCGGCCGAGACATGCCCGCTGCTTGAGTGCCTGCCGCGAGTAATGGTCGTCAGCTTCCTCGGCGACGTCGGGTGAAGAGACCGCGATACACCTCTTTTGGGCCAGTCGCTCCTCGAGCTCCACGGGAAGCGTAGCCGGGCTTAGGCTGCGACGCTCTGGAGTGGGTGATGGGGATATGTGTGAAAGGGGGTGTTTGGCAAGCGTCATCTAAGAAATTTAGGGCGGCCTAGGTATGGATATCGGTGGGTAAGCTACACGGGCAAACCGGAAGATGTTGACAATGGAGGCCTTGTGGCGGTGGCGGCGGCGGGGACCTTGCTAGGGTTTTGAGCGAGGGAGGGTGTGTGTGTGTGTGCGCACGCCCGAGGAGGTTTTGGTGTGTGTGTGTGTGCGCGCATGCCCGAGGAGGTT
>LR738715.1:619226826-619245039 GCA_902687465.1 Secale cereale | reverse complement strand
CCCCTCCATTGTGTCGGCATGAATGGAATCCTAAGCTATGAATGCATGCCCCCCAACCGAGGTTCACCTAGAAAAGTAAGAAGTGGCTAGCAGCCACCCTCGTGTCGCCACAAAGGGAATCCTAAGCTATGAATGCATGCCCCCCAACCGAGGTTCACCTAGCAAAGTGCAAAGTAGCACCCCCCCACACACTTTCATTCGGCGGGCTAGAGAGGCATATCTCACCAAGCTGGATCGTCAAATGGACCAAGAATAATCCGCCTTGGTCGTACAACCTCTCTCTTGTTGTTGGTCAAAGTGATGGCCGTCCATGCGACCCCGGAGATGGGCTAGCTTGCCAATAATCACGCAAGTAGCTAGTCCGCGAATACAACCACTTCATGCGTGTGGCCCAAACATATGTATGGAGAGGTGTGTTTTTGAGTAACAATGGAACAACTTTGATGTGGCACCATGATTCCGAACTAGAAATCCCCACACTGAGTGAGGGTTAGGTTGACGATGCATATGTATGTTACACCACACTCCAAGCCAATAACGGGGATTCATGCATGCATGCGTGCATAGTATATGCGCTCAAAATTAAGGTCTGAATCTCACCAAACCTATACTACGATAACACAAACCAAATGAAGAATCAGCCATGGTAACCTATCTTGTTGTTGGTCAAGGTGATCATGGATGTCTACACAGGCCCACAAATATATAGGCTTGTCGTCGATAACCACGCGAGGGAGTGTACCGCTCGAAGGCAACCACTCCATGCATATGTATGGAGGTGATGCGTGCATGCATGTTTGAATACCATTTCACAACATTGATGTGGCGCGTGCGTCAAAAATCTTACACTAGCTCCTCACACAGAGTGAGATCGGTTCTTGACGTGTCGTTGTACTAGCCACTTCGACTCGGTGGGAGGGATTCATGCGTACACATGCATGTGTGCGTGCTCAAACTGTATCATGCATGTCATCCGAGAGCATGACCTCTCTATATATACCGTATTACTAGCAAAAATAATAATCCCCTCCTAAGTCAGATTAACATCTCTTGTTGTCAGGCAAAAAGTAGTGATGGACCAAGCGGGCCCACAGATGGAAAGCATCGATATAGATGATAACCGCTTTAGTGGGTGCGAGAGGACAACCACCACCGCTTTGCATGTGGGCCAAACATATATATGTTGAATACCCAAAATGCACAACTTTGATGTGCCACATGCCTCAAAAACCGTAAACCATGCACCCACACAGAGCGGGGTTCATGAAGCGTACTACATATGATGGTCCCCTTCCCCCTCTTCACCGCATACTATATGCTCCTGTCGTAATATGTGCAACCCAAAAGAATCCTCATCTATGGTGAAATTAATTAACCTCTCCCGATGTAGGTCAAAGTGATGCATACATGCATCGACGATGGTCTCGTGGACCCACAGATGGAAGCGTCACAAGTGAGTGTCCTAGCTAGGATTACCACCGCGTGCATGCATGTGGCCCAAAGAGGTGTTGTGTGATGTTTGAATAGCCAATTTCAAAATTTTGATGTGGCACGTGCCTTGGAAACCAAAAAGTCCCGACACTGAGTGAGGTGTACTTGTTCACGGACGCATACGTATAGTATATATGCTAGTCCCCTCCGACCTCTTTGACGCGTACTATATACCACCATAACACAAACAAAAAAGATTCTACCTTGCTGGTCAAATTAACCTCACTGCCGGCTGTTTGTCAAAGTAATAGACGATGACCTCGCGGGCCCACAGAAAGCGTCACACGCGAGTATCGAGTGTTCTGTAGGATAACCATCGACTGCATGTGGCCAAAACATGTATGTATGAAAGGGTTGTGTAATGTTTTAAATAACGATTTCATGACTCTGATGTGGCACCGGCCTGCCTAACAAAACGGCCAACCCACATGATGGATCACAACTCGTAGTGTACTGCGAGCCACCCGCCACCCCCAGACGCACACACCCACACACACACCGCGAATCCACCACAACTACGATGCATGTTAAATTAATTATCCCGCGGTGAACATATGTTACCAAAGGAGGGACATTTTAATTTCGAAAAAATCACAGAGTTCGTTAAGACGTTTTAGTACCTTAATTGATTTATTTTCTATGGGTATAATGTGCAAAAATCAAATTTGAGCTACATGCACACGTGAGAGTGCACCTAAATGGGTTGCAAAAACACATGTGTCTGACTGGGTGCATGTTTACTCCCCGTGCAACAAATTTAGAACATTAAGAATCTTGATTTTTAAATTCTGGTACATCCAAAAATTATTTGAAGTTCATTAAACTTATCGTGCTGTCATATGGACACCAACACAAAGTGGCATTGTACTTTTTTTTGTCAAATTAGAGACCAGTTTTGATGTAATCTTTATCTAATTACAAATGGGAGATTATTAATAATTGGGAACCAATATCCCAAACGGACTATTTATTCGAATAGTGAGCGTTAGACCAACAATGGATACGTGCCATGCTTCGATTAAGCAATAAAGCGGTAGCATTAATCATCCAAATAGAAAAACAATATACGTGCCGCCGCGCGACCCGTGTGTCGTGCGAGCAGGCATGAGTTGACGGGACGCATGCGAGCAGTCCGCCACGCAGGCAGACGGGGAGGCGTGCTTGCAGGTGTGTGAATTGACGGAGGCGTGCTCGCTGCGCAGTGCCATCGGGAGGCGTGTGAGTAGATGTGTGAAACTTTGGTAGGTATGCCAGCAGTCCGGTGCGCAGGCTCACCGGAAGGCGAGCCATCGGTTTGACCGCCACCCGCCTCTCTCCCACAACTCCCACTACTCCATGTTAATGGTGCGCCTGAGCGGCCACACCCCACATCCTCGCCCCACACACACAATCCTCTCTCTCCGCTAGCATCCTCGACGCCATTCTCAGTCCTCAAAGCCGTCGGTGTATGAGGTTGCTGCCGAAGCGCCCTATCAGAGGGAGTGGAGATGACGGGGCTGCTAAAGCACCGGAGCACGGCGTGGAGATGGAGACAGAGGTTGCCGTCACTGCCGGCGAGTTATCGCTGCACCCTGATGTCGTCGACGGCGTCGAGATTCAACAACAGGAGGCGGAGTTCCACACCGACTCTGGTGACGACCTCGGCGACGACTCCAACGACCACTCCAGCGACGACTCCGACAATGACGGACAGTTGGTTAGTCATCTATACCCATTTATGTGTCAAATAGATCATAGGGTTTCTCTGGTTACTCCTGCATCCCCCTTTTCAGAATAGAAATCCTATGGTTATGTTCTCCCAGTCCATGAAATCTGAGTAAGTTTCGTTAGATCCGTGTAGTGTATTGATTGTTTTAATGGTAAAAGTGATAAGTGATTAGTTGTTTCATCTGTGCAAATGATTTTTGCTAGTAATCCAACTAGGGTTAGTTTTCCCGATAATAATTCCTATCCAGGACTTGACAATTGATTTTGAATGACATACATATGTTTGTGCCATTATTTTCTTCAAGATTGGTCTGTACATAGACGACTGTGCTTAAAAATCGAACCATAATATCTGGATATGTATAAATAAATAGCCATAAATTCCTAATCCTACTTCACGGCATGTAATCATTGATTTGATGCCAAATTTCTTTTACTATTTGTATAGGCGTTGTCTGACGATGTGGACAGCGAGGATGAAGATGGCCAGAGGAGGTACAAGAGGCAAATCCTGAGGGAGATTTATGCGGGAATGCATAACAGGCGTATTAGGACATGGAACGGCGGCTATCGACGCCCATTTTGCTACCACACGCTTCATGACGTCTATCAAAGTGATCTGGCGCATGCAAGAGGACGGGCTGTTGGCTCCTTCAAGCAGAAGTATTCTCGCAGGGTGGAGCATGGCGCGTACGTCGAGTACCTAGAGAAGCTTCAGGATCGTGTCGACATGTGAGATGAGATGTGTGATCAAACTATGTACGCTTGAGCAATGTTTAATGATGGTTAAACTATGTACTTATGGTTGAACTATGCTTGTGTACGTGTATGCTTATTATCTATGTCTGAGTATGTTTAATCTATGCTTACTTATGTCTAACTGTGGGATATGGATGCAACCAGTTCGGTTGATGGAATCTACCTCCGTCTAGGTTTATTGGCCCCCTTTGTAATTTGTGTTGAATTGTGACCAAAGGTTTAACTAACAAAATTTTAGTGTAGGTCAGCAAAAATTATATCGTTGGATGGGTATTTGAGCATAGTGTTCAATGATATAATTTTTGGTGACATGCATAAACATTTCTTAGTTATATATTTGGTCCAAATTTGGTAAAAATTACAAAGGGGGGCCAATAAACCAGGACGGAGTTAGTACGTCAATCACACACGATTCCCTAAATTGGAACTGTGTGCAATAACTTTCATTTTTCATCTTGCGTCAATCACACACGGTTCGCTCTAGCAAACCGTCGCCTCGAAAATTCTTCGTGGGACAGAAAACCCTCACCACCCAATTCAAAAAAGAAAAAGAAAACCCTCACCATCCCCACGTCACAAAAACCCTCACCCCGCCCACCACCCCCTCCGGTCCCCATTCACACCTACACAAGCTCCTCCACGTCTATGCCATGGCACCGCTTATCGCGGCGGTAAACACTTAGCTTGACGTCTGTCGCCGCCAGGATGCCGGCAAAGCCCGCCGCATTTCGCCACTTCCGCGTGCCACCGCCTATCGCCATCGACTTTCTCGACGCTGCTCGTGGTCGACCCAGCTCCGCTCGGTTGGGGAATCTGCCGTACTGAGGGTTCTTTCTCATGGACGACAGGTAACTAATTTAATGATATATTATCTCATCTCTTATCCTAGTTCATCTGCCTCCTTTAATCACCCGGCGGAAATCGCCGTGAATTCATTTTTATTCGAGCTGTTTTGAGGGTTTTCTTTCATTCATAGAATGTACAGTGTGCTGACACATCAAGATTTTGCGACCTCCGCCAGAGATTCCATCTCATAGTACCAGATCACTTGAGGACGCGCGTGGTATGTTCAATCTCACCCTAAATCGGTTGGCATGGCCTACTTTCCTGAACATATTCTAAATGTTGCTATATTTGGATAAAAGGTGCCACATGCACCATATACTTCAAAGGGGATTTTCCCCTCTTCTTTCTATATTAGGAAAATTAGTGATGTAGTGTTCCTTCGATTACTTTCATATTTCCATGACATCATGTTTACCCTATCTGTTTAATTATAGATTTTTGTCCTTCGATTTCAACTGCTGTACAGTTCTTTCAATTTGGGCCCATATTTGCATGTTACCATATTTTCTTTAACAATCCTACCATTTTCTGCAGCGCATCCCTTGCTATGCAAAAAATTATGTAGTGCACAATCTTTCCCTTTACATAGACCAAGACTGCACGGATGTCATACTACACACAAACCATGAATTTACAATTGTTCCTACTGTAAGACTTGATGAATGTGGTGACTCCTATTTTGGCACTGGCTTTTGGAAATAAATTTCTAAGTTTTATGTATTGAAAGCTAGCACTAAAATTGCACTGCACATAAAAGGGCATGGTCATGAGATATATGCTAACTTCCCCGACAAAATCATCCATCCAGACTTTGTTTGAAGTAAGTTTTCTTTTCAACTATCTGCATGTTGACTTACCCAGCAATGTCAAATGAATTGTGTAGTATTTAAGCAGCCAATTGTTATCCCCTTTTCTTAATATATACATACCTAATAACTTCTAGTTACCAATATACTTTTCTATTGCCCTGTTTTAACTAAATATTCCTTGTACTCCCATTTCTATCAAAAAGCGCGGCTGACAAGGAGACTATGGAGGTGGAGAACGGGGCTGCCAACTAGCGGAGGTGGGGCGAGCTAGAACCGCAAGCGACTCCAGCAGGCATAGACTTCATCAGCAGCCTCCCCGATGATATGTTGACAGTCATCATCTCCTCTGCCAATCAAATATGGGACGTCGAAAACCGTCCTTTCCCGGTGGTGGCGCCCCCTACGGTACTCCAGCCCTCTTGACCTCATCGACACCCATGAGCTCTGCCATGGCTATCGCAAAAGCTTGGAAGCATTCTCCAAGATCCTCGACAGTCACCTTGGCCCAACCAGAGGCCTTAGAATGGGCAAGTGCCGTTCCAACGGCAAGGACCGAGCCAAGCTTGACAACTGGTTCTGATCCCCCGCCCTAGATCGGCTCGAGGAGCTCACTTTTGATGATGGGCATATGCAATTTCTGCCAACGCCCGCACTCTGCCTCCCGCCCACGCCGTGCGTCGCCAAGTTCAGGAACTACCATCCCCCCTTAATGATGCGCCCGCTGTTATTCTACCACGACTGAAGCACCCCGAGCTCGTCGCTGTGTGCCTCTCAAACGGTGACATGGAGTTCCTGCTCCGTGGTTGTACTGCACTCGAGTACCTTTGTCTTTAGGCGATCAATGGGTTGAGTACCTTCCACATCACCTCCATGACTCTCCGGACTATTTATGTGTGTTGCAGGTGCGGCAGGAAGACATCACAAGACGTGTACCATGGTATGGTCATTGGGTACACACCTGCACTTGAGAGATTACTTGTAGTTGATCAAGAAGGTCCAACAAGAATCAATGTCATTTCCACACCGAAACTGACAGTGGTGGGCTACTCGTCTGACAAATACTCCGAACTTATTATTGGATCCACACCCGTTCAGGTACAACAGCTGCCTTCTACCTCTCCTTCTACAAATTAACATTACTAGGAATAATGCCCGTGCCTTGCAACGCGAAAAAAACACAAGCCCCTAGCCCAATAATAACCATAGCTGAAGATCCGAACTATACCCTATACCTATTCTATACATCGTCCATCATACTACCTCTCCCAATTGAAGATCAAATGTCATGGACTTGTTCCACTGAGGGAGAACTTGTGTCGTAGATTTATTCCACTGAGGTAGGATGGGTCCCTCACATGTCCCCACATGACCACTTAGTGTCTAATCATCGCCTAATGGGCGCCAATTTGTTGAACCACACATGCACACAACTCAAGGCCATAGGTCTAGGCTCGATTATTTTTCTTCATAAATTGGTTTCTCCTCCGTCCTCCTTCCCTCGATTTGCCAACAAAACTAGAGCACAAATTCGTCTTCCACCCTATTTAAGCCTTTTTGTCGCACCAACCGATTTGGAAGGAAGCCAAACATCTCATATTTTCATAGTCCAGGAATACGTTGCACGGTTTGGACTTCACACTTGAGATGTCTCATATGGAAACTCGCATTCAGCTCCGTGACAAAGAAAAAAAGTAAAAAAAAAAAGAACGCAAAACCAAATGAAGCATGTAGTTAGTTATGTGGATTATAAAAAAACTAATTTAAGTACAATACACCATGAATCACATACTTGCGCCCTGGTTAACATGTTTTCTACCACAGATGATTTACATTGTAACACTAAGATACAAATAACAATAGATGTCCCAGCCTTTTCTTAAAAATGAAATTCTTTGCATCGAACAAAGGTATCGTTAAGTTCTCAAGTAACACTAGCTTTTTTAAGTACAATAAAAGTAAAAAAATGTAAATACACATATGTTCAGTAAACAAGGTGATCACCTAACGTATTTATGGGCATCCAAGGTTTTATGTCTGTTCACCAAGGAGATATGCACGGACAGATATCTTGATGAATCGGAAGCGGTGGCAATAGCAGAAGGATTCCTGAAAAGAAACATTATTGATTTAATATTTAGTCAAAGCTTTTTATCACCAAACAGGGACAACCAAAGTGCTAGTCTAGTACTCACTTTCATCCACCACACCGCATGATCAACTACAGCATTGCACGACAACGAACGGCGAGAGTGCGCAGTCAAGAAAAAAGTAGGCAAAACAACAAACATGTGTCCGACTGAAAATGCAACTTTAACTATCTGACTGAAACCACAAGCTACATGCCTGAAGAAGAGGAGGCACAAATCCTCAACTTAACTAACTGGCCACTTCTATTACTTAAAATACATCTCTCTCTGTAGCACAATACCATCGGGTGACACCAGCCGGCAGCCAACAAAACCAGCTTTGTTCGGTCAAAATTAGATCCCGAATGAATCCCCAAATCAAAGTAGGGCAATACCGCACCAGCAGATTACTTCCTGATCATAGAACATGAAGCAAAACATAATTGTTGAAGACTGTAGATTATGTGGACTTGTTGATTCCAGCCTGAAAATTAGAATCCTCGAAAATAGGGTGGTATTAAGATCCAGATTTGAGCAAATAGCAAAGTACACATATACATACAATACAAAATTAAGTATTGCCCCTTATTTCAGTCGGGCTAAACTAAAGTCGTATTAATAGAAATCCTAACTTCTTCCAAAGTGCTAGTCTGGAATTTAGGCCACAAAATCCACTCAAACTCAATAAAGCTACTTTGGAGAGCACATAAAGTAATTCCGATCTCCTCAATTGACCTCTCCAATAGCTTGACTTCTTCACCCTTCTCCTTTCCTTTGCTATATGTAGGAGTACAAAAGTTTGAAGCAAGCCATTTATTTCATCGTAAAGTAAGTTTCTCAGCTCAATCAACACTTCCTCCAATATTGGAGTGGCATTACTATTATGGGCTAACTCCTATTTCATAGAGGAATCAATATGTTCAATATGGCCGAGCTGAGGTCACAAATCAGTGTTCTCCATAGAAACTGCATTTGGTTTGCAAACTGCACTTGCTGGCTACTCCTCCAACACCAAAATATTTCATTACTCTTCATAATTTAAGGATGTGCAGGATTAATCAATTTAAACTCACTGGATTGGATGGATGGAGTGTCTAGCTAGTAGGATCAAACAATTGGTCTTTTACTAATTGATTAATTATAGTGAATCAAACATTTGTCTGAATATTTGCTTCAATGGATGTGCATGATTAATCAGTTAACACTAACAGTGGGGGAGGACATCCTGATGGAGTGGGCACAACCTACTTAACCCGCAAGCCCCACGAGGCTGATAGAGCGCGTCGACGCCCTGGCTGAGTGTGTTAACACGATAATAGTTTCATTTCCATAAACCAAACTAAAAATGTGGATGAAGAAGTTAATCGTATAACCTCATTCAATTTGGCCACAATATATCACCACAATCGGTTGTTGCACAAAATAGGGAGGCACACTATCTCCAGGTAAATGTCATGCTTTAAGTATATGAAGATTATGGATTTCCCTAACTACAATGTACAACTGAAGGACCAGTTACTTCAGCAAGCAATTATCATGCAGACATGGAAATCAACCACAAGGTCTTTAAGGACGTCTCAAATTGTTAACACAACTAGAGTTCTATAAATGGAGGTAAAAATTAACATAGATGAAGAAGCTTATCATATAAACCTATTGAATTAGATCACGGCACAAGTCACTATCCTCAGAAATAGGGAGGCATATTATCTCCAGGCCTAGTTTTTCCAAATTAATACCAAGTAAATCAAATCATGCCAGCTACTTATCAAAATAAAACCAAGCACGTATCTGCTCTGCTTATCAAAATTGCTAGTAAACTAAAGAAACTAACTATATTTAACAATACGTGCAATGCTCCAAGTTAGCTAGGGACTCAAACCCAAGGGATAGATATATATGCACCTGAAATTGGCTGAATTTTTCCTTGGTTTCCCTCTCAAGGGCCAACCCAGAAATAGAGTCAGCAAACTCTGTGTATCCTCCATGTCGATATCAACAGAGCCTAGGCGGCATCGACATCCACCGCACTTGCCGTCTGCCCCATCTCTCACCCGCTGCACCATCCATGGTCCGGTCCGAAGCCTTCCCAGCTGATAGCACCCACCGCCGTTCGCCACAAGGGCGTCCTTCACCTGACACACATCCCACCTCGACCTCGGCGGTCTCCTCTGTCATACAGCCGACAACTCGCCGCAGCTTGTGCTCCAGAACCACTCCTCCAATACCTCGACGGTCTCCTCCAAGACCTTGGCCGGTGGCGCTCGGGAATCATGCGGCCATGGCCGTCTCTCTGCATGCCCGATGATGAGGCGAGGTTGGGGTGGCTGGGAATGGGAAGATCGGAGGCGGGGCAACTTGATCCGATAGTTGTTGTCGAAGAACCGATGGTGGGCGATGTTCTCCGGCGACGGCGGCGCGGATCCGAGGCCATGGCATGCTCCTCTTTGTTCTAGGGAAAGAGAGAACGGGGGATGAGCGAGGTGAGAGGAGACGGAGGAAGAAAGGAGGGAGCAGGACACGGTGGCGCTCATATCCGGCGAGGATCCGGTTGACTGCGGGTTGCGAGGTCGAGGCGGCGACGCGCTCGGGAGCTCGGCCTCGGGCGCGACGTACGGGCGGCACTTGAGTGGCTTTGGTCTAGATGTTTTCTAACTTGGACTGCAGATTTATTTCAAAGAAACTGAGGGGCTTTTTTGCAAAAATACCAACGATGTATGACCAGAAGCAATCGCTGGTTTATTAGTAGGTAGAGATTTCTAATCTTGAAGATGTTTGTTTGTCTGTCATTCAGAAAATGATTCCGACAAGCTTGACCCCGAAACTGTGCATAGTGAAGGTCTTGGTACTAGAATCTATCGGCCCCAACCTGGAGCAAGTTGTTAGTTTCCTGAGATGCTTTCCGTGCCTGGAGAAGCTATATATCGAGGTGATGTTCCTTTCCTGTTAAATTTTAACCAGAAGGGAGTTCAATTTGTGACACCTTTTTCCAAGTTTACAATGACAATGTACTACAATTTCTGAAGGATTCTCTTAGAGGATTTCAGTACATACATGTTCCACCCCCCATATTGGTTGCTTGATCCATATGGTTACAATCAATAAGCATTTCTCCTTTGGATTCACCTGTACTAGTTTTCTTAGGGAACTTTTCATCCACTCCAACCTCTTGTGAAGAAGGCTACATTTTTCTAGAATGTAATCAAATGCCCATGTTAATCATGTTAGATCGAAGATGGCATGTTAGTGCATTTTACAAATCCTGCAAACCAAATAGGCCTATAGTAATGTTCAAAACTGCATGTAGGCACTAACACATTTTCTTGTTTTGCAGATAAGATTAGGCCCAGTGGTGGATAATGCGATACACTATAACAATCACGTCGAATGCCTAGATCTGCATCTCTCAGAAATTACTTTGAACTCCTATCGAGGGACCTTACCAGAGATTATATTCACTAGGTTCTTTGTTCTCAGAGCAAGGGTGCTGAAGGAAATGAGGTTTGCCCTACATTTATTTCACAAAAATGAATGGTTTGTTGATCAGCGCTAGTGCATGCGGTAGAATGGAATAGGCTCCAAAAATGCTGAATTTCATTTTGGAACTTCATATGACAAAGTAATCATAAATCATCCTGTCAACCCCATACATGACTTCTCCGTGGCTGACCCCTTTGCAAAAGTTGTGAGGTTTCGAAACCAGACTTAGAAGTGGCAATATTAATTTGATCCTCTCTGCTATCCATGTTCAGCGAATCAGTGTGAGTGTTTGCAGCTGATAAACTGAATTTCATTTCTAATATCTATTTGAACCTTGTAATCTTCAAATTTGAGCCATATAACTCTGGAATTTGAACCTTGTAATATTTCGAACTTTTGTGGTACAATCATTGAAATGGCATCGTATGAGACTCATATATTGGAAGCACAATTTTTGTCGGCGTTCGAGGAATGGGGGTACCAGACTTGCCTGCCTGCGGCCCAGGGTGTGGCTCATTAGGCGGCCTGGTACGGCCCAACCTCGTCAGCAACCACTCAAGACCCTCGCGAGGGGCCGAGCCTCGCGAGGGGGACGACGCAAGACCTCCCCTGGGGCGGCCTCACTAGGCTGGCTCCTGAGGAGCGGAGATATCAAGGCAAGGGGCACCTCGTGAGGCCCTCGTGACGTGAGCAATGACGACCAAGGCCAGGCGGGCGCTTGCGGGTGGAGGGTGCCAGTTTCCTCTTTGGTGCTAAAGGAGCAGGCGTAGGCAAGGAGTCCCGAGGCGTCAGACAAAGGTTTCCATATCGGTGCAACAAGACCAAGACCGGCAGGATGGTAGAGCGGAGGTCAACGTGGAGCCCACGGCGGCGTCACCACCAGAGCCTTTGGCAGGCGAAGAACACCTTTTGTCAGGATAGCTTGTACTAGTTGTCCCCCTTCAAATTTGGCTATTGTGGGATCCCTTCCCGCTCAATATTTGGGAAGAGGACTCGGGGCTCTATAAATAGGACTAGCCACCACCATAGAAAGGGATCGGATGATAGAGACCGCCTAGACACCCACAAGCTCACTCGAGCACAAGAACACCTCTCCTCAGGAGGCTATTCCCCCATGTACTAGTTCTTCCTCAGCCCATAAGGAAATCCACCACAGCATAGTGGATTAGGGTATTACACCACAACGGTGGCCCGAACCAGTATAAACCTTGTGTCCCTTGTTCTTCGTGTGTGACGAGCTAGGCCTAGGGATCGATGAGTAGACGAGCTAGGGTGGAAGGCGAGATCTTCGTGCGCACCCCAGAGTTCAAACTACAAGGGTTTTGTCGGAACCCAAGATCCGACATTTGGCGCACCAAGTAGGGGTGTGCAAAGACTCCGCCTGCCCGTCCATCCCGCTCTCCGCCTGCCAGGTTCCCAAGGCAGGCACCTCTCCTCCGACCGGCTCGATGGGTGCACGCGGTGGTGTTGCGGGCCACCGGGCCTTCACCCCCGCCTTGCGGCAGGTGCAGTGGCCACCCAGGTTTAGGCCAGATCTGCCGCCCTGTTACGACGGGGCAACAGATCTGGCCATCTTCCTCCAGGCTTACGAATAGGCTGTCTCGGCGGCCGCCGGCGACAACAAGGTCATGGCTAGCTGGCTCCCCATGGCGGTCACCGGCGCACCGCACACCACGCACCTGGTTTTTCAGCCTGCCAGAATCATCTGTGGCGTCCTAGGAGGAGTTGTGCGACCTCTTCGCCACGCGCTTCGGGGCGCCGACGCCCCACGTCGTCGCGGCCCTCCTCGGCGGCTCCCAAGTGCCGCCCTCCGGCCGCCACATCAAGCAGTTCTTCCGTCAGGCCAGTGTCGCCTCCGTACGCCAGGGGGCTCCTCCTGGATGGGTGGCTCCCAAGACTGACCTCACCTTCGACTCAGGGGACCACCCCACTTCCACTGCGGGCTCATGCGCTTTGCCGATGCTCTGCACCCCCACCATCTGCAATGTGGCAGTCACCAAGACCCCATCGACGGTGGGGCTGGCCTCAACGTGCTCTCAGTGGAGGCTTTCAACTTACTCCATGTGCCGCTCGAGCGGCTGCGCCCCACCAAGCCCTTCTCCGGAGCCGGTAGCGGTTCCACCAGCCCTCTGGGGCAGATCCGCCTCCCGGTCACCTTTGGCACTCGCGACAATTACCGCACTAAGCTGATCGACTTCGATATCACCCGTATCGGCCTCCCGTACAACGCCATCCTCGGGTAACTCGCACTGGCTCAGTTCATGGCCGCGACCCATCCGGCCTACAACCTCATGAAGATGTCGGGGAGCAGCGGCATCCTCACCGTGGCAGGAGACACCAAGGAAGCTCTGGCGGTCCTCAAGTGCGCCTTCTGGACCACTGCGGTAGCACATCCGGCCGATGAAACCGCCCCTGGAGCCGAGGGGGCTGCATCGGCAAAGAAGAAGCAACTTTTCTCCCAAGACTGAGCTGAGACGAAGCAGGTGATGGTCGATGAAGACGAGCCATCAAGCGACACCTTCACCATAGGTGCCGGCCTTCCCCCAGCTCAAGAAGAGGCGCTGGTTGGATTCATGCGCGCAAACAAGGATGTGTTCACGTGTGAACCCAAGGACCTGGCGAGAGTCCCGAGGGGAGTGATTGAGCATCACCTGAACGTATGCCCCAACGTGCGCCCCGTGAAGCAGAAGGCCTAGCGCCAGTTTACGGAGAATCAGTCCTTCATCGTACAAGAGACTCGTAATCTAGAAGTGGCGGGTGTCATCCGTGAGGTCTGATACCCAGAGTGGCTGGCAAACCCCGTCGTCGTACCCAAGAAAGGTGGAAAAGAGCGCATGTGTGTCGACTTCACCAACCTTAACAAAGCTTGCCCACAAGACCCGTTTCCTCTGCCCCGCATCGACCAGATAGTCAACTCCACCGTAGAGTGTGACCTATTGTGCTTTCTGGATGCCTTCTCAGGCTACCACCAGATCAAGATGGCAGTGCAAGACGTAGAGAAGACTGCCTTCCTCACCCCGTGCGGAGTATACTGCTACACCTGCATGTCATTCGGGTTGTGGAATGCAGGAGCAACCTTTCAGCGATTGATGCATATCACTCTGGTAAAACAGCTCGGGAGGAACGCCGAGGCGTATGTTGATGACATTGTGGTAAAGTCTCTGGAGGCCACAACCCTCATCGAAGATCTGGAAGAAACCTTCGCCAACCTGCATAAGGTAGACCTGCGGCTCAACCCGAAAAAGTGCGTGTTCGGCGTCCCGCCAGGCAAGCTTTTGGGCTTCCTGGTGTCGCACCGAGGGATCGAGGCAAACCCCGAGAAGGTCAAGGCCATAGAAAAGATGAGCCTGCCCAAGACCCTCAAGGACATGCAGAAGCTGGCCGGTTGTGTAACATCGCTCGGGCGTTTCATCTCCAATCTAGGGGAGAGAGCCCTCCCTTTCTTCAAGCTGATGAAATGGAAGGGCCCGTTCGAGTGGACCCCTGAAGCTGACGCGACATTCGAAGACCTTAAGAGATACCTCACCAGCCCGCCAATAATGGTGGCACCCAAACCTCAAGAGCCCTTGGTGCTCTACCTGGCCTCCACGCCACATTCGGCCAATGCAACGTTGGTGGCTGTCCGAGAGGAGCGCCAAGACAAGACCTTACAACCCCGGAGCGATGCTCCCGAGGCTCCCGCAGGACCGGCAAGCGACCACGCCCTGCAAGACGACACTCCTGAGGCCGCAGCTGCCCCTTCTGACGACCAAGCTCCTGAAACCCCTTTACCTAGTCAGACTACACAGCCACAGGCGAGCCAGGACTTCACCCCCGTCGAGCACCCGGTGTACTTCGTCAGCACGGTGCTCCGTGATGCTCGGGCGCGCTATCCCATGCCACAGAAGCTTCTGTTTGCGCTCCTTGTCGCTTCGCGTAAGCTACGCCACTACTTCCAAGGCCACCCCATCAAGGTCGTCTAAGCCTACCCTCTGGAGAGTACTCAGAGCACAAACGCGGCGGGAAGGGTCGTAGAATGGAATATCAAGCTGCAGGCATTCCAGCTAGAATTCAGCATGACCAAAGTCATCAAAGGAGCCGCGCTTGCTGACTTTGTGGCAGAATGGACTGACGCCCCAGAGCCCGAAGAAGGCCAAAGCCGATCCCTCTTACCGGGAAGCGAAGCGCCGGATGGCTGGGTCATGTACTTCAACAGTGCGTTCGCTTGCCAGGGTGCGGGGCGTGGGGCTGTGCTCATCTCGCCCACTCAAGACAAGCTCTGCTACGCCGTGCAACTCTGCTTTCTACCGGGCGATACAGTCTCCAACAACATCGTGGAGTATGAGGGCCTCATTGGTGGTCTCAAGGCTGCGGTGGCCCTGGGGGGTGAAACGCCTCGTAATCAGGGGCGACTCACAACTCCTCGTCAACTTCTCCAACAAGGTGTACGAGCCGAAGGACGAGCATATGCAGGCATACCTCACGGAGGTACGCAAAATGGAAAAGCAGTTCTTGGGCCTGGAACTGGAGCACGTGCCCCGTGGCACAAACAAGGAAGCCGACGAGATCGCCAAAAAAGTGTCCGGGCGCCTGCCCCAGGAGCCAGGCGTCTTCGACGAGCGGCTCCTTAGGCCTTCGGCGTCACCCCCACGAGAAGGGCCGACGAAGCCTCAGGAGGAACTCCCCCAACCACCAACCTTGGGAGTCCCCGCACGCGGCCCGGCCTCAGGAGCCCGCCTGCTCCTGGCGCTCGAGCCTCAGGAGGGATGCTGGACCTAGGAGTTCAAGGCATACCTAGTGCGAGGAGCTCTGCCAGAAAAGGAGGAGGATGCCGAACGTGTGGCCTGACAGGCTACGACATACAACATCTAAGACGGTGAGTTTTATAGGAAACGACCGAATGATGTTTCTTTGCGATGCATCTCCAAGAAGCAGGGAGGCGAGCAGCTAGCTGAAATCCACGCCGGGGACTGTGGCCATCACTCATCGTCGCGCACCTTGGTCGGCAAGGCGTTCCGCAATGGTTTCTGCTGGACCACGGCGCTCAACGATGCTACCGAGCTGGTGAAATCTTGCGAGGCTTGCCAATTCCATGTCAAGCAGATCCACCAACCGGCTCAGGGCCTCCAAACCAACCAGCTCTCCTGGTCGTTCGCGGTCTGGGGGCTAGACATCATGGGCCCTTTCCCTCGAGTGCCCGGGGGCTACCGCTACCTCTACGTCGCCGTCGACAAGTTCACCAAATGGGCGGAGGTGGAAGCCGTCCGAACCATTCCAGCCGGCTCCGCAGTCAAGTTCATCAAGGGTCTCCTAAACCGGTTCAGGGTCCCCAACCGCATCATCACGGACAATGGCTCACAGTTCACTAGCAAACTTTTTAGGACTATTGTGCTAACCTTGGAACGCAGATTTGCTACGCTTCGGTAGCACACCCTAGAAGCAATGGCCAGGCCGAGCGCTCCAACGCAGAGGTTCTGAGAGGCCTCAAGACCAGGATCTTCAAGAAGAAGCTCGAAGCTTACGGAAGGGGTTGGCACGACGAGCTCCAGTCCGTGCTATGGTCAATCCGCACCACTGTCACAAAGCCTACATGCGAGACACCATTCTTCGTCGTCTACGGAGCTGAAGCGGTCCTCCCTCACGAGGTCAGGCACCGCTCCACGCGAGTCCTAGCGTTCGACAAGGCACAACAGGGCGCTGTGCGGGGGATGGACCTCGTGCTGGGAGAGGAACACCAGCGGGATGCTTCACTCTGAGCTGCAAGATACCAGCAGGCGCTGCGGCGGTACCACAGTCGCAACATTCGCCCCAGGACGCTCGAGGTGGGCGACCTCTTCTTGAGGCGAGTCCTATCCAAGGAAGGACTGCACAAGCTATCACCCATGTGGGAGGGCCCGTTCATGATCACCCACATCTCCAGGCCTGGCGTCGTGTGCCTGGAAACAGGGGACGACGTCCCCGTCCAGATCACGTGGAACATCCGGCACCTCCGGAAGTTCTACCTATGAAGGCAAGGCTCCGTGCCTGCGAGGAACAAGGCCTTGCGCCTATGAAGACTAGGCTCCGTGCCTATGAGGAACCAGGCTCTGCGCCTGTGAAGACTAGGCTCCGTTCCTGCGAGGAACAAGGCCCTGGTCCTGTGAAGACTAGGCTCCGTGCCTGCGAGGAACAAGGTCATGCGCCTATGAAGACTAGGCTCCGTGCTTGCGAGGAACAAGATCGTGCGCCTGTGAAGACTAGGCTCCGTGCCTGCGAGGAACAAGGCCCTGCGCCTGTGAAGACTAGGCTTCGTACCTGCGAGGAACAAGGCCCTGCACGTGTGAAGAATAGGCTCCGTGCCTGTAAGGAACAAGGCCCTGCGCTTGAGAAGCCAAGGCCCAGTGCCTGTGAAGCAAGGCTCGCGCCTGCGAAGGTCTCCGCTTGTCTCCGTTGTACACGCCCCGGAGTCTCTGGAGAGCCGCCCTCGGGCCTCGGGGGCTCCCTCCCATGTCCTAGTGGCAGCACTTAGCTCCGCGCTGGTGAGAAGACTAGACTAGGTGCCAAACGGTGCTGTTCATTTGCTTTCTGGAGTTGGTTTGCCCCTTTTGTCTTTTTAATGTATTCTGAAAGTTCTGGTGTTCCCCGAGTTGCTTGGTTTAATCTCTGTCTATGGTCCTTCCTGCAATTTTTGGCCTTGCCCAGGGAGAGCGGCAGTTGCCCGGCGCTCTCCCCAGCGCGCCTCCCTTAGCCTTCATGGGGCGCCCATGTCGAGGCTTGTGATTGGCACTCCCTGTCGACGTACTGGGAACCAGGGTACCCAGACTTGCCTGTCTGCGGGCCGCGACGCGCTCCTGCTACGGCCTGTTATGACCCAGCTGATCGACCAGTGGCCCAAGACCCTCGCGAGGGGGCCTAGCCTCGCGAGGAGAACAATGTCAAGACCTCCTCAGGAGCAGCCTCGACAAGGCGCTCCGGAGGGGCGGAGAACCCAAGGCCAAGTCTGCCTCAGGAGGAGGCAGTGATATCAGCAGTGATGC